>CM077223.1:36547351-37012351 GCA_039654775.1 Spinibarbus caldwelli
GTGTCTTAACCAAATTTTCAAAGTTTGCGATCAGATGTTCTTTTGAACTTAATGAAATTCTTCTAAGAATCCTGAACAAAATGTACCACGGTTTTCACAAAAATATTAAGCAGTTGTTTTTGTTTTTCTTTTGTAATTAATAATAAGAATTGTTCCTTAAACACCAAATCAGCATATTAGAATGATTTCTGAAGGATCATGTGACACCAAAGGCTGGAGTAATTCAGCTTTTCCATCATTGTAATAAGTTACTACATAAATGTAAAAATTAAAATAGAAAACATCTATTTAAAATTGTAATATTATTTCACAGTATTACTTTTTTACTGTATTTTTGATCAAGTTAATGCAGTGTTGGTGAACATTTTAAAAAACAAATTGAAAATCGTAGCCGTTCCAAGCTTTTGAATAGTAGTGTATATTGAGAGACTGGGGCTAGTTGTCTCATTTTTTTTTAGGACAGGTTCATTTATTGAAGCCATTTTCTGTGTCTTAAAATCTTGGCTACATTTAACACACATTGACCTGTAGATCTGGTTTTTAACACTGATTTTTGAAATATGAAATGCTATCCATCATATCTTTTTTATATTTAGCCATGTTTACTTTAAAAGTAAATTATAATGAGTAATAAAAATGTTAAGTTTGCAAACAAAAAGTGAACAATTTTGAAGGACGTGACAGCTTGCCTCAAACTTACACTTAAAAAAAAATCATTATATAGTTGCCTTGAAATATGATGATATCTGCTTTTTAGTTTGGAAGATATAATTCACCACTGTGAGAGGGAAAACATACATTTTGGTCTCTTAGCCCTTGTGACAATAATTACACTATAAAAAGACTTTCTGAAGTTGTAAATAAAACAGATTGTTGGAGTATGTCTTTCTACTTCAAAATTTTCCATTTAATTTAGTATTTCTTTGTAATTAATTGTGAAATTGACTAGCAATTTTTAAGTGAAAATTGTTTCTAAACCCTTTTGTTTTTCAGTGTAGCCTCGGTCTGCTCATTGCACATTCTTGAACAAATGTTGTTGCTGTTGTACAAAGAGATGACACACAGCTAACGATCTTTTCTTTCCTCAGGTTGAGCTCATTGTAGCCACATCTAACAAGAGTGCCCAGCCAGAAATGGAGAGTGCAAGAGTGAAAGAGAGAGAGTGAGGGAGGGGGGAAGTTGGAGAGAGGGAGGAAGGAAAGCAAGCCCAGTGATGGGTGGCTGAGTCTGCAGCTCCTGACCCTCCCACACTGGGCCTGGCCCCCTCTCCTGTCAATCACCTCACCTGCCAATCACTTTTGTGCATCGTCTTTTGTCTTACCTTCAACTTTACCCCCTCCCTCTCTCCCTCCCTCCCTCCCTCCCACCCAGACGCCGTTCCTGTATCTTTACACCCGTGCAGAGACTCCCTTTGTTGTGCACATGTGCTGTGTGGAGTTGGACAGTCTTTGATTAGTACGGATAATAAGCCTCAGCGAGTCGTCTGTGAAATGCCATGCTTTCCGTCGCACCTTTCCAGTGTGAATAATGTTACACTGATTCGCCATCCTCACTTACAGTGTGTAGATTTTCAATATTATTATTGTTGTTATTATTATTATTATGATTAATATTGCTCTTACTGTTGTTGTTATTAGTATTAAATACAAAGGCAGTTGTACGTGTCACTTACACAATTCACGTTCTGGATGCCAATGATTTTTAATTTATGCCTTTTTTCTTTTCCGAACATTTTTGGAGAGCATGAATTTTTCAGTATATCCAAAGTGGCCTGGGTGATATGGAGAAATAATGGCCGCCGTTTATGTACAAGCTTCTCAGTGTGATTCACATCCAACCGACGCATCTGTCCGTGTGTTTAAACGTTAGTGGACGTATGTTGGTATGTGTGTATCTGTTTTGGGGCAGATTCTACCAGAGCCTGATCAAGAACGACGTGACGTTCGGGGTCTTCCAGCTTTAATCATTATTTCTCGCATCATTAGTGCAGATTTGGAATAACTCAGCAGATTTCCTATCAGTTGGTGAACTTTACATTGGATGAACAACTTGTTCTGGAAAGCCACAATCGTGCTTTATATGTAACCTGTGACACCAGTTGCAACGTTAGTATTAGATATTAGTGTTGCGCTTTTTTGGATTTTTTTTTTCGTTACTTCTTCAGCTGAGCCAGCGGTGTTAGGAAAGTGCCCATACAGTTGGACTGACTGAATCAAACTAAAAGCCATACCTCAGCTGAACATACAGTTGGCGTACCAGATGACTTCCTCATTCATGCGTTTTCTCAGACTATGGAAAGATGTGGACGTCCAATGACATTAGAGGAGTTCGATTAAAAACAACTATTGTATCTCTATGCTAGTCATAGTGGAGGTTTAAAATCATCGGAGGCCGTTAAAGAGCAGCTGATTGGAGGAACTTGCGAAATTCATTTAAAAATTAAGATTTTGGTGGTTTTTAACTGTTACAATTTTTGCTCTTTTGCGTTTTTTTTTTTTTTTTTTGCTTTTATATTTTCGCAACATATGGTGTTGACTTATCACTATTACTCATTCTATTTTTGAGAGTTTATATATATATTGTTTGTCGTCTGTGTGTGAGACTTTTAAGGAGAGTGAAAAATTAGTTACTTTTTAAAGTGTGTTTACTCTTTAGATGGGCAAAGTGCAAGGTGTGTGAAAACTTTCGACGAATGAAGAGGTTTAAAATCGGCAGCAATAGTTTTATATTTCAGAGGATGGTGAGATGTAGTTTATGAGGTATACGTCACACCTCGTGCAGCTTTATGCTGGTTTCAGTCTACTTTTGAAGGGTTGGTAATTGTGGTGAACTGACGTGTCAGTGTGACATCATCACCCAGTCATGTGACTTATTTTATTGACCTTATATATTAATTGTGTCCTCAGGTTGTATTTATTTATTTGATTATATTATCGCAAGTTCTTACGTGCTTCTTAAGTTGGTGTGCGTTGCACACTTTGATGTTTGAACACTAGCTTTGAGCCGCGTCATATCGATGATGACTACTGATCTTTTGTTGTTATTATTTGAAAGAAATTGTCCGAAGCGCCTCTCACAGATAAAAAGAGGCAATCTTTTAAAATCCAATCCAAATATTTCTCTCAAACAAAGCGACCCCGCGAGGCACGTGTTTGTGTGTTTGTGCTCCGGTGTTCTGCTTCTGTTACAGTTGCGTCTCATTCTTGGATGCTTTATCTCATTCAACACTTCACCTGTGTTTATATGAGTCATCAGAGTTCCACACCTGTCCGCTCCCTAATAAAAAAAAAAATAAATATCACAAAAAAACAAAACAGCATGTAAAAAGTGTACTGTTCTGTGTGTTTAGAAACAAAAATAAACATGTTAACGAGTGAAAGTGCACATCACTTTTAAAACAAGACACACAGTATTGAAAATGCAGTTTACTTGCATTTCAGCTGGAATTTCTTTGCATGACAGTCACTTGAACACTAGGTTTGGTGTTATTTATCTTTTTGATTTCATATTTTCTATTGAATGCTGGTTTACCTAAACCTTTCTCTTATCTGTTTTATCAGCTTTATTAAGTGCATTATATATATATATATATATATATATATATATAATTTTTGTCCCAAAATGATGCTGAAAATGGCAGTGTAAATGATGAAGACTATAGCTACGAAATGTCAATGATATTAAGATTATGGAAATGGTGATATTTCTACGGCATGCTTTTGTATTAAGCTCATTGTTGTCAATGCAGGGTGACTGAAATTTATATTAACGACTATAAGATTACTCATTAGTATGAGACTGCTTGACTTCAGAGAAGCACTTGCAATATTAGCTAAATATGCATGGGTTTTTCAAAATCATTTTTAGCTGAATTTGTTTCGGCAGTGACAGTTCTGCTGTTTGTGCTTTGCGGATATTCAACAAACCTGAATGGCCAATAAAACCATGGATGGTTTCTGACTTCTATAGGTCTTTTATGACTAACTTAACAATTACAGCTCAGTAGATCCAGAGTATTTCTACCTGTACCGAGAGCACAGTCCATCTTTAAGCACAGGACTGTTTCCGTTTCACTCGTCATATCATTTCTGATTGGAAACAGTACCGGATAGTTTCTCTGAAGTTGCGTTTTCTCACAGTAGCCCTCTGTTAGTTTTGTTTTTCTGTATAAGATAATATTCTCTTTGATTTCTGATGATTCTTACTCTTGTTATTGCTCTGTTCTCAAACATGCTCTGTGTATTCCCTGACTTAAGAAAATGTGTTCAAAAGATATAAATAAACGAGATGATTTAAATACTGAAGAATTGTGTGCATGTGCATTCAAAATTGACAAGTGTTCCATTTTCTTTAGCAGCCTTGGATTCTTTTTCGTTCATTTTTCTATTGCTAAAGAGTTGGGAATTCTGCTGTTAAAAAATTATTTAAAAATTAATTCAAATAATGCAGGCTGATGGCTATATACCAAGAGTCAACAACCTCGTAGCTCAAAGTAGGTCTATTTTAACAAATTAAAAATCAATTCCCCTTAGGAGAAAATGAATGGGATTTTTACTTCCTTAACCTGACTGGAGGGTCAAAACTGTCAGTTTTAAAAGCAAGTTTAAAAACAGGCCTGTAGAAGTTATGGAAATAGGTAAAATCATAGAATTTTTATTATACTTTGATCTTTTGTGTTGTGTTCGAGTAAAAGTCAACATGTCAGCGAGTATGTTGGTATAAGTCTATCCATTGAGGGTTTTGGAGGAGACGTTTGTACACTACTAAGTGAACTGTAATGCAAATGGGAATTGCTTTCTTAATCACTTTTTATCTTTATTTTTCATTAGCATTTAAAACACATTTTAATGAAAAATTCTACCTTGAGGGAAAATGAATACTGATTTTCTTCTTTATTTTTGTGAAAAATTTCACCTTTGACATGGAGTGATCAAATGTATGAATGCAAATGTAAACGTAAATTGCTTTGGATAAAAGCATATGCCAAATGCATTAATGAAACCTTTGTAATTCTGCTAGATTTGTGCGCTTTCCGGCTTTGATTAGTTTCCATTTATAAATAGCCACTCTCCATCTTAAATGGAATTTGTGGTGACCTATTTACATTCTTCACTAATTAAAATGTTTAATGAAAACATGGGCATTTCAATACTGCATGTCAAAAACCACATCAATCATCATTAAATTACACTGCAAAAAAAAACAGCACATACAACTCAAACAAAACTCTAAACACTGTCATAAAAATCACATCCTTACAAACCAAAAACTAACATGGTTTTCTATAAATAACATAAGAATCAGTCTGCTTATCAAACATGCAAACAAAAAACGCTGTATTCTGTTATCAGGCCAGTTTAACTAGTCTCTCGCTGGCCTCCCAAAGTTTTTTTGCTACTCCAGAATCTCTAGCGAAGGCTCTAAGGTGAGCCGGCTGACAGTCAGTGAAATATCCTCCGTTGTGCTCGAGCACCTCGTCTGATACGGCGCAGTAGACCACCGTCTGTGCTCCAGCCTCACACGAAACAAAAAACATGAACATCACCACCTGGACCAGGATCCGGAACAAAACCGAGTAATGACAGGTCCAGTTACTCTGAACATAACCTGAATGAGACAAAAGACACTGCTCATTACTGCTCATACTTAAGCAACCGCAGAGCAACCTTTTCCACTGTTGTAAAAATGAGAAAGTCGGCCTATATTTTATATCTCACCAGGGTGAACGGCATACGCAGTCACTGCTTTCCCCTCCAGCATGTGAGCGAGCTCCTGTGTGAAGTAAATGTTGGCCAGCTTGCTGCGGCAGTAGGTGAAGAACGGAAACAGGTTGTAGTTGAGATCTTGGAAGTCCAGCTTCTGGTACTTGTAGCTGGAGCAGGTGAGATTGATCACTCTGCTCGGTGAACTCTCTTTCAGCCGCGGGAGAAGGAGGTTGGTCAATAAGAAGTGGCCAAGGTGGTTGACGCCAAAGCACATGGAGAAATCATCATCTGTCCAGTCGAGGACGCTGGGCATGCCTGAGGGGGGAAAAAAAACATATTTAATGAAAGTACAGTAAATCAGCAATATTGTGAAATATTATTACACTTTAAGAGGTTTTTGAATGTAAGAAACATTTCTTCTTAATGTTTTTGCTTTTGAATTATTGCTGTTTAAAATGTTTGTGGAAATCGTGATACACCAGCATTCAAAAAGTTGGGATAAGTCAGATTTTTTCAAAAAAAAAAAAAGAAAGAAGGAAAAAAAAGAATACTTTTTCAACAAGGCACGTTAAATTGATAAAAATGATAGCAAAGACATTTACAATATTGTAATATCTTATAATCTATATATATTTGGAAATCATTACAATGTTTTTTTTTACTTGCTATAGTGCTGTACTGTTAGATGTATTATTTAAATTATATCCAACTTTTATTTATTTAACACAATTTTCACTGAATCTTATTTTTTGCAAAATTTTTCTCAAAAATTTCAAGGACCCCCTAATAGCCCCTAGAGGCAGTGTAACGCATTACAAGTAACACAAGTTTATGTAATCAGATTACTTTTTTCAAGTAACTAGTAAAGTAAACATTACTTTAAATTTACAATGAAATATCTGAGACTTAAAGCCTTTATCTATAATGTATTATAAAGGTATTCATAATGTGTGTTGTAATGCATTATATCTTTTCATAAATAATTATAACCAAAGTTAAAATGCATTACAATATTTGAACGTGTGCTTGTCAAGTGTTTTAATGCATTATACTTTCTAAAGGTGTAGCAATAAATATGATAAGTGTTATAATGTATTATAACTGTGGTTACAAATAGACATGAGATCATACATTGCATTATAAGGTGCATTACAAGGCATAATTCATGCATGCTTTTATAATGTATTATATATATATATAAAGGCTTTAAGTAAAGTGTTACCAAAATTAACTTAACCCCAACACCGCCTCGAGGGTCCCCAGACCACAGTTTGGAAACCCCTGGTTTAGATCCTCAATTGCCACCCGGATATCAATCCTCACCCGCATTATTGATCAGAATATCCAGCCGCTTCTCCTTTTGTAAGAAGGTTTTGCTGAACTCTCTTATAGACCTCATGTTGGCCAGGTCGACCTCCATATACAGCACATTCATATTGTGGCTCCTGGCTTTGATCTCTCGAACGGCCTTCTTGGCTTTCTCCTCGTCCCTGCAGGCGATGATCACACGAGCTCCTCGCAAAGCCAGCAACACAGCCGTCTCCTTCCCAATCCCAGCGTTCCCACCTGAAACATACAGTTGTCATTCCACATGACAAGCACAAGAACAAAAGAGGGTCTTAAAAACAGAGGAGCTTTACACTTCTCAAACATCTCATTCACAACAGCAATGACCTTCCTATAAAGGTTTCTCCATAACACTTGATTCTCATCCTTCAACTAATGGGATTTCACTTTAGATGATGGTTTGGCTTTTAATACACAAGGAAATATGTAACAATACAAATGAAAACACATATAATCAATCTGAATTATTTGTATGACTAGTAGTAGCATTGAAATCAGCAGCTGTCAATCAGGTTACTCAAAGAGATGCTACTCTTACAACAGATATGAAGCCAAAAGCACTCACTTACCAGTTATAAGAACCGTTTTTCCATCTAACCTCTTCACATCCATGCAATACCTTCTCCGTTTCATCCATTTCAATATTAAAAAGCACAAAAGTGCGGAAAATATAATGTATAACAGGTACATGCTCTGTTAGCTAAGCCAGCATAAGACAAACTGACTTCCTGAAAGCTAATGCAACATTCAGTTAAACTATTGCCGCTTTTTAGCTCACACCTTTAGTCCATTCAGAGGGGAAACATGGCAAGTAATTGTTGATTTGGATTTAAGGATTGTTGATTTTAAAAGCGTATTGCAGCATCAGAGACTGTGTTTACGGGCTGACGCTGCAGCGGTTGGAGTCCCGTACAGTCGCGCCGGTAGAGGCGCTGGAGCGCGCTAACGCTGTGTGTGCGCTGCTGGATCTCGCTGTAGAATGAGACTGAGGTACACATGGATCTGTGTACATTGGCTTGAGCTGACAAAAACTCGCAATTATGACCATTTTAAATTGTAAAATTAAAGCTGATGCAGTTCTGAAATCTGTCGTTTCTGAAGATAAAATATCATCTGATGTCAAAGACACGCTAAGGATTTTCTTGCAGAAGCTGACAGAAAATGCCAGGTAGGAAGCTGCTGTGTAGAGAGATAATACATTTAATATTTTACTGTTAATAAGTGCTGTTGAATGCTGTTTATTCTTTTGAGAAAATACACTTTAATTTGATTTAGGGTGAGTGGCCCTTAAACTTGTTTTGAATTTCTTTGTACAAGCTCTAAATTTGTGAGGTTAGTGAATTATATATGTATTGTATTATTTATTTATTTATAGTTAATTAAATTATATGTATAAATATTTTTTTTTAGTTTTTATATTGTATATTTCGTTTTCTTGTCATGTTTTGTGTATGTAAACACAATCAATAGCACTTGAAATTTAAATCTGAATATACTACAAGCAATATACTGTAATTGCAAGAAATGCTATTTATGAAATTAGCTTTAGCAAGACTTATATGTTTAAAATGTCATTAAACGCAGTGCATTGTTTGGAATTGTTTGTGGTGTTTCAGAGAGGAAAAAAAAAGACATGTATGTCAAGTGTTACCTAGAAAATCTAGAAAGAGTCTAGATTCATGAGATCCATGAGAGTAGAAAAACACGTCTATATTGTTTGTGAATGAGAGCTAGTGTTTTATTGTCAGGAGTGCAGGCAAACGGAGCAGGGAGCGCTCACTGGAGGAGGCTTCACAGATCCTGCAGAAGATCCCAAAAGAAGCACTTGGCTCCTTACAGCCTGCTGCTCTTCATCAGTTTCTTCAGCTTGTTTTGGCCTTGCAGTTAGAGGCAGTGACCTCTTCATCCGCTTGCCGCAAATTAGACCAAGTAATTTTCACCTTTACTTAAACATTGGAATAATTTTTGCTCCTGTTTGTTGGTTTCCCTTAAAACAACACCTTCTTAACTCTGTTTTACAGATGCTGCAGGTCTTGGCTGAAATAAACTACTCCATAGTCTTTGAGGAAGTTAAACAATATCTGCTGAACCTTTTGCACCAAAAACAGGTGAAAAAAAAATTATTTATTATATAATAGTAGTAATATTATTTAATATTTTTATTATATATATATATATATATATATATATAAACAAATATTAAAGAATGCAAATTTAAAAATTGTGTTGTTTTGCAGGTGTTTTCATTGAAAGATCTTCAGATAGGTGAGTGTGCATCAGTTCGCTACTACTTTACAGACATCTATAGTCATGTCTGTTGTGTTGTAAATTAATAGCTGTGGTGTGTGTCCCATGGCAGCCTGTATGTTCTTGGAGGACAGCACTATGGGACTAGAGGTTCTCAAAGCTGAATGCAGCACTCTGCTTAGTAAAGTTGCCGAGCTGATTCCTGTTGTTATGTCAGATGAAGTTACCAGAAATGGGCCGTTGTGCTATCAGACTGTCAAGGTGGAAATTTAGTTATTGTACCACCCACTTTTTTGAAGCTTCACTGCTTTAAACCACAACTGATGTGGATCTGCATCCTCACAGCTCTTGTTGTGTTGTTCTCAGGTTTGTTTGCAGGTCTTTCAGCTGCTGCCAGGTCAGGTGTCCCTGATGGTCTACAGTAAGGAAAGTGCAAATATGAGTTTGAGAGATATTTTGGAGTTCCTGATGAGCGTTATCTTAGGAGAGGTTGGTGCTTGTGGTTCCAACTATATTTTTGGAAAAAACTAAAATGATTGTATCTAGCAATCTAATTTTGTGTCATTTAATGGTGTTTCTCAGGTTTCCAGCAGAGATATACGTTTGTTGGCTGGCACTGCAGTTGCAATGCTGCTCACCACAGCGACAGACAGTCAGTGTGCAGGATCAGCTGCCTGGAGTCTACTGCAAATCACTAACACAGGTCAGCTACTGTATTTAATTGCACTTAAAGGGATAATTCACCCCAAAATAAAAATACATTCAAGGCATGAGAAACCTAGTAAGTAACGAGAAACCTCGTTAAAATAGTCCATGTGACATCAGTGGTTCAACCGTAATTTTATAAAGCTACAAGAATACTTTTTGTGCACAAAGAAAACAAAAATAATGATTTTATTCAACAATTTCTTTGATGCACATTCACGAGAGTACCACGACAGTTCATAACATTACTGTTGAACCACTGATGTCACATGGATTTTAACAATGTCCTTACTACGTTTCTGGGCCTTGAACATATCAGTTGCGTTGCTGTCTATGCAGGGTCAGAAAGCTCTCGGATTTCATCAGAAATATCTTAATTTGTCTTATGAAGATGAATAAAGGTCTTAAGGGTTTGGAACAACATTAGTGTAATTAATTTTTTGGATGAACTATCCCTTTACAGGTATATGACTACTGTTTAAACTAAAATATTGTGATTGGTAAGACTTTTAAAAATGTTTTTGAATGTGTGTTATTTGATTAAAAAAAAAAAAAAAAACAGTAAAAGTGTAATATTGTTAAAAAAAAAAAAATCAATTTTTATGTATTTTAAAGTGTTAATTTTTCCTGTTAAGGCAACGTTAAAATTTTAATCTGTAATAGGCTGATTTGTTGCTGAAAAACATTTATTATTATTATCAGTGTTGAAAATGTTTGTGTTGCTTTTGATAAATAGAAAGCTTTCATTTGAAATATAATTTTTTTGTAACAATATAAATGTCTTTTCTTTATCTATAATGTACAGTTAACTAACTAGTTTGCTTTGATAGTTGCCTGTCTTTTGTAATATGTGAATTTTGTGTGTCTCAGAACCGTGGAGATTGACAGTAGGTGAGCTACAGGTGGACTGTCGTCCCAGACGTCAGGACGGAGTGGACAGACTGGCTGTTTGCAGGGGGTTGTTAACTTGCTGCAGAAATGACATTCTTGTCAGTCACCATGGCAACCAATGGGTACGCAAGCAGCGCATAGACTGCTTTTCTAAGAATGATCCAAAGCGGAACATATAATTACTTACTCTTTCTTTTGTTTTATCAGACTTGTCTTCTCCTGAATGGGTTGTTCCCCTTCATCTCAGCTCTTTGTGAAGAAAAGCTTGACTGTCATTACTATGTTTTTCAAGGTACAAGCTCTCTATCCTCATGCGTCACTCTGTAGATTGCTGGGTCTGTGCATGACTGCGGTGACTAATATTGTATGCATATGTGTTTTGTAGTGTTTACTATTTGGCTGAAGAGGCTGAAAGAGTGCCTCAGTGAGGTTTGGGAAGTCACTGGTGCTGCTTTAGATTCAGACCTCCAGCAGCACCTTACACAAATCATCTGGAGCAATGCAGAGAGCCCGGTAAGCCTTTTGCTCACTATAAAACAGAATATACTTCATTTGAAGGTTTTTGGGTTTGAACAAACCCCTAACACCAAGTATGGAGTTAGATGGGCTCTTTTTACTAGGGTCATGTTTTAAAACCACTCAGAACACCCTAGCAGTTATGGAACCACTCATATTTTCTTAAGAAAATGTAAAAATCCCTATTAAATGATAAAACCAGATTTAACCCAAGTTAATTATGGGAACACATCCATTCAGCTGGTAATTTCTTCATTACTTTTATTGTAGTTGGATGGTGTTGCAGAGGTGGCACGCAGTGCTTTCTGTCTGTTTATGGAGATCTATGAGAAGGATTGTCTGCACTTTGAGAACACAGAGAAAAGACTTTATGTGGAATTATTGAACAAAATATCAGAACTGCCTTGGGAAGCCAAAGCAAAGTATTTACCACTTACTGCAATTCTGCCATATGCAGGAACAGACAAGGTAAGAGGACTGAGCAGGCAACCTTGTACATTCTACCTCCTTTTTTATTTTGTTTTTCAAAATAAATTGTATATCTATTATGTTATTATTTATAAGATATGAATATTATAAATAATATTGTATGTATAACTAATAAATGCATTTATTTTATAAAGAATTTTTTAAAATTTAACATTTTTAATTCTGATATAAACCATAGTGTGTGTATATATATATATATATATATATATATATATATATATATATATATAAATGTAAAAATAAAATGAGTAATATAAATTATGCAATAATTTATATCAGAAACGCATTTTTATGTAAATTTGGAAAAGAAGCTTTATTTTAGCTTTCTGAGAGTCAGTTCATTATAAAAGTAATTGTAAATAAATGTAATATAAAATGTAGTTTCTCCTTCTAAAAGGTTTTGGAACTGTGTCCAGCTCTTCCCTCTCACATCTTAAAATGCCTCTCCACCAATCACCTTTCTCCATGTGCCTCAGAAGTCTACAAATCCCTCCTTCAGGAACAGAAACGCGAGCTTATTATAAATGCATCCCAAGAAGCCCCGCCCACTGAACAAGACTCAGCCTATCAATGGGCTCGGCGGTGGCAACCAGTCATTCTGGAGGCTTTGACTTCAGAATTAACTCTTCTTCAAAATAACGCCTCTAGCCATCTTCTGCCCTCAACACTACGTATATTTCCAGGTGCTTTTAACACTCTGTTGTCAGCTCTGGACCCCGCGGCTCCAGGTCACCTTCATGCGTGGGCCTGTGTCATGAGCGCCCAGCGGGCCACAAGTGGACATTCCCTCTGGAGTGCAGACAGCCCCTATGCTCTTAAGACTCTCCATCTTGCCCTCTCCTCTCTGGATGACAGCGTCCGGCTTGCAGCTCTGAACCTCCTCTGCTGCAGTCCAAAGACCAAAGAAGCCCCATCACAAGTGGAGTATTCCGCTCTGAGAGACTTCATCCCGCTCAATCTCAACAGCGAATCGTCACCTTTCCGCCAGCACCTTCAGGCAGCGCTGAGGAAGTTCTTGGTGAGAATAAGAGACAGTTGCATGGCAAGCATCAAAGGCCATAATAGTAAAAAAGGGCTCACAGAGGAAGAGGAGGCGGAGCTTAAGCAAGGAGTCGGTGAGGAGTTTTGAAATTAAAATTTTATGAAAATACATGTTATATATTTTTACATTTGATTTCAACATTATTTTAAAGGTGCACAATTAATATTTTTTATTATGTTTTGCTGGCACTCACTTGTCTTTCTAAATTACCAATATGATAATAGTCTTTGATTACTGTCATCTATTGGCATGGATGCAAGTTTTTTAGTTTTTAGTGCCGTTGTCAAAGTTTATAGGTAGGTGTATTTGTCACACATGATTAATAATAATCCAAATTTTTAAACACATTTTAATATATGAATCGTTTTAATCAATGGATCATAATAAAATGCCTTTATTGCTAAGATCATGTGGGGTTTTCATGATATTTTCCCTCAGAGTTTGTTGACTGGATCTTCCAGCTGTCACTGGTCTATTTGACTCCTGACAGCAGCTACCAGAGGAAGAAGACTGTTCTGCTCCTGCTGTCTGCAGTGCTGGAAACATGTACAGACACCTGGAGTCCAGACAGAAAGAAGGGACAACCACCTGGTAATAAAACAACACTTACAGTAGCAAACCATGGTCATATATCATGTTTTCGGGCATGTACTGTGGTAGTACCATGGTATCCTTTGAAGTACTTTGGAATACATATTATGAATTGTCGATTTTTTGATCTTTAACTTCAAATTTATTATTTTATGTTCATTGCTAAATATAATAAAATCATATCAGAGATTGTTTTTTTTTTCTTTTAGCCAATATGTCTACTCTTATAAACTGGGCTAAAGAGAGGGGAAAGTGGGATTTCTTCTCAAAGTCAAAGATGCTTGTCCTGACTGGCTGTTTGGAGGATTGCACCAATGAGGTAAAACTAAATGAATAGACAATACTGTTCAAAAGCATGGGGTCAGTGAGAAACTGATACTTTTGTTCACCAAGAATGCATTAAATTGATCAAAAGTGGCAGTAAGGACATTTAATAAGATAATGTTATCAAGAAAGGTTTCTTGAGCGCCAGAACAGCATTTTAGAATGAGGATCATGTGACACTGAAGACTGGAGTAATTGCTGCTGAAAATTCAGCTTTGGAATAAATTCTAAAAATAAATTCTAAAATATATAAAAATAGAAAAGAGTTCTTTTAAATTGTAATGATATTTCACAACATTACTGTATATACTGTATTTCTGATCAAATAAATGCAGCCTTGGTGAGCATTGGAGCATTTAAAAAAAAAATAACATTAAGATATTACCAACTCCAGACTTTTGAACTGAAGTGTATGCACAGTTGAAACCCTTGCCCTAATTGTCCGTAATGTGATGTGTTTGCCTGACATATGTTTTCCCTGTGCTGTAGATCCGTGAACTGTCTGCAGAGCTGCTTCTCAGGTTTTTCCCCTCGTCTCTCCCGGATGATGTCACAGCTGTGCTGTTGAGCCGGGCAGAACGGCTGCTCCACAGCCCACGGGTCCAGGAGGCCCAGATGGGAGCACTGATGATCAAACTTCTATTGCACAAGTGAGCAAACATCACTTTTGTCTCTTTTTGTCTTGAAGTATGAAAGGATACTGCTATTCAAAAGTTTAATGTTTGACATTACAGTAAAAACAGTAGTATTGTGAAATATAATTACAATTTTAAATAACTGATTTCTATTTTGCTATATTTTTCAAAATGTAATATATTCCTATGATCACAAAGCTGAATTTCCATGCAAACAAACATTTTTTTTTTCCAGGATTCTTTGATAAATAGAAAGTTCAAAAACACAGCATTTATTTAAAACAGTCTTTACTGTCACTTTTGATCAGTCTAATCCTTGTTGTATTAAAGTTTTCATTTCTTTCATTTAAAAAAAAAAAAAAAAATTGTACTGACCCAGACTTTTAAACGGAAGTGTATAGGCAGAGTTTGTGCCTGGGGGTAATTTAATTTGAGTTTATTTAAAATGTGTTGTGTCCTTCTTGATTTTACGAGAACAATATTTTCTTTATTTTAAATATTTATTATTGTGTGTGTGTGTGTGTGTGTGTGTGTGTTTGTGTGTGTGTGTATGTGTGTGCGTGCGTGCGCATTTCTGTGTCATAGGGTGGATGGGGCATTTGAACATGGGGAGAAACAGTCAGTTAAATTGATCACGTTTCTTCTCACCAAACTGGAGCATCATTACCTCACTGCCAGGAATGACATGCTGCTTGCAGCTCGTACCACGCCTATTCATGGTATAAAACTGAGCCGAGTTTATAGATCTTGCTACAGTTGTTTACCACTAAGCAGAGGTTTCACTGCTAATATATCTGAAAATATGCTGAAATAATCCACAAATGGAGTGTATTTTATTACTTCAGGTGTTGTAAGCGCTCTGCAGAGGGGCTTGCTGGAGGTGCCAGGGGTCCTAGTGGAGTCAGTAGCCCACAGTGTTGCAGGAGACATTGTGTCTTTAGTAGAAAAGCTCACTCTGCTGCTGTTAGGTGTGCTGTATGGGGACCAGGACACACAGGAGAAAGGTACACTGAAACTGCAGATGTAAACTATATGTCTAAAGAGATTCTCTTATAAGAATATACTTTTCTTTTTGTCACAGATGTGCCTCCATCATTCTGTGACATGGGGAATGCAATCAGTTCTCTGATTGGTCAGGTTGGGGTTGAGGGGGCGGGGCTTGATGAGGATGGAGAGGAGAATGTGCTGCTCTCTGAGGAACATAGTCTAGTGCTGACCTGCTGCTGGGTTTCCTTGAAGGTAAAGCTGCTAGAAGGATGACAGAACATCGGCCTACATTTTAAGCTGTGGTTTACAAAAAAGTATTATGTGTGACTAAGATATGGATGATCTACTTTTCTGGTAGGAAATGGGAATTTTTCTGGGCTCCCTGGTGGAGAGAATCCTGTCACTGCACTGCAAAGAACTGACTTTGAGTGTGGAAGAACTCAGGAGGGCTTCCAAAGTATTTAAAGACATCATTCTGAAATGTAGACACTGGGTATTGACAGATTTGCTCTTTTCACACTGATGTCCAAACACTTTTTCACTGCACTTTGTTTCATAGTAACATCTTATCTGTTTGTGGTCCTGTTCTCTCTTTTTCTCTCATCTTCCATTAGGGAGCAGTAGAGGGCTGCTGTATTGGCTTTACTAAGTTCTGCAGGGCTCTACTGAGCAGCTCTGATCCGGAGATCAGAGAGATCCCGCCTCTCATATTAAAACAGGTAGAATAGTGTAAAGCATTCATTCTCAACTAGAGATTCATGGGATTCTAATAGAAATGTCAATTCCAAGTTAAATGACCTGTGTTTATTTAAAGGGAAAGTTCACACAAAAATGAACATTCTGTCATTAATTACTCAGCCTCGTGTTATTCCAAACCCGTGAGACCTTTGTTCATCTTCGGAACACAAATTAGGATGTTTGTTATGAAATCCGAGAGCTTTCTGACCGTGCATAGACAGCAACGCATCTGACACATTCAAGACCCAGAAAGATAGTTAGGACATTGTTAAAATAGTCCATGTGACATCAGTAATACAGCCATAATTTTATAAAGCCACGAGAATTCTTTTTGTGTGCAAAGAAAACAAAAATAACAACTTGTTTACAAGAATAGGAATGCACATGCATGCGTCGTGGTACTACGCGCATTGAAATCTGACACAGAAGAGAAGAAATTGTTGAAGTAAGTTGTTATTTTTATGTTCTTCTCATAGCTTCATAAAATTATGGTTGAACCACTGATGTCACATGGACTATTTTAACAATGTCTTTACTATGTTTCTGAGCCTTGAACGTTGCAGTTCCACTGCTGTCTATGTAGGGTCAGAAAGCTCTTGGATTTCATCAAAAATACCTTAAATTGTGTTCCGAACATAAACGAAGGTCTACCGGTTTTGGAACAACATGAGGGTGAGTAATTATGATAGAATTAAATTTTTTTAGTGAACTATCCCTTAAAGTAGCCATTAAATATTTTTTATTTTATTTTATTAAATAAATCATAAAGCTCTCTCTCTCTCTCTAGGGCCTTTCTGTTCTCCAGTCGCCCCGTAGTACCTCAGTGACGAGGCGTGCTGCTGGTCTGCCCATGCTGATTTTGGGTGTCTTAGCTGCTGAGGACTCTAGCAAGACTCGCCCCCTTTTGGCACAAACCATTAACACCCTACTGGACACAGCCAAAGCACCTCTTCCCCAGGACTGGGACCAAACTCTCGACTTACCACAGGTAGAGTCAATGATCTACCTATTAAATAAATCTACAGTTTTGCTGTATCAAACATATGTTAAAGAAAAAAGTAGCTATGTTCATAAAAGATGTCTTTCCCCTGATCTCTCACAGGTGTGTGCCGTTCACACCCTTCAAGCTCTGGTGAAGGGCACCAGTCTGGGTGTAGCTGTTCTACAGTACACCCCTGTGGTGGCCGTTCTGTCACTCACACTCCTCAGCTCGCCATGCTGGGCTATGAGGAACGCAGCCCTGCAGCTCTACAGTACAAACCAGTCACGCTCACAATTATTTTAATTTCAGAATCAGAATCAGAATCAGAATGAGCTTTATTGGCCAGGTATGCTTACACATACGAGGAATTTGTTTTTGTGACAGAAGCTCTACAGTGCAACAGAAAGACAGCAACAGGACAGGGCACAGATAATAAAAGAATAATTTACAAATAGGCAATGTACAAATAGCAAAAACACAATATATAGACAATTATGGTGTACAGGTCTAATATGTGCAGATCTGAAATGAAAAAAAATAAGTATGTGTGTTGAATAAATAATTTATAATAGTGTTGTATGTTCCACTTTTAATGTCAAGTGTTCATGAGATGGATTGCCTGAGGGAAGAAACTGTTCCTGTGTCTGGTCGTTCTGGTGCTCAGAGCTCTGTAGCGTCGACCAGACGGTAACAGTTCAAAGAGGGAGTGTGCTGGATGTGAGGGGTCCAGAGTGATTTTGCCAGCCCTTTTGCTCACTCTGGATGAGTACAGTTCTTGGAGAGTGGGGAGGGTTGTACCAATGATTCGCTCAGCAGTCCGGACTACCCTCTGTAGTCTTCTGAGGTCAGATTTGGTGGCTGAGCTGAACCAGACAGTTATTGAAGTGCAGAGGACGGATTCAATGATGGCGGAGTAGAACTGATTCAGCAAGTCCTGTGGCAGGTTGAACTTCCTCAGCTGGCGAAGGAAGTACAACCTCTGCTGGGCCTTTTTCACAATGGAGTCTATGTGATTGTCCCACTTCAGGTCCTGGGAGATGGTGGTGCCCAGGAATCTGAATGACTCCACTGCAGTCACAGTGCTGTTCATGATGGTGAGTGGGGGGAGTGCAGAGGGGTTCCTCCTGAAGTCCACGATCATCTCCACAGTTTTGAGCGTGTTGAGCTCCAGGTTGTTAAGACTGCACCAGACAGCCAGCTCCTTAACCTCCTGTCTGTAGGCAGACTCGTCACCGTCCTGGATGAGGCCGATCAGTGTGGTGTCGTCTGCAAACTTCAGGAGCTTGACAGAGGGGTCTTTAGATGTGCAGTCGTTAGTGTACAGGGAGAAGAGCAGTGGGGAGAGAACACAGCCCTGAGGAGCTCCAGTGCTGATCGTACGAGTGCTGGATGTGTATTTTCCCAGCCTCACTAGCTGCTGCCTGTCTGTCAGGAAGCTGGTGATCCACTGACAGACGGAGGTGGGGACGGAGAGTTGAGTTAGTTTGTTCTGAAGGGTGTCCGGGATGATGGTGTTAAAAGCGGAGCTGAAGTCTACGAACAGGATCCTCACATAAGTCCCTGGTCTGTCCAGATGCTGCAGGATGAAGTGCAGTCCCATGTTGACTGCATCATCCACAGACCTGTTTGCTCTGTAGGCAAACTGCAGGGGGTCCAGTAAGGGTCCAGTGGAGGACTTCAGATAAGCCAAAACCAGTCTTTCAAATGACTTCATGACCACAGATGTTAGAGCCACAGGTCTGTAGTCATTAAGTCCAGTAATTTTGGGTTTCTTTGGGACGGGGATGATGGTGGAGCGTTTGAAGCATGAGGGGACTTCGCACAGCTCCAGAGATCTGTTGAAGATCTGTGTGAAGATGGGGGCCAGCTGGTCAGCACAGATTTTTAGGCAGGCTGGTGACACACCGTCTGGGCCTGGTGCTTTCCTTCTTTTGTTCTTCCTGAAGACCTGGCGCACCTCATCTTCGCTGATCTGAATTGCAGGTGTGGGGGAGACGGGGGTTGCTGGAGGTGTGAATGGTTGTGTGAATGGTTGTGTGGAGAGGTGTTCAGGGCGGGTGTGGGGTGTTTTTTCAAACCTGCAATAGAACTCGTTCAGACCGTCTGCCAGGTGTTGATTCTCCAGAGTGCTGGGGGATGGTGACTTGTAATTGGTGATTTCTTTCATACCTTTCCACACTGAAGCAGAATCACTGGAAGAGAATTTTTTCCTTAGCTTGCCGGAATAATTCCTCTTTGCCACTCTGATCTCCTTTTCCAGTGTGTATTTGGCCTGTTTATACAAGACTTTATCCCCCTTTCTGTAAGCATCTTCTTTGGCCTGACGGAGCTGTCTGAGTTTTGCAGTGAACCATGGTTTGTCGTTGTTGTAAGTTAGATGAGTCTTGGTAGGAATGCACATATCCTCACAGAAACTGATGTAAGATGTTACAGTCTCTGTGAGCTCATCCAGATCATTTGCGGCAGCTTCAAAAACAGTCCAATCAGTAAGGTCGAAACAGGCTTGTAAATCCCACTCTGTTTCATTAGTCCATCTTTCAACAGTTCTTAATACAGGTTTTCCAGATTTGAGTTTCTGCCTGTAGGTCGGTATAAGATGAACCAAACAGTGATCAGAGAGTCCTAAAGCTGCCCGTGGGACAGAGTGATATGCATCCTTTATCGCTGTGTAGCAGTGATCCAATATATTACTGTCTCTGGTGGGACATGTAACATGCTGTCTGTATTTTGGCAGTTCACGGGAGAGATTTGCTTTATTAAAGTCCCCGAGAATGATTAAAACAGAGTCCGGGTGTTGTTGTTCTGTCTCTGTGATCAGATCAGCTAGTTTCTGTAAAGCGGAGCTCACGTGCGCTTGCGGAGGAATGTAAACACTCACCAGAATGAACGAGTGAATCTCCCGCGGCGAGTAGAAAGGCTTACAGTTAATGAAGAGCGTTTCTAGATCTGAACAGCACATCTTCTTTAACACAGTTACATCTGTACACCACCTCTCATTGATGTAAAAGCACGTCCCGCCGCCGCGTGATTTCCCCGTTGATTCTGCCTCCCGATCCGCTCTAAACAGCTGAAAGCTCGGAAGATGTAACGCGCTGTCCGGAATGGCGTCGTTCAGCCAGGTTTCCGTGAAACACAGAGCAGCAGAGTTTGAAAAGTCCCTGTTTGTCCGGGAGAGCAGAAGGAGTTCGTCCGTTTTGTTGGGTAGAGAGCGGAGATTCGCCAGATGGATGCTAGGCAACGCCGTTCTAAATCCACGCTGTCTGAGCTTCACGAGCGCGCCGGCTCGCTTCCCCCGTCTGCGCGTCCTGAAGCGTTTGACCAGAGCTACGGCTCCGCCAACAACAATGTCCAGCAAAACGTCCGAATAATCAAAAACCGGTAAAAGATTCTGTGGTGTGTTCTGCCGAATGTTCAGCAGATCATCCCTAGTAAAACTGATGGTGTTTGAGAAACAAAAAACAGGAAAAACGAACAAAAACAGTACAAACACTGAAGAGCGAAGCACAGTAGCTGCCATCTGCGGCGCCATCTTAGATCTAAGGATAGAGGTTAAAGAAGGAAGGAGAAGTCATGCCGGAATGAGCGGAGCCCTTTTCACCAGTAGGCTGCTGACCCAACATTCTGGTACACAGAGAACCTACGAGAATTTCAGCCCTTTTGAATTAGTCACATGCTGACCTTTCACTTCTCGTAGGTTCTCTGTGTACCAGAATGTTGGGTCAGCAGCCTACTGGTGAAAAGGGCTCCGCTCATTCCGGCATGACTTCTCCTTCCTTCTTTAACCTCTATCCAGCCCTACAGCCCTTCCTCCAGGGGGCGCTGGAAAGTGCAGCTACAGACCTTCATGATGCCACCCTTCTCCTACACCCTTCCCTCTACCCTGTCCTCACCCTGCTCGCCAAACTACAGCCTGGTGCTGAGGAACAGACACGGTATGACGGTGCATACATCCAAATACATGAACATAAATGTATTATATTGTATATTACATTACATAGTATTTTATTATATTATTTGTCTGATTTAAATATCCACAAATTTGTATAATGTTATGTTATATTATATTATATTATATTATATTACGTTATATTACATTATATTCCGTGTTTAGATTTTTATATAATATAAAATTATACGATTTTAAACTAAAAATCTTACTGTATATTATATTATTATTGTGTTGTATTATATAATTTTGTTATAGGGTTGTGTTGTATTGTATTATTTTCCAGATTTTAATATAATTAGAAGTTTAATACCATATAATATGAAATATAATGTATATTTAGATTTTTATTTTTAAATCATATAATAGTATGCTATACGATTATATGATATATAAAACTGTGGATTTATTAAAATCTGGCTATTATATTATATTATATTATATTATATTATATTATATTATATTATATTATATTATATTATATTTAGTGCTGTCAAACAATTAATCGTGATTAATCTCATTCAAAATAAAAGTTTTTGTTATATATGTGTGTGTACTGTGTATATTTATTATGTATATATAAATACACACACATGCATGTATATTTAAAAAAAAAGTTATGTTTATATTTTAAATATATTTATATATAATATAGATTATATGAATATTAATATATACATGTAAATACATGTAAATATTTTTGAAATATATACTGTATGTGTGTATTTATATATACATATATAATATATATTTATATTATATATAAATATACACAGTACACATATATTATGTAAACAAAAACTTTTATTTTGGATGCAATTAATCGCGATTAATCGTTTGACAGCACTAATTATATATTATATTATATTATATTATTATTATATTATTATTATATTATATTTTGCCAAATTTGAATACCCAAAATTTTGTGTAAAATCATATGATTTTGATATTATATTGAGTAGATTTTTATTGTTTTGGATATTCAAATCTGTCAAATGCCTTTTCCCTTTAGTAATGATTAATATTCACTTGTTTCTTATCTGTTTGATGTCTTTGTGTTTTCTTCAGGGCTCTGTCGGATTTCCTGCCTCCGCTCTTCCTCCTAGCTGCCAGCCCAGTCTATAGCGTACGAGTGATGTCATCAAGAGCCCTAGTTGCTATGATACCACCAAGTGAATATCTGGCGACTGTCCTGCAGTTGGTGAAAAAGCTGCCGGAATCACCGGATGTTGTGTGCTGTCATAACAGACTGCATGGCCAACTCCTACAGATAGGAGCCATACTGGCCAGGGCACTGAAAACTAACATGTAAGTGTAGGGGAGTGCATCTCATGAAGGAAATGACACTTTTGTCATTAGTTTGTCATTATGTTTTTTGCTGCAGCAGTCATACTCAGTGATCAAATTGCAATCTGACTCTTCTCATTAAGCAGTCGGTCATCTCTCAGTGAGGTTGTGAGTGAGTTTGGGTCCAGACTGTGGATGGCATCAGTGAGGCAGCGGTGCTCGCTGGTGCGGCTTGCGTATGTGGATATAGTGAGGCTGATAAGAGGCCATTGCTCTAGTGCTTTCCTCACTCAGCTCTCTTCTCAACTGCTGCAGGAGATTCACAGGACTCCAAACATACTAGAGGTGCTTATTCCTGTCCTTTGGAGTGTGCTGTCATGAACATAAACAGTAAGAGAAATGCTGATTGTGAATGTTTTGTGTGCTTTAGGTTGGCTCTGCTTCATTACACCAAAGTGCAGTGAACTTCCTGTGTGGGGATCCTGAGTGGGCGTGTCAGGTATGGCAGCATCTGGCCAATGGCAACGCAGTAGTACGTCTCTCATTGGTCAAGTCTGCAACAGAGGGGCGTGGCTGGAGAGGAACTGTCCTACAGCGGGTTATGGAGAGAGAGCTGCAGGTGAGTATTACTATAGAACTTCACTTTGGCCTCTGTATATGGTCAGTTGATTTTGTTGCCGTTATTGTATTATGACACTTTAAAGGTTTGAGGTCTATAAGATTTGTTTTTTGTTTTTTAAACAGCAAACCATTTGTGTGAGCTGCTGAGGTTGACTCTGGGCTTTCTCACTCAGGGCATGTTCTTGTGTTCTGTTTCAGCAAGACACACACAGTCCAGTGGCCAAAAACATTCATCTAGCTTCTTTGCACATAAAGTGATGTAGATGGAGATCTTTGGCCGCTGCATCATGCCTTGCTGCCAATAAGCGGTGCGCTGTTTAAAATATATCAAATTAAAAACCTTCAAATTTTAAAAAATGCATCTTGAGACATTTTGTTAATCTGTGCTCCATCTGGTTGTTTACGAACGCTTCTGTTAATGCCACTTAACTCATTCAGTGCTGCTCAGGCATGAAAACATGCATTTATTTTAATGTTTTTTTTGTTGTTGTTTTTTTTTTACAATTAATTTTCTTGATTTAACGTATTAAAATTACAAGTGTTTGTTTCTAGACCTACTGCTAAAGCCTCACTTTTCACAAATATCATAGGCTGGTAATTTGAGCCGTTCGCAAATGTCAACCAAATACAACTGAAGGAAATTAAAACAATCAAGAACCATTTTATACACTGCCCTGAAATCAGCCTGTAGATCTTATTACACTCTTCGTGTTGTCGTGTGAGGGCCCGGGGGGCGTGTTAGTCATTGTATTCAGTAATCTTTAAAAACACACTGGGTTTGTACTCAGTCAGGATTTCCGCCCAGCCCTCATGTGAGGTCAGCGAAACACAAAACCGCTCTACATGTCTTGAGAAATTAAACATATCACAATCTTATAATGCTTTTAAATCCCTTCTCATAAGAACTAAAAGATCATGATTGCAAGAATAATAGATGGGTGTGGGGTGTTTTTGTCTGAAAAGGGTCTATTCGAATAACACTGTCTATCACCTGCAGGCCAACCTAAAGAAGGCGCTGTTGGACCAGAATGTGGAGTACAGAGGAGCATTCTTGAACGCATTAGTTGAGGTTATGACCCCTGAGGAAGACAGTCTTGCCCTGCCCTGCCCCTGTCCTTCAGGGTTTGAGGAGGCATGGCTGCAGGAGTGTGTGGAGGTTCTGTTTTCTGATCTGGAGTCAGATAGAGGAGGACCTGTGCTGATCTCCACGGCTCTGTGTGCAGTCAGCCTGCTTCTTTGTCACAGGTAACTCACCTGTCATGCAGCCAAATCTTAATGTGTTTAGTTTGATGTTATTAGATATTCTTCTTGTTCTTTAACATATTCTTCTTGTTTGTATTTAACATTTTTGTGAAAACTGTGATGCATTTTTACTGTATTTCTATGTTTTTCAGTATGTTTTTATGAATAGAAGGATTTAATGCATCCTTGTTTAATAAAACTATTAATTTCTTTAAAAAAATAAACAAAAAAAACTTCAAAAGTAGATGCTGAGTCTGACGGTGTTTTCGAAAGAGAGTAGACCTCCAGAATCAACTCACAGTCAGGGCTGGCTCCAATCAATTCTAGATTTCTCTTTTTGTATGTATAATATTTTTGTTCCACTCAGAAAGACAACACATTATGCAACTAAAATGAGTTGTGTGTGCTGTTTTATGTCAGCTTACTGATGTTTCTGAGAAATCAGAAAGTCTTGAGAGATGGCTCATGGATTTACAGTCGCTCAGACTCTTTCCCTGTCTTTCTCTCTGTCATTCTCTCAGTGTGGACTTGTCTTTGCTCCAGCGCTGGTGTAAGTTATTAGAGAAGCACAGATGTCCTGAAGCTCCCGAGGCCCTCAGAACAGCCTGTGCACAGGCTCTGTGTCTGTGCGGCGTCCACGTAGTGACCAGGAGCCTGACAGGAGGCCTCATGCTCAAAGAGCTCAGTACCAGGTATAATAAAGATCCGTGCTTTGATAACTCAATTAGTTTGGGCAGTGAGCTAGACAGGGAAGGACTAGAAACAAAATACATAGTGCACTGTCAGGATGTTTTATATTTCTGTCTGGTTAGATTTGCAGATTCATTGTTTCTTCATCTGGTTCAGGCTTTGGTTTGCTGTTTATTATTTGATGACTATTATGCAGGAAGTATTTGATGTATTTGACTAAATTTCCATCCCTGTTTTTTTGAAGCTTGATCAGGACAGGTATCTGCCTGCTTCAGGATGAGAGTCCACAGGTGAGAGCGAAGGCGGCTGTCTTTGTCTCTCTGCTCTGCTGTTCTGTCCGACGGCCGGAAGATCCACAGAAATGCTTCTACATGCAGGTGAACCGGGCTCTGCCCTCACTGCTGGACCTGCTCTTGGAGGAATTCTGGGACGCAAGTAGTGCTTTGGAGGCCTTAGTGTGCCACTTACCTGACTGTGATCTGAATGCTGTACTGAAGGAGGCCAAAGAGATAGAGTACGTCAATCCATATACAGAAATGACAATAATTACTTGTTATTTGTGTGTATTATTATAGAAATGCTATTCATTTTTTTAAAAAAGACTATTATCATAGTTTTACTTTGTTTTAAGACAACATTCAGTTACAGAGTTTCAAAACTTTGAGGTCGGCATAAAAAGAAAGAAATTTATACTGTTTACTCAGCAAGGATGCATTTAATGTAATCAAAAGTGCCTGTAAAGTGACCTTAAATTATTTAATTTTTTTTTATTATATTATTATTTTACATGTGTGTTGTATTATCAGAATGATTTCTTAAAGATCATGTGACACTGGAGACTGGAGTAATGGCTACCGAAATTTCAGTGTTGCCATTACAGGAATAAATTACATTTTAAAATATTTTAAAATAGAAAGCTGTTATTTTACATTTCAATAATATTTGACAATATTGATGTTTTTACTGTATTTTTAATCAAAGAAATGCAGCCTTGGTGAGCATAAGAGACTTTTTTTAACAACTTTTAAAAAATCTTACCGACCCCAAACTTTTGAATGGTAGTGCAGATTTTAAAAATCTTATATAGACTTTAATCTTTATATCTTTTATTATATTTTAGCTGTCTATCGCAACAGAAACATATGCAACCATCCTGTTTTCTTCTGTCTCTTACATTCTTGGTTGTTGTTTTCTTATGTTGGTCAGATGTCGCAGTCTGTATGAGCGAGATGAAGCAAATGTGTTTGCAGAGCCATCTGTGATCTCAGAGTGCCTGTTGCCACACCTATTGAATCTGGTTAAACATTACCCAAAATCCTCCACTCTCGCCAAGAACCTCGAGCGCTGGGCCCGAAACACTGCAGCCATTGTCAAAGAGAATCTCACAATTTGTATGCAGCTACAATTAGGTATATAAGATCTCCATAATGACTGTTTTTCTTTATTATCGCATTAATTATAACTAATTAACTTCCTGATGCTCCTTTATAATTGAATCAAAAACCTTATAATTATAATTAATATGAACTGTAATATTTATTTATAGTTTGCATGTAGTTGTTGTTGTATGTTTATGTGCCAATTATGTCATTATATCTCAATTGTTGTCTAGGTGATGTCCTGAATCCTGATTGGCTGAGTTGGCTAATAGTACCCCGTTTTCATGGCGCTCTTTCAGGCCTGTTCACTAGGGCGATTGTACTACTCCAGCTGCTCAAGGAGTGTGATTCCATCCGACCCCTACTTGACCCTTTGAGTTTATCTACAGACCTTCAGGACATTCATAGACGGTTTGTCCTAAATGGACTCTTCCTTCCTCAGGTCTTCATTGATGCACTAAGGACAGATTGCATTATTGCAGTTACAGGCTCTTCATCGCCTTATTGAGTGGAAACTTTTCGAAAGGAAGAATAACAGTCCTTTGTTATGCAATACAAAAGAGAGAAATAGAAAACTTGTCTACGTCACCAGCCAAAATCAAACACCAGTTCCAGCTCTGTAAGTGTAGCACATCTAAATCTGAAACGGCTGAAAGATGCCATTGTTTCTGGATGGGTGGTGATTTCTGAAATAGAGCGCACTGCAGGCGGGGACAAACAGACTGAGGCGTCACAAAGACTCAGCAAGCGTCTGAGGATGGTACATGTATTTTTAGCCAAATCTGTCTTTGGAACCGAATGAGATTCATGCTTGTATATTGATGCATTTTATATATTTATTAAATAAAGATTGAATAATTTGTAGAATGTTTTGGCTAACCCTGATCTGTATTCTGTTCCCTTTAGAAAATGAAGTGCTGCGTTTTTTTTAGCTGATTGATGTTTTGATAGCCAATCTCTGCGACCTCAGAAGCTCATTGGTTTTATGTGGAGTGGTGGCTCATGGTTCGCTGTGATAACACTTCACAAAAGCCCAAACCGGTTTGAGCTGCCTCACACCAACCTCACAGCATCTTCTGATACACACACAGCAGCCACAATTAACTCACTCTTTTCCTGTGATTCATTCTGTCTTGATCCTTTCTTATATTCCCAATACAGTACGTTTTTTTTTATCATTTTGTCCCACCGCTTTTATATTTTTACATATTTTTCTTTCTCACTCTGTACCCCTTTCTCATCCTCGTCGTGTCTTTGTGTAAGCCACTTCTACTCAGGTTTCCACTGCAGGGGTAAATGCATCAAACAGTGATGTAATGGCTTTTGCGGCAACAGTAGAATTGCCCTATGATAACAGCAGGGGAATAGTGTTTGCTTTATGCCACATTAGAGGCTGTTCTCCCAGGTTAAGTGTCCATTTTCTGTCCTCAGCACAGGGCTAGTTCATGATTCATGGTTGGAATATGTACTCAGTTGCTGTGCAACACTCCTGCGCGTCACAGGACACAGTCTTAGGACGCAGCTGGGTATCCCAGTAGCCATCAGTGGAGCAGATGGTCTGAGTTTACAGCAGACGCTGAAATGATTCGCACTCCTCTATGGATGCTGCAATTGCGTTATAAATGACATATTGATTATTTTAGAGTCTAGAGGACATTTAGGTGGATTTCTTGGGTGGGTGTTATTTCAAAATATATAAAATCTGGGGGGGAACAACTTTGATAAATCATGGCATTCAGGAGAGATCAAATATAACATTTTATATTAATTTTAGAAATATGCAAAACAATGTTTTAGTATTTATTATGAGAAAAGCATTTGGAGAAAATTAGTCTTTTTACTTGATTTCCCATTTTAAAAAAACAAGAGCTCATAACTTCCAAATGGGCTATTTCTGTTTCTCTATTAATTCAAACTATTTTAAAAGAGCGTTGTTTAATGTGAGACATCTGCTTGTGCAAATTAAATGTATGGAAGTCCACTCATTATCTTCTCTATACTAACCCACATTTCACTTCCTGTTTACCTCGTATGGATAACCAATGTTAACTGAAGAAATAAGTTAATCTGCCACTGGATTGGCTAATGGTATAGTACTGTTAATCCTTGGTTCTATTTTGAATTAGATGGGATGTTTTTATCATGTGTATTCACTATATTGTTTATGACTATGCATGTGTGTTGTATTCTAAAAGCTTTCAGTATGTGTTCACTTTTTTCCCCCAAATAACACTTTTTAAACAAACCAGTCAAACAGCATTTCATAACCGGTAGAATTCGTGGAACAAACAGGAATAATAGCTGGGTGTCAAAACAGCAACGACATAATCAACGAACTTTAAAACAAAGAAACGCTGTAGTCTTTGAATGCCTGAGCTCTCTCTCTCTCTGTCTCACTCATCTGCTTGGGTGCACAACTCATAAAAAACGCTGCCAACTCGACTGGGGTTGGAAACTTTGTGTAATTTCTTGGAAAATTAAAGTGGGTCAGTTAGCCTGGCAGGAGTATCATGGGAAGGAAGCAGGCAAATCTGGTCTCATTAAAGCTGATTGCTTACTTCCATGCTCCAACATGCCATGAAAACCATAATTTCCTAAATGTCTCAAAATTCATACCTATTGGATTCATCAAGAGATGGCACCTAGGGATTAATGGTGAACTGTCATTTTAAGCAGAAGTTTTAAAGCAGAAAATGTGACACTGCTCTTCCTGTGCTGAACTGTGCAAAACAGATAGTTACAATAGTTATGCACTGTACTTAACAAAGGCAATGCACTTAAAACAAAGGGGAACGTCAGTATAGAGTTGTCCAGAATGTACCACAGAGAAACCAACAAAAAGAGCATGACTATGAACAAACCAGAGAGGACAGCTGTTTCAGAGCTGTTGTGTCACATCACTAATCAACCCTGCGTTTTCCTCCTTTTAATAGCGTCTCCTCAAGGGACCCTCTGTTTCCCTGTAAATAATAGAGGCGCTCATTGTTCCTTGATCTCCTAATGAAGTTCTGCTCTGTCAGATTTACTTAACAAGAATGGATGACGGGAGTGAATTGATAGTGCTGTGATGATGAATTTGTGTGCAGGGTTTGGCCTGTTTCATTCCTTGCAAACCCATGTTGCATGGAAGCTCATTCAGTCACATAGCTTTCATCAGAAACAATGCTAATAATATGAATTTGCTTTAAATTGTTATTCACCAAGCCAAGAAAATGTGTCTCATAAAGAGGCCAGGTTGTGCCACCTGAAAACAAAATCAAAACAGTTAATAATATTCATAGATGGCATAATGAAAAATATATAATTGCAATAATATAACTAATAATCATCATGGTAATTATATAATAATAATAACCATACAGTTTGATACATTCTAATGTATGAATTCTGGTATATAAAATGTATAATAGTTTTTAAACATAATAGGCTACATAATTATGATAGATAGATAGATAGATAGATAGATAGATAGATAGATAGATAGATAGATAGACAGACTCTGTAATAATATTCTTGGTACTAAAAGTGTTGGGAAGGTTACTTTGGAAATGTTATAGGTTACAGATTACAAGTTACCCTATAAAATGTAATAAGTAGTGTAACTATTTCAATTACTTTATCAATGTAACTGATTACATTTGATTACTTTTTGATTACTTTTCTAAATTTCTAACAAATGTTTTCAACTGTTAATCATTTTGAAACATTTAAAGCTGGGTTAATCTTAAAGTAGTAGCCTACTCAACACTGATTACTGTCAGACTTTCAAAATCTTTCTTAATTTGAAATTAAGATTATAATAATTTCATTTTAAAGCACAGCCACCATAACATCAGACCTCTTTTTACTTTGAGATCATTCTGAGGTAAATACAGATTTAAAATCATTACAAGAAATCGTTTAGCTATGATACTGTTTTTGAAATCAAATTTTTGTATAGCTATGACAGGAAAAATTGATGCCTTTGAGAAAGAAAGAAAAAACAGGCTAATCTTAAAAAATAAAGCATATGCATAAACCCAGATAGGAAATAAAACAGTTCTCAAATAAGCATGTGTCCTCTTCTGTGTCCTAAACTACAGAAACTTTGGTGTCTCATATTTTAAAGCAGTCAATGCAATTTAGGAAAGAAATCAATCAAATCTGTGTGTGTGTGAAAATATTAAGATGTAACCCCCTTTGTAATCGTTAACATTTTCATAAGTAACTGTAATTTAATTACACATTTATTCTCAATAATTGTAACAGATTACAGTTACATTTATTTTGTAATTCCGTTACATGTAACTATACTCCCCAACACTGAATACCGATTACCTTTATGTCAAATGTAAAACATTTGTGTGTGTGTGTGTGTGTATCAAAATATTTTATATTAATAATAGTACCTTAATATTAATGGTATTATTCAGATAAAAACATTCCGGCCATCTCGTCCATTATGAACCGCGTGCTCCAGCCCACACATCATTAGGAGAGCGGGCGGTGTTTAGGACCCGGAGGACGCGGCGTGACTCACTGCAGGGAGTTCAGACTGAGACACACGAGCTGTTTACCAGCTCGCAGCGAGAAACAACAGCACGACTGCGGTGTGTTTGGAGAGCAGTGTGGCTCCGTTTACCACAGGCTCTGCCATTTAAACAGATCGTTTTCGCTTCGATTCGTCGTGAATAATAATTCTTCTCGTTGTTGAAAACATCGACGAATGAAAATGTTTCAGCTGCTGTACTTTGTGTTTCTGCTGAGCTCTGGTTTGGTGAACTGTTGGTCTGTTGTTGAAGGTAAGATCCCTTTCTGTGTGTTGCTGTAACTTTCTAAAAAACTTCAAATGCATGCTTTAGTTCAAGTGATTGAGTTTATGCATTAGGGTTTATTTTCTCACTATTTTGCATTTTACATCAGTGTTTGTACATGATCATTTCATATGTGTTCATAACAAAGCACGTTTTGACTGGAAATTTATTGACTATTGTTTTAGTGTAGTAAATGTTAATCATGAAAATTTAACCACCTTATTCTGAATGAATGGAACGGAAACCAATCTTCCAGATCACATGAAGTTGATTTGTTCCCCCAGAGTGTGTGACAGCTAATGGAGAGGACTATAGGGGAATTCAGCAGAAGACATCCACAGGGAATATCTGCCTCAACTGGAAGAGTCTAAACTCACAGACAGGTCACTTATGTTTCTACTTTTCATGATGTTTTTGCACATATTTATTATCAAATTTGAAATCAAGCTCTTTCAAAACAACACCCCCAAAACAATGTAATCATATTTGAGGAAATTAAGATAGGATACGTACAATCAAGCATATTTACAGACTGTATCCATTAATTAGAGAGTGCAGTTTGCATACTGTCAATGTTGCTGATTATAGATTTTGTAAATTATGGTTATGTATGACATGGGCATGCTGCCCAGATGATATTATGAGCCCAACTCAAAAAGCTGAGCAATCACTCTTCCATAATCCAGACGAGGGCATTTCTGGGGATGTGCGTGTGGGACACACTCACTACAACTCAAAAACACATGCTCACACAAACAAACAAAATGTTTAGCGCAAATTCAAAAATCAAATTTTAAAGGTTCATCATTTTGTTTTCTTCTTGCCAGATGTTGGAGATCACAATTTCTGCCGCAACCCAGATGGTTCAGAGAAGCCCTGGTGCTATGTCTCCGGGTCCGATGGAGCAACCCGAAAAGAAGCATGTGATATTAGGACATGCCAAGGTAGCCATGTTCACGCTTACTTCAAATATTTTAAAAAATCACTGCAGCTCATATGCATATAAATGTTCATTTTCTAAAACATTCTTGACATTAAACCTTTTTCATAAAATCACAGAACACTTTTGGGGGAAGAAAAGAGATGAACACTCCAGCATGAAATGCGATTTTGATTTCTGAAAGTGATTTATTTAACTCATGTCTTTCTCAAGCATTTCACAACTGGGTCTTACTAACGTGTTACTCTGTTTCCACCATCTCATACTTTTAGCTGCACACTGTTTCTTCCAAGAACCTGGAGGAAGCTAATTTAAAAATATTTACGTAAAGCAGAAATGTGCAATCTTACTTTTTGTGGGAAAAAGCAAATGGCTTTAAAAAAAAAAAAACATCCTCTAGGGAGTGAACAAGGTCGGCACCAAATATTTCACTTTCCCCAGAGCCTACTCTAAAACCTGGAACTGAACCAAACTTTACTTTTGCTATTAATCATTTTTCCAGCAGTCTTTTATTTGGTTTATTAACAAATAAACAAGAACTACTAGGTCAGTTTTAATCCACACTGATGCGGTTTCTTCAGAATTATCTTTTGAACTCATGCTGCAAGGACAGATAAAGTTGAACAACAGCACGAGTCTAGACTCATCAGCCTTGAGATTTCCTCAGTTGGGACAGACAAAGGAACAAACAAGGAAACTTGTTCTGCAGCTGTTCAAGAGAAGGTGTAGGTCCCGCCCTCTTGGGATTGCGATTGGCTGTGAGGAAGATGCACACCACGGAGACAGCTTCTGATTGGCTCGCTGAGCTGCAAACACATGTTCTTTAACTCTGCTGGAGTGTGTAAACAGCTTTTTCAGAGTAGAGGGTGGTGGAAAAATTCTAGAGGGCTGGACCACAGCAAGAGAAGTTAATGTTAATGTTCTCAGCTGTGAATTCTTCCTGTGGGGCCTCTGAAATATATCAGGTCTACCTAATGTCCTATTTAAATAAAAATAGCCAAACTTTATCTCATTACGCATGTTTCAAAAAGAAAAAAAAATACAAAGTGTCCCAGTATTTGCCTAGTGTGTCTAGTAGAGGCTAAAGCTTTGTTTGGAAAAGCAGAACAGCACACTATTATTTCTGGGTTTTGCGAATTGCGTTCTGACTCGTTTCAGAATGTAATGAGCAATTATAATCTGTTTGTGTTCACATATTTGGGTGGAGCATGTTTTTGGACCAAAATCTCTTTTCTTTTTTTTTTTTTTTTTAGCTGTTTGAAGTCAGCATGAGTTAAAAGTTCACCCCATCAGTTTTCTAAATGCATGTTAGTAATTTAAGTGATACATCCTTGCAAATGTTTCCTTTTTTTTTATTTTTTATTTTTTTATCAAAATTCAAACTTCGGATAGACTTCTCTCTGGTGATGTATGCCTTACTTTTCCAGTCATTTAATCCACTTACATATCACCCCTTTCTTACAATCAACTGCAAGCTCACATTCTGATCTGCCTCCATCCAATCAACAACCGCAAGAAAACAATTGTCCGTTGAGAGCACTCGCTCCCAGACCACAGCAAAACTGCTTAGTATAAATGTTTTGTTAATTGATGGGAGTGCAAAGCTGATTTACATTAGCAGCACAGATTGAGGAAAAAAAAACAAAACAGAAAAACACTCATATCCTGTTCATCCTGTCACCCCACAGACCAAAACTCCACAGAAGCCACGGCTCCAGAAGAGTCGGCCCCCACTCAGGGACTCGTCCCAAGGATGGTGGAGACCTTCGAAAACACAGACTCCTTCCCCTCGCAGGCGGAGGGTGCGGCGGTGCAGCCCGTGAAGGGAGTCCGCCAGCAGGTCAGGAGTGGACCCAAGAAGAAGAAAGACCTTGGGACTCTCGGTAAGTGTTGCGTTGACTAAAACCTCAAACTACATCCAAGAACCGAGAAGTTCATGGGTATACTGGTTGTCTTTGCTACCTTGGCAGGTTATGTTCTGGCTGTCTTCATGATGGCCATTATCATCCTACTTGGAGGTGGCATCACAATGGGATACTTCTACAAACGGTCAGTACAACCTGCAACACAATGTCCCATTACAGTGTGCACTTAAGTATGGAGAATAGACAGCTGATATCAATAGAAAAGCACAACAGACAAAATCCAGGCAAAAAAAGCACTTCAGTTCTTCAAAATGAGGAGACTTGGGATAAGATGTGTGGCCAGTCCTTCATGTACAGTTCATAGTGAGATGCTGGTTTTGATCTACTCAGAGTAGCTCAGAGGTGCTGACTGTGGAACATAGAGAAAGGATGTCATTGGGTTTTCTACATGCTTTCAAGGGAATAAAGTGTGATAGATCACAAGACCAGGCACTAGCTGGAAACACATAGCAGGTTCATGTAACACTGTCATTTTAATGCCATTAGACACATGAGAGAGATGGTGAGTGGGTTTAGATATTGGAGGCATCTTGACTGACTATATTTAGGAGGTTGTTCTGACATTTAGAAGTAGGTGTTGAGTTTGGGGAAGAACAGAAGGACTCTGAAAGCTGATATCAATAATGATATCAATTGTTTTGTACATTTCTAATCACAGTGTATCCAAACCCGAACTGAATGTGCAGCAAATGCTGGTGTGGAAGCAAGCCGTCAAATTTAAGGTTTCAATCTTACATTTCACCCTAAAATCAAAAGAAAGAAAAAAAAAATCCATGTTATATTTATTTTTTGTAATTTCCATTATTCACTATCATAATTTTTCAGAAGAAATAAATACAGTAGTACGATGTTTTTTTTTTCTTTTATATATTAAAGGCACTGTAACAAATGCTACAATGAAAAGTAGTAAAAACTGTTTAATTGTCATTCAGATTTCACAATATAAAAAATCTTTTCATTTTTATAATTTCCTATTTTTTATTTTTAATATTTCTGGTGCTATATGACAATATGTTTTATGTGATAATAGAAGACAGTAAAAATCTGAATTTTGGGTAATATCTCATCTCTATCTTGTAAAGAGTTTGGCAGGGCACTCATTAGCCTTGAGCAGCATGTACTCGTGCATCAGCTGATAATGTGTGTATGTCATCGTTTATCTAGCGATTAATTGGCTCAGTGTTAATAAGCAGGGGCAGGATGTTGGGCTGAGAGGAGGGTTAACCTATAATACTAGGACAATGTCACCCACAGGAAACATGTTATGATGTAACACATGGATCTCAAACTCTTCAACCAAATACTTTACTCCTTGCGAGAGCGGTAGTGCTCGGTTCAGTTGTGATAAAGCAGAGCTCACTGCAGACACACAGGCAGGAAAGTGCTGGGTAAGTGTAGGAGGATTGCATAACATGCCGCAAGTCTGCCATGCACAGTTTAAATGGCTAGAGATGGAGTGAAAGGAAGGATAAGACAGGGGTCTGTTTAGTAATATGAGATTTCTCCAGCATTCAGCTCTCATGAAATGGTAAAGGATAGTGATCGAGATCAGTTTCTTCCTTGGCAGCGAGTGACGAATTAGAGCTGGTCCTCTCCACTAGAGCATTTATATCTCAACGCTAAAAATACTGGAGACAAATCACTCCTTCTGTCTGTAGTGCGTCACTGTTAAATATTACAGTCTAGCTTGAATGGATATATTAGAAATGGAAATAATATTCAAAGGAAATGAAGTGGATACACTCATTCTTTTTGATTATGTAATTCAGAATGGTTCTTCGAGTCTGTGTTTCCGAGACAAAGTATGAATTTGGAAAACTCTCTTCGGAACAGTTAATTGGAAACCTTGGACATTTGTTGAGTTTAACAAACAGGGTCTTAACGGTTAAAGTACTATCATCTTTAATCAAAGATCATGACGACAACATATAATGACATATAATTTCCATTCTCCACCATTTCCACAGGGGTCAGGCACAAAGGATTTGACGTGTGAAAGCATAAAATTGCAGTGTAACAGTTCACTTTTTGTTTTTCAGGTCACAAAATTAAAATCAAAATTAAGAACCATACACTTTTTTTTTTTCTAATAGTTTTATTTTCAGATATAATGTGAAACAAAACATATATTGTATAAACAACATTACAAACGTAATTTTTCTTTAACAAAAGCAAAACTAGCAAGAGAAAGAAAGTGAAAAGAAAAAAACAACTCAGAAATAATCTATTTAGCGGTCTTAATTATTAATAAAAAATAAAATCAAATCTAAAAATAATGTACATTCTTGCAATTATTTATTTACTTGCAATAAGAGAAGGTAAATGCTCCAACTTTTTTCAAAAGATTTTGTTGACTTCCTAACATTGAAAAGGATTTTCTCAGGGGTGCAAAATGAAATGAGTTTGTTGGTCCAATGTTTTCTTGATGGAGAATGAGTCGACTTCCAATTAAATAATATACATTTTTTCCCAGACATACCAGCCAAAAGTATGAAATACTTTTTAAGATGAGACGAATCTAATAATTCAGTATCCCCTAATATCCAAACTCTAGGATCATAACTGATTTGGATCCCTATAACCTTTGAAGATATATCAATTATATATTCCCAAAAATCCTTCAATACAGGACAATTCCAAAGCATATGAAGTAAATTGCCTTCAGATGTTTTACACCTTTTGTGAAGGTATAGTGTTTAACGTGGAGTTTTTGAGGAGTGTAATATATTCGATGCAGAATATTAAATTGGATTTGTCTATGTTTGGTGGATATTAAAGTAGTCTGCATTCTTTCCATAACACACTCCCACTCTACCGGATCGTATGTGCAGTCAAGATCTCCCTCCCATCTCTGCTTCAAGACTACATTGTCAAATGGCTTAAAATTGTTGATAATGTACTCTATCCTACAGAAGCAATACCTCTCGGAGAGGACACAATCTTGTTAAAAATAACATTTTCAAATGGCGATAATGTTGGAATTTTAGGAAATGTCTTAGGGGTGATCTCTTTGACCCAATGTCTGACTTGCAAATATTTGAAAAAATTATGTTTTGGAATATTATATGTCTGGGATAGCAATTCAAAGCTCATTAAAGAATCAATGGCATACAAGTCCTCCAGCGTCTTTATACCTTTACTCGCCCATGCTTTTAAGGTACTATCAGCAATACCAGGAGGTACAATAGGGTTTTCCCAAAGAGGTAAATGTGTAACAGTATTAAAACTGCATAAATTATGTGATTCTACCCAAGAAGAAAATGTATTAAGTATTAATTGATTTTTAGTGAATGTAGATAAATAACTTTTTGAACCCAAAAAAGGAACAACCTTTAGTGGGATGGAACTCCTCTCCCACTGTTCTATATCTGTCCATCTGCTATCAACCTTATCAGGATGTAGCCAGATCCAGATAGGCCGAAATTGCAATGCCAAGTAATAATGTCTAAAACTGGGAAAGTTCAGCCCGCCTTACTTATATGGTTTAAGAAGCTTTACTCTCGGGTTTTTGCCTTTCCACAGAAAGTCCAAAAATACTTTATTTAGAAGAACCATACGCTTTTAATTAAATATGATTTTAATTATTTCCATGGTCAAAAGACTGTCTAGTACCAAGCCACTTTTTTCTTCATTCAGTTCAAAATATTAACGGTTACTAAAGTCATGTGATACAGTATAAATTTTGAAAATATGCATATTCATTTACAAAAATCACTATATCCAGACAAACATGATAAATTCGTTATGTTATTTATGGCTCTAAGAAGAAACATTTGAACAGCACTACATTTTATGAAACTTTTCATAACTCAAAATTGTAATGCTGAAGAATTGGTAATGAAAAATATTTAACATTTAAAAAAAAAAAATATATATATATATATATAAGATTTAAAAAATAAAAATGTTTTCACTTGCAGCGTCTGACTTTTATACCCCATTCTATTATTCATTCAGTTGATGAGTGACACAAACATGACTAAATCTCAGTGTTGTGGCGATGGTTGAAATGAAATGGTTTTATTTTTTGTCCCGTAGGGGTCGTGACCTCAAGAAACAGCACGAGCAGCGGGTTTACGAGCGCGAGATGCATCGCATCACTCTTCCTCTCTCAGCCTTTGCCAATCCCACCTGCGAGCTGGTGGACGAGAACACCATCGTCATCATGGCTGAACCGAACAACCAGACCCCCACTCAGGAGCCCGTCGAGGGGGCCGACCCCCTCATGGGGACAGCAGGGACCCCCGGAGCCTGATGGAGGAACAGGATGAGCACCTGGAAAGGTGTCTTAAGACATGTCTATGCAGTATTGCAGAATCTCGGAGGACCAAACCCCATGTCCACCTTCCCTCTGCCTGTCGTCTCTTTTCTCTTTACCTTGCCTTTACAGCACAGTTTCACAGTAAAGGTAGGGCATATGCCTTGAGAGAGCGGTGGAAAGCTTTTTTTTTTCTTTTTTTTTTTTTGTCCCAGACAGTGTTCTTATTTCCTCAACGAAGTTGTTGGGGAAAGTAGGACATGTGGGGATACACTGGAAAAGGTGAAATGGTGGTTTTGTATAAATATGCATGTCAGGGATTCACGTGGAGAAAAATTACAAGTACATTTTGTGAATATCATCACAGGGCCTGAACTTTCCCTGCTTGTTAAACTCCAAAGAGACGGCGACAGTCCAGTTAACTGCTTCGTGTCCTCTTATGAAGTGTCGATGGATCAGATCATCTGAAGTTCTGGGGTTTTGAAAGAGAAGACAATCCATTCTTATCTTCTTTCCTGCCTTTTCTGTTGTTTTTGTTCCTAATGCAGTTGTGGTGGAGAGTTGAGACTGAAATTGTACATGTGTATCTGAATCCGTTGCTCTACAGCTGGGCTGTTCATTCTGTAGGGAGCTTTGGTTAACAACTAGAGCTAATTGAGTTAATTGCCTTTGATAGCTCTTTCCCAGAAATCCATATTCATTAGGCAGATCATGTGGCCTGGGATGCTAGAGCTAAGCTAGGTGAAGGTTTTGACTAAATGAAGAGGAAAGCTTTCCAGAGATCTTGCCTTAGTAAATTACATTTGAATGTATTGTTGCTCCTGTGGCCACAATCTGATAAAGAGCATGTGAGCGCTTGTCATGACTTCAGCGAACCAGTCAGAGTGGGTCTGATTAGCGGTCTCTGGTTACATTTTCTATATCAGTGTTCATTTGTTCCTGACCATACAGATGGTCTGAAATAGGACGATGTAGTTTGAAGCGTGAACCTGAAACTGAGAGAGTGTTCAAGATGACATATTAAAATAATGTACTATGGTTTCATTTTACAGAGATGGGATTATGTATGCATTTGTTTTCCCTTGGTTGATTGTACAACTGCTTAAGGTTCTGGACGTTCTTGTATTTTTTTTTTTTTTTTAGCAGTTTTTTACTGCTATGAAATAAAATCACTTTGAAGAAAATATAACGTTGTCCTTTTTTGACATGTTCTTGCAGTATTTTCCTCTGTATATCACAGTAGCTATGTTTACTTTCCTGCACATTATGGGATTAAAGGTGGAAGACTTGCATACAGTGTAGTAAACGCTGACCACTGCCTATTTGTTTTTAGTAGTATATAAGTACGTAATACTCATTTAGTCACTGTGATTTTTTGTTTTGAAAGAATATATGCTCACCAAGGCTACATTCATTTGGTCACAAATTAGTTAAAAAACATTTAAATTGTGAAATATTACAATTTCAAATAACTGCTTCTATTTTTCTATTATATATTTTCAAATTTAATTTTACCTGACTCTTCAGCAGCCATTACTCCAGTCTTGATCCTTAAATAATAATTATAATACACTGATCTGATACTTTATAGACCTTTTTGTGACGTTTCAAATGGTTAAGGTACTTAATGAAATCTGGAAACCGCAATTCTTTTTTTTTTTTTTTTTTTTTTTTAAGATTCTTTAAAGTTTTAAACTTAACTGTTAAGTCACAACTGTAATTTTTGACCAAATTTTTCAAAAAAAAAAAAAAAAAAATTCTAAATTGTATTTAAACTGGTTCAACTGATCCGTTGCTGGTTAAGGCTAGAAGGGATACGTATGGCGCTACTGGGCATGCGCACATCGATGTAGCGTAATTTTTGTCACACTGTGCAACAATAATTACAATTTTTACATTTATATAGGAGGTAGGTTTAGGGTTGGGGTAGGTGTAGACGTTAATAAAACACAATCTAATAGGTAGAAAATTAATTTCATTGTTCGTTTCCGGTTGGAGCTGTAGGCCTATCCCTTCTAGCTGGGAGTTTGATTGACAGGCGATCTGACCTATAACCGAATCCGCCATTCTGTCCAACCAGAGCCGTTGAGAATCAGAGTTGCGACACGCTTTGATCTCGCCGCCGCACGGTCACGTGGTTCACGGAGCTCTCAATAGTTCCAAACAGCTCCGCGCTGTCAATATGTTTGAATGTGTTTAAGTAGGATAGACAGCAGTTTCACTATATTTGCAGCAATTTCTAGTGATTATTAACACATCATGTGCATTGATTGTGTATTGATAACTACGCTGTTGCTGACTACGTTTAACAATGGCATTTTATTCTGGGGAGTGATTAAGAGACAGCATAAATATTTTTTTCTAATATGTTTATTATTTATATTACAATTAGCGTAGGATTTAGGGTTAAAATAGAGAAAACGTTTTTAAATTCCAGTGCAGAGGCAAATTAGAGGCGTTTGGTGGCCAGAAAAATACTATTCCTATGTAATGTCATGGTTTAACCACTAGATGCCCATATGGCTGTTTAATAAATATAGCCTACATATATTTAGCTCTACTCTAGTTGCTGTAAAGACTTTTACCGGTCATAACAGTTTATTTATTTATTTTATGTTTTGCATTGTATATTTAGATATCAAACACTCAATGTTTATAAGTTTTGCTTTTTTTTTAAATGTTGAATTTAAAAAGATTAATTACTCACATCCCTGCATTATTTTATGAGATTTATGTAAGAAGACAATATAAGTGAATGTTAAAAAAGGCCAGCAAATACGGAATTTAACCCAATAAAAAAATTAAAATAACGTTTAAAAAAAAAAAAAAAAAAACACAAGGCAACCAGCTGCATTTAGGGAAACTCTTTCTTGTATTCCTTTAATGGGCAGTCTTCACTAAAACTCATTCAACTTCCTACAGGGAGAGAAAGATTACAGAAAGACTAAAAACTTAAAACCATGACAACTAGCATCTGGTTATGATCGCTATTAAGGTGTTTCTCACGTTATCTAACTGCAAATATAGCATAACTGCCTATTATCTAAAAATAAACATTAACTATAACACGTTTCGTAAATTGCAACTACTGGCCAGATTTCCGAGAGGTAAACTAATATGTTAAAATGCCAAAAACTGCTGTAATTTCCTCAACTTTCTGGTGAGTGTGCTTGAGAAGCACTGAAATGAATGCGCTTCAATGCTGGAACTATTGGCCGCTCCATGACACGCTTTACTTCCGCATTCCTCGGTTACTATGGAAGCCAATGGTGTTTCTCAACGGCTCTGTGTCCAACAAACCAGAGAGGGGAGCAGATTAACGTCGGTGGCCTTGAACCTGAAAAATGTTGTGTATTGACTTGTTTCTGCGTTTGAAACAAAATACCATCTTTTGTTCATTCTTGTTTATTTCGTGCTATAACTAGTAAAGAGGAAGAGATGATCGGTTCACGAGCCGCTGCAGCGATCTGTCCCGACACATTTAAAGACCAACAAAACGGTATTCATGGTTTAAATTTCCTAAAAAATATTTTAAAGCTGAGACTTGTTTCATACCAAAAGTAACCCGCTCTGTCTTTGTTGTCAGTGTCCTCGCTTCGCGGTGTATTTTTGTGAGAGCGTTACACGTCATGCTTGTCGGACGTAGCAACAGTAACTAAGGGGGGCGGGTCTTTGCGACTGACCTTCCGCGCCATAAACGGCTAAATTACTTCTTTGAAGTCATGTATTGATGTTTGTGGTGAATACCGCGTGGGGCCTTTATTAACGGCTGTACCCTTCTAGAAGTGATTGGGTTGCCCATTTTGGTTTGAAACGAGCTTTTGAGGTGCTTATAAAACGCCATCTGAATTTCTTCTATTTTGGAGTCTAAACGTGCAGGAGCGGGGATACTCCGGGAGCAGGTTTGGAAAATATTACACGTTATGTGTGTTTCGACTTAACAAGTGGCCTCTGTTATATTTAACATTAATTCAGTGAAATGTTGCACATAAAACGTCCTGGCCATTGTCAGACTGGAAATGAAAGGTCAAGTCAAGCACACTGCATTGTGGGATATAGTTTAGGAATATTTCAGCTGTTAATAGTATACATACTGTATTGTGCAGAAAAAGTAAGAGTTGAATGCTGTTCAGAGCAGAACATCTGTCAGCATCTTATTCTTTACACAACAGCGCCTCCCTGTGGCTGATTAAACACTTACAAAAAATATCAACGAGTGAAAAAGAGGACCTGAAGATAGCCAATACTTACTCATCTTTATTCATGAAACATTAGTGTAAGAAATCCTGTGGCGTACAAGTAGTGGTTATAATTGTGTACCTTTGACAGATAAGACTAGAAAAAAATGCTCTTTTACAGCTTTTCACATTCTACAAACTTATGAAAACTACAAATCCACATTATCCCAACATATGACATCAAATCTATACAAACATGAACAATATATCCAGTTAATTTAAACATTAGTGATCAAAGTAAGGATGACATTCATTTTCATCACAAAACGTCACTCGTTAAATTCTGCGTTGCAGACATTTTGATTACAGCCTTTTCAGTACTGAGCAAAAAACTCCTAGAAACGGCCGGTCAAGATCCAGCATTATGATCTCACTTATTTCACTTGGAGAATACAACTCCAGAGCTGTTTAGATACAGAGAAAAATGATCCTTGCCCTGTCACGGTATATTTACAAGGTGAGTCCATGACAGCGGAATAAACCACTCCAGTTTTCAAATAGCTGATGTACCAGGAATGAACTACAATGTAAGACATTTCCAAGAAACCACACATAGGAAACCAAATCTGAACTCAGAAACTTATTATTTTCCTTTCATAAGTGTTTTCTCTCTCTCCGTCTTTAGATGATAGAGTTACAGAGGTGAGGACCGGTGCTAGTGCCACAGAAACAGTCAAGGGATTGAGTGCACTTAAGCACAACGGCTGGTTCAACAATGTTTGATTTCAGGTCGTTTCAATTTCGTGAATCAGTAGAACCTTCCATATTTTTACAATTTGAAATAAAGAGGTTAATCACCTGAAAACACGTCCTGGTCACATTAAACCCCATTTTTTAAAAATACATTTCACTTTTACATTTCCAGGACAATAAAGCACATTTCCTTCTAAATTCTTTATGTATTTATTTTGCAATTCCCAATATTCTCAATGATGTTTTTATTATTTAAATTGGCATAAACAATACAACTTTAAATAATATCATTGCTCAGAATGTGGGAGGGGGATGTGCATAATCGTCTTAAAATCTAATCCTAATGGTCTCAAATGCCTCACAACTTTTTTTAGTGTGGGGTAAAATATGACCCAGACATCTTGAAAGGTTTAATGACAAACACACTTTTATAATTGTTGTGATTGAAAATTGATCAATTTAATGGATGCTATACTGAAAAAAATCTAACATTTGAAACTTCATTAGAGAGATCTATAACTCAACTAGTGGTAAGCACTCTTAAAGGTTTGTGCTACATGGTTAATTCATAACTAAACCATCCGCATTAGACAGAAGGGGAAAAAAATGTCAGAAAGCAGCTCAAGATCACTGAAATGTACCTGTTCCTTTAACAGAACTCTGCCAAGAACCCTTTGCAGTTCTAGAATGCCCTCAAAGTTCTGAGCGTCATGACAGATCTCTCCAAAGAACACCAGCATCAGCATGTTCCCAGTATGCAAACCCAAGGTAAATGCTCCGATTCAGTTCTGTAAACTCATCAAAAACAAAAAACAAAAAAACAAATCCAGTCCATATCTCAGCCTGCACTGCTGTTGGATTAGTCTATGTTGTTTCCTGGTTTTCAGAGGCAATTTCACTGGGTTCATAAGTCCTTAAAAACTTCTGCTGAAGATCGTCCAGTTCCGCAGGCAGAGGGATATTCAACTCCTGATTCAGAGTTAATGCCTCAAAACAGTCCTCCAACTTCTGAAAAGCAGGCCTGAAGAAGACAGGAAGAGGAAAGAGGTAATAACACAAAGTATTATAGGGTAATGTTAATCACCATTAAACATGTAATATCTAAATACACTACTGTTCAAAAGTTTGGGGTCGGTATGGTTTTTAAAAGAAGTATTTTATGCTCACAAAGGCTGCATTTAATTGATCAAAAATTAAAAGCTTTAATATTATGAAATACTGTTACAATTCAAAATAACTGTTAATTTTAAAATGTTATTCATTCCTGTGATGGGAAAGCTGAATATTCAGCAGCCCTTAATGCAGTCTTCAGTGTCACATGATCCTTCAGAAATCATTTTAATATGGTGATTTTTATTATCAGATGAAAATAGTTGCGCTGCTTAATTTTCAGGATTCCTTGCTAAATAGAAAGCTCAAAAGAACAGAATTTATTTGAACAATACATTCACAAAATAATCACTTAAAAGAGTCACTTTTAATCAATTTAATGCATTCTTGCCGAATAAAAGTATTCTTCGTGAAAAACTGAAAATCCCAGTTCAGGGTTTAAACCTGCAACTTTCACAAGCGCAGATCATTAATCATAACGCCACATCACCCAAAGGAAATGATCATTTCACATCTGTTTTGTAGGGGAAAAACCTATAGTTTCCAGTTTAAACTCACCTTCAATATTACTGCTGAAAAAAGGACAATCATGACAAAAGAGTGGCACTTACCGGTTGTCAGGGGTGAGATCACAACAAGCCACAGCCAATGCGAAGAAAGCTGGAGGACAATGTTCAGGAAGAAACTTCTCAATGAATTTTCTCACATTGAGCCCAAAATCCAGCGTTCTCGGGAGACACTCGGGATCTGCATAAACCTGACCGATAATCTAAACCAAAAGAAGAGTTCAAAATGAACAAGGACAAATGAAAGCAAAATAAACATGAAGTGTCCTCTTACATAACTAAAAATGAAATGTAGCAGTTTTGACTCAAACCAGTCAAGCACAACATTTGCTTTTGGCATTCAATATTTGTATACAAGCGCTTACATAAATGACAGTTCTAGGAACACATGCTGTCCTCATAAAGATGTGCCATAAAGTCAGAGAGGTTTACCACAACAAAAGACTCTTACCTCACAAAGCACAATGCCAAAGGAGAAAATATCCACCTTCTCATCGTAGCGTTTACCTGTTTACACACAGATGAAAGAGATCCATCACGAAAAACTAGCCTACAGAACAACTCAAAAACACCTATGTTTACAGCAGACTGTGCCAATTACCTGGAGGAACATCCACACACAAAAAACAACTTGAGCACAATATATGCAACTAAACTGTTAGATCAAATTAACAGAGAGGAAGTACACCGTTGTACACCATTCTAGTCAAGGCATTTGCCTTCACCGTTCGACATTTTGAAATCATTCAGACACAGCATGTGAATGTTTCTGTGATTAGCAGATTGCCATTAATATTTAAAGAAGCAAGCACTGTTTAAGTTATTTGCTAAACTTGATGTATGACATTTCATTAATGCATTGGTATTACTTTATCTTTGGCACCACAATTCAGGGTTAAAAGTGGCACTACAAGCCCAGTTTTAAAACTAAGCATTTGTGAAACCCAGGGTTAAACCTGAGCTTGGGATCTCGATTTAACAAAAAAACAAAAATGATGTTGGACTCAAATGTAATGTGAAAGCTTTTTTTAGTCTTTTTTTTTACCTAAATGATCTTTAACAGACCACCACTGGCAACATTCACACAATTCGTTACGTGAGCATGGTGGCAAAATCTGAACCTAAGTCTTAGTAAAGCACTATCTTCGGTGTAATACTCTCTTCTCACCATTAAGCATTTCTGGGGCCATCCAGTATGGGTTCCCCACCACCGTGTAACGTTTCTTGCGGTCAATCCGTCTAAACAGTCTTTTCTTATTGGTTGTTTTGTCAGGGGGTGGCTGCTTGACCTTATCCTCCATGATTAGACGAGATAGACCAAAATCTGCCACCACGACGGTGTTGTCCTGCAGGTGTCAGAAAAGTAGAGAAAAAAAGAACAGATGTGCAAAAATGTTTAGCATGACAGTGCTAGTTCTATGATACAAGTTTATGAGTACAAAGGAACCCTAAAAAAAATAACACAAAATAAAAAGAAAGACATGCAAAGAAAAACATAAAAATTCAAGTAGGGTGTAAAAGAAAGATCTTAACGTCAGAAGTCAATCCTAGCTTTAAACTATTTGCCCTTGTCTAAATGTTTAACTTAAGCCCCAAATGCATGCCGTTTGTTCTCCTAAAAAAAAGGTTCTTTTAATAGCTTGTCATAAGTGATTCACTCAGGATATGTGAAACACTGAGGTCAGTCAGGGTCAGACAGCATGTCCTGTCTTATCTTCTTTCTACTAACTAAACAAGTGAGCAACCATTAACTAAACAATCCTCGAGTGTGAACAGATCTTCACCCTTCACTTAGGTTTCTCTCTCCTGCTCAAGTGTTATTACATAACTTGTTTTTGGGTGCTTGTCTTCTTTAGCCATTTTGTTTGTGCTGACACAAGTCTGTCAGCTATTCTCGATTATGAAAACCTGTTTCTAGGCCCTGGGCTCTCCAAGCAAGGCCAAATAAGCGTAGACTTTGATCCGAGTTAATGTGGAATGGGTGAAACTCCTCCCGTACCAGTTTGACCAGGCAGTTGTGAGAGTTGAGATCTCGATGTATGATGCTCATTGAATGGAGATATGCCTGAAAGAATAAGAAAATGAAATCAATCAGATGAGACGGAAAAAGAGCTTGTGTCTGAGCAGAATGAGGAAAGACAGAACTGCATGAGAAATCTGCAGCCTCTCGATCACCACCACCACAAGAAGCACTAAGACAAAAACTAAAGTGATGGATCAGCAGCACTAGGCAACAGGACACAACAAAACCTCCTGCTAAACGGGAAGTTCTATGTCTGTCTGTCTTCTCAGTTACTCAGACAGTTCTTAGTTGAGATGTACCTGCTGTTGGAGAATAAATTAAAACTGTCCCAACCAGGTGTGATGTTTTTAGTAGCAAGTAAACCAGTTTATGATAAATGATTGATAACTTTAAAGTAAGTGTAACCTATTAAATATTTATCACTGACTGCTATACAGCGGTGTGAAAAAGTGTTGGCCCCCTTCCTGATTTTTTTTGTTTTTTTTGCATGTTAGTCACAATTTAATGTTTCAGATCATCAAACTAATTTAAATATTAATCAAAGATAACACAAGTAAACACAACATGCAGTTTTTAAATGAAGTTTTTTTATTATGAAGGGAAAACAAAATCCACATGGCCCTGTGTGAAAAAGTGCTTGCCCCCTAAACCTAATAACTGGTTGGGCCACCCTTAGCAGCAACAACTGCAATCAAGCGTTTGTGATAACTGGCAATGAGTCTGTTACAGCGCTGTGGAGGAATTTTGGCCCACTCATCTTTGCAGAATTGTTTTAATTCAGCCACACTGGAGGGTTTGAGCATGAATGAACTGTTTAAGGTCATGCCACAGCATTTCAATTGGATTTAAGTCCAGACTTTGATTTGGCCACTCCAAAACCTTAATTTTGTTTTTCTTGAGACATTCAGAGGTGGACTTGCTGCTGTGTTTGGAATCATTGTCCTGCTGCAGAACCCAAGTGCACTTGAGCTTGAGGTCACAAACTGATGGCCGGACATTTCTCCTTCAGGATTTTCTGATAGAGTGCAGAATTCATGGTTCCATCAACTATGGCAAGTCATCCAGGTCCTGAAGCTGCAAAGCAGCCTCAGACATCACACTACCACCACCATGTCTGACTGTTGGTATGATGTTCTTTTTATGAAATGCTGTGTTGGTTTTATGCCAGATGTAACGGGACACACCTTCCAAAAAGTTCAACTTTTGTCGCATCAGTCCACAGAATATTTGCCCAAAAGTTTTGGGCATAATCAAGATATTTTTTGGCAAATGTAAGGCGAGCCTTTGTGTTCTTTTTGGTCAGCAATGGCTTTTGCCTTGGAACTCTCCCATGGATGCTGTTTTTGTCCAGGCTCTTTCTTATTGTTGAATCATGAACACTGACCTTAATTGAGGCAAGTGAGGTCTGGCGTTCTTTAGATGTTGTTCGGGGTTCTTTTATGACCTCTTGGATGAGTCGTCTTTGTGCTCTTGGAGTAATTTTGGTCGGCCGGCCACTCCTGGGAAGGTTCACCACTGTTCCAAGTTTTCTCCATTTGTGGATAATGGCTCTGACCGTGGTTTGCTGGAGTCCCAAAGCCTTAGAAATGGCTTTATAACCCTTTCCAGACTGATACATGTAAACTATTTTGTTTCTCATCGGTTTATGAATTTCTTAAGATCACGGAATGATGTGTTGCTCTTTAAACATGCTTCACTTTGTCAGACAGGTTCTATTTAAGTGATTTCTTGATTCAACAGGTCTGGCAGTAATCAGGCCTGGGTTTGGCTAGTGAAATTCAACTCAGCTTTCTAAAATAATGTGGTTAATCACAGTTCTTTCATGATTTAATAGGAGGGGGCAAGCACTTTTTCACACAGGCCCATGTGGGTTTGGATTTTGTTTTCCCTTCATAATAAAAAACTTCATTTAAAAACTGCATGTTGTGTTTACTTGTGTTATCTTTGATTAATATTTAAATTTGTTTGATGATCTGAAACATTAAAGTGTGACAAACATGCAAAAAATTAAAAAATCAGGAAGGGGGCCAACACTTTTTCACACCACTGTATATCCAGTAATGGCTGATAGCAATTAATAAAAAAGGTGCCAAATGTTGGCAGATAACCAATATGGTGTAGATATATTGTTCATTCCATATTAGAACACATTTAACGTGGAATAGTCATGAACCAATTATTTTTTTACAGTGGGCAGGGATGCCCAGTGAAACAACAGAAATAGAAAGAAAAAAAAGTAGAAGTAATGACAACAAGAAAGAGTTCATATTGCTTGTCGATTTATGGTTAGGAGACCTCCCTCCCATTTCTGAAATGTTACTCCATGGAGACACCACAGATTAATCTTTTAACTGGATTAATGAATTCGGGCACAAAGTGTTGATACTAGTATTTTTGCTCCTCTAATGACCCCAGATGTAATTAAAAATTATGACTGTTTTTAAATGGTCCCTGTTTGCTATTTGTTGACAAAGAGATAGTCCCACCCCAAACTCATGCCAGTGGTTGAGCCAAAGATTCTGCATCAGACTGGTTGGGGCACTAAAACAACAACAACAACAACAACAACATGTTGATAGCACCAAAGCCAATGGTAAAGCAACTTCACAGGCAAAGCAACCCACTGAAGTCTTACTTTTAATCTCTGAATATTAAGCTGGGATGGGAAAATGTTTTTAACATCTAAAAAATTACTTAACCTTTAAATTGTCCTGTTTTATCTCACCATTTCCTTCAAAGTATATATATATATATATATATATATATATATATATATATATATATATATATATATATAAAAAACTGTCAGTTCTGATTCAAAAGTGCCTCAACTGTTGTACAACAATAGCTTATGTTGTTTTGCAAAGCTATAAGTGTGCCGACCCAGAAGCCCACTCACCATTCCAGATGCGATGCTTTTTGCAAAGCTAACTCTCTGTTCCCATGGGAATGAGTCCTGTAGGGAGGGAGAGAGAGAGAGAGAGAGAGAGAGAGAGAGAGAGAGAGAGAGAGAGAGATGAATTGCTGGCCTAGTTTATAACCACACTATAATACAGCCCAGTGTGTCAGCACGCTATGCTGTCCGTGAATTAGAGAGGAAATCGTTACATAACGGTAGCCACTTATTAGACAAATTACACACTTTTATAGAAAACATTATAGCGCATTAGAGAGACACAATGACAGACTGAACAAGAGAGGTATATCATCTGTTATCCTTATGTTATGTTTGAAGCAAACCCAGTGGGTGATCTGGAAAAAATTCTCACTAGAATCCCTCACCTGGAAACACTTCATACCTCCTTTATCTCTCATCCACTGCAACCACACAACTGCATTTTCTTCCTCTCATTTCATCGACTGTTTATATTTTCCAGTCCCTATTCTCTGTCCCTCTCCCTTCCTCCTTACAAAGTTCATCTCAGGTGAACGAAGACAGTGACAAAGACTAAAACACTAACAGATGATATACAGCCCTTCCTAGAAGCAAGAGGAAAGGAAAAATGGGATTTGAAAATCAGGACGCACCGTGTCTCGGATAAAATCCTTTAGAGTGCCTCCCTCAATGAACTCTGTTATCAGATTAAGCCGCTTGTCCTTGTACAAAACCCCAATGAACTTCAAAACGTGTGGGTGTTCAAGACTTCTCATCACTTTTACCTGGAAAAGAGAGAGAGAGAGAGAGAGAGAGAGTTAGGGAAAAATAATAATTGCTAAGATTCTTCAAATGATTCATACTAAATACAGTCTGGATAAATCTAAGACTCTTTTCCTCTGAAGAAAATCACAAATGCAACAGCAACACTGTATCCCGGCGCCACGTGGATCTGTTTTATCTGTGGTTTAAATCAAACCCTGATACTGACCCCGAGCAGACAACAAAGGGATGGAAGGAATAAAAGTGGATATGGAGAGACGAAGGAAAAAAAATTATGTGGTAATCAGATGAACGAATGAGAGGTACTTGTGGGGAAAGAAGGGGATCTTCATACCTCCTTTAGGAATGTTTTCTGTGTCTCTTCATCACAGCGGATCAGCTCCTTCATGACCATCACCTCACCTGTGGCTTTATGGGTCACCTACCAAAAAAAAAAAAAAAAAAAAAAAAAACAGTATTAGGGTTGGAACTTAAATTATTTCCAGCTCTTCAAGAATATTGAACCCAAATAGTTTTAATAAACTTCATCCGCATTGTTCTGCCAACTGTGAATGGAACTACTGAATGGAACTACTATGACACTACTGAACTTATTCCAAGTAAAAAAAATACTTTAGCCGAGTTGCTCGATAATAGAATCATTAAGGAACCACAATTCATAACTGGGGTAATCAGAATTCCTTATGATTCCACTACCAAAGGAAATACAGACCTGTCTTCCAACTATGAACTAAGCTTCAACTCAGCTCTTCTAGACACTGCAATATGCACAAAATGAAGAAAGGTTGTTAAACATATGCACACCTTGATGGCCTGTCCAAAGAAGCCTTTTCCGAGGATTTCTCCATGGATGAGGTCACAGGGACGGAAAATGCGGTGGGAGCAGCTGGAAGGAGAACGGAGGGATTCAGAGCGCCCGATATCTCGAGTTAGAATCGAAGGGTACTTAGGAGATGAAGAAACTGGAGACTTGCAGATGCTGCTGCTACGTCTACAACACACAAGTTAAAAGTATTAATTCTGTACAAACCCAAATAGCAATTGGAAAAGGATAAATGTGTAATAAGTGTGTAATGTATTTATTTTGCACCATCTCTGTATGTCCACATCCACTTGGAATCAATAGTGTAAATAAATTGTGCTCCAATTAGATGACATGCGTTACCTGAGGGACCTCCTTTTTAATGTCCCATTGTCCACTGAGTCACTTCGTTCGATCTCAGCATCCGCTGAGGAGGACATACGCATGCGGGAGGCCGCGGGGACACCCAGTTGATTGCGGGAAGTGCCCAGGCGGAGTCGGTCCAGACGCTGTCTGACTGGATCATATTCCATCAACAGCTGCAGTGTCTGACTGGTCCGATGGATCAGGTCCTCCACCTGGAACGACCAATCCGAATTCAGAAGGTTATATACACTCTAGTTGTTTTGATAAGGGTCACAACAACAATTAAAAGCTAGAGGACAGCATTAAGTCACAAAAGTTCAGTATTGTGCATTAGTGCTGTTCACATAGATAACATTGATTTTCCTCCCAGTCAAAGCTGGTGTCACACAAAAGGTCTTTCTAAAGGTGCAAAAGATAAGCCCTCAAAATCAACACTGAATTTAAGATTATGTAATACACAGGAACAGTGGAATATGTTGGATATTCAATACTTTCAGGTCGAAAAATCTGGATGTGCAGCAATGAAGACTGCTTGCTGTAATTGTGATTATGTTCATTTCAGGACTTTTCCAGGAATTTTCCATTTTTAGGATTACAGAACTTCAGGCTGCTCATTACATCGGGCAGATGGCTGCCAAACAAAATCAGTCCAAAAACCTCCTTGTACGTGATTAAATTAGGGCACAAATCCATGACAACAGAAGTGAAGCAGTGGAATTCAGACATTAAGGAGAAATGGTGGGAAAATGAAATCACATTTACAAATGCACGATAAGAATGCAAAGCATTTACATAGGAGTTGACAAGTCACTTTAGTACAAGAGTCTACATACACAGACCTCCCAACATAGGTATGCATTACAAAGTTAAACTCATGCATGACTACTTACATTTTATTCTTAAGAAAACTAAATACTGCTTCTGCAACTTCAACAAACATATCCAGTGCTTGGACAAAACAGATGCATGTCAGTTTAGAATGAAGCTCCAAGTGTCATATGGATTATGATTAAAAAAACACATCAAAGCCATATAACAAACAGCCTTTTTCTAGGGAGTAGTGTAAATTCAATGCATGACCAGGTAAGTAATTACCATGGTATGAAAGGAGTGTCACTGTATGTGCTGGGACAAGCTATAGTGTGAGTTTGTGTTCCAAATGCTTACCATGCCATTCCTCTGTATTGTCACATTGCTTCAACAAGTTCATGTTGGCAAGATTTCACCTCACCTCAAAGCTAATAGCAAGCATGGTAGCGCTAAAAAATGGAAAGTACCTCCTCCTCCATCAGAGCTGACACCGGGAGTCCATTGATCTCCAGGATTCGGTCCCCAACATGGATGGCGTTCCGAACTTCTGGACTAATATGCATCCCTCTGACCCTGTTAGAATAAGATTTTGGGAGATTTCCATAAAAGACAGGTTAAGAATGATAAGAGAAATCTCACAGCTTTCTGTTATGGCATCACATCCAAAGAACACAAAAAGAAAGTGGCAGTTTGTGCCCTCAGTCCAACATAAGCAGTCATATCACCACAGTTATGCAACACATTCCATGTGTCTCTGGCATTGGGTGTGGTGGCATTGTGGTGAATCTTCGAAGTGATAAATAACTTAAGCAAGTCTCTATTATTCCAAATGTTTCTCAGCATATTCAGCTTTATCTGACTGCTTGCTTAACCAGGAATCAAATGAAGATCTCAAGCAAGAGTAATTGGGGGACGCATCAAATGTATTAAATTTTAATTCCACATCTCTACTTACTCTTTGACCTGGACACTGGCCGTGGCACTTGTGCAGTCTCTAATCACGCTGACAGAGAAACCCCTTTTACCATTGGTGGCAGAAGGCATGGACACCAGAGTCACTGTGTGAGGGAGCAGGTCCGTTGGAGAGTCGGCCAAACCGCGCTTCTCCAACACTGGTGTCAGGACCACCTGCTTGTAGCATTTACCACTGCGTGAGAGAGAGAAGTTAAAGAGCCTCACTTGAGTTTGAAAACTTTAGGACCTGAACTTTCAGGACAAGACCTGACAAGAGCAAGTCACCTCTAGACATGTTATGAAACCCTTGGATCTGTGTCAACCTGCCTGTGCTTTACTGAAAACAACAAATGAAGATAAACAACAGACAAAATAGCAAACCGAATCATATAAAAGAAAGTTAAGAAGATTTTTTTTTTTATAAAGAATTAGGAGATTATGATCTTTTATTAAATATAGCTGCTTACCTGTACTCAATGTAATACAAAATTTAAGTTCCCAACGTTTGAACTTAACATTTAAAGGCTACCCATGGTTTGCAATGCAAGTGTTTCCTCAGTAAAATTTGTAACTAATGGGCCTTATTTATGAAACATGAATAGAACAAATGTGTACATAACTGTTTTTTTTTCTTCGTAAATTGATACTTTAAAATAAATTAGTTAATTTATTAAAGAATGAATTAAGTGAATTTAAAAAAAAACCCAGATGTGCATAAGATTTGTTTCCTTGCAAAAAAAACAAAAAAAAAACAAGAACTGCAAAAGAAACTATTAGATTTTGTTCAGTTAAGCTTTCAAAAACAGCTTTGCAATTCTGCAGTAGCATCCTATTGAACAACATAAATGATACTAGAGATCATAGCTACAAGGATATTGAAGATAAAAAGTCTAAAACTGAAACTGGGACATATTTACATTTTTTAGTGAATTGTCAGGACACACCTCACAACAGTTTGGAGGTGAAATGTGTGAAGCTACTCACCAGTAGAGTTTGGTTCGTTCCACTAAGGCATAGGTATCCTGATCCTCAATCACCACCCTGCAGCTTAAACACACGAAGCATTCGGGGTGGTATTTATAGTCTCCTGCCACCTGAAACACACCAATGCCCAGAGCACATCAGAAAACCACCATAATACCTTGCGATTTCACTCCAAAAGTCCACAATGGACATCTCAGTGCCAGCAACCCCAGCCCTGACAGTGGTCCAGAAACACTCTTTCTGGGATACTCTTGTGTGCTGCGTGGATGCAGATTGCTCTCTGCCAAGCCCAGGTGTGGTGGATCATGCCTTCATTGTGCTTCATCTGCTTTGTGTCGGTGTACAGTCTTCACTCAGTCTGCGTTCTTTAACAGTGACGCTGTCTTTTTCTGAAACACCTGCAAGTGTCTGGGCCTGTCTGTTATCAGAAGTGACATAAGACTGCCAGCCCCTTCCCCATAGCCATGATCCCATGCCCTTAGACAACACATCACTCTGTTTAACACCTCCTACCTCTTATCTCATGCAGACTCTCGCTTTGCACTCCCTCTCATAAATCTTACAAGAAAAGTTTGGGGTAAAACTTATTGTTTGCCCCTTTTTACTTTTATTCTCTGATGCTTCACCCTGAAAAATGTATAAACCCGGAAGGACTATCAAATATGCAACCATACACATTTTAATCTGAGAATTTACTGGAAATACAGTAACCATAAATATCCATTCACTAGTCATTAGCAAATACATTTCCACAGAACTCAATTTCATAAATCAAACACCCACACATCTTTTAAACTTGTAAACAATAAAATACCCTAGATCCCTGTCTTTACAGGCCTGATGTTTTATAGGAGCACTCAATACCAAATTACTTTCATCCTCACTCCTTAGATATATATATTACACACACAGTTTGCCCACTCTAACTTACTCAAATAAATTAAATATAAAAATAACTGCCAATCAACAAGGGTTATGGAATATAAATAAACTTCTGAATGGAAAATTATTTAACCAACAACCCTCTGGCTCTTCCTTTCATTCTAGCTGAATGGAGAAAGTATGAGGTCACGCTGAGGTTTCATTTAACGTGAACCACAAAAGACAGATTAGCAGTTATGTTTACTGAGCTGTGAATCAATGGTCCCAGGGTTTGACTAACTAAATTCTTGGGTAATTTCTCGGCTGGGGAAGCCACACCTCCTCATGCAGACTAAACCATTCAACAATCAGAGTTCAGAACATGTAGACAGGCAATTAGAGGATTTCATGCCTACTTGGTTTTGGTCTTGGTCATTCTAGCATTAACTAATGCAAATTAATACCATAACACTCAAAAATAATGAAAAAGTATATAATAATAAATAATATTTTTATTTTTTTAGTGACCAAAATGCATATAAAATAGCAACTGACCATCTGGGAATGATGTAATATTTAATGTCTACATTTACAGCGCTTTGCTCAAGGGCAGTTAGTTGAACAGCTTGACTCTTGGTTCAACCTGTGAGTAAGCATGATGTTTCAGATATTTTTTGAGCATACACAACTTATAAACGTCATTACTGTCTGTGTGTTACAGCAGAGTGTGAATGTGCATGTGAGAGAGGCTGTTTCCCAGCAGTACTTTGTAAAAGAGCCACCCCTCCCTTAGGACTCAAGGAGTCATATCACCACGGCTTAAAAAAAAACAACAAAAAAAACCCTCTACGTGAAAGTTTCTCACCCAAGAATGTGACATTAAAAAGTGGCAGCAGAACCATTACAGCAGCTTTAGACATAGAAATGTAACTCCAAGATGAAGAAAAAAGGGGGAAAATAGGGTAGAAACTCAACTGAACTGAACAGTGAGTAACTTTAAACCAGCCAAAGAAAAGAGTTTATTAGCATGGATGGTCTATGAACAAATTCACAAACACATTCAAACAAGCCCTTCAGCTGTGAGGATGTGATTTCTCCCTGCCTGTCTTTCAGAGGTTTTGACACCCTGCTGCTTGTGCTTCTGAGTCCACAACTGGCAACGCACCCCGACCAGAAATACTTGGCATTCGTCAATCCAAGCCCAAACAGAAAAGGCCCATTATGAGTTTTGCTAGCTGGCAAATTCTCTTCTTTCTCCCACTTTTCTCTCTTAACCCATTTAAAAACTATCTGTTTTTTGAGCAGTGATTTGTTTACATTAAAGATAGATTTGTAAGTCTCTCACACACATCGATATGGCTTCCATTAGCGTCATAATTACAAAGTTCCTCATTGAAGCGCATGAAAAGGCATTCCAGACGCGTGATGAAACAGCACACAACACTGAGGCCATTCCAGCCTTCAGATCGCAGTCACCCTACTCACAGGAATGAGATCATTTATAATAGTCAGCAGTAACAGCTAGTCTGAAATCAAGACAGAGATATAATTCAAAGACAGCTATGATTCAAGTTTTACTTGACACACGTGAAAATTAATGAGTTATATATCCTAGAAGGAAAAGTAAGAAACACACAGAGAATATTTGAATAATACAGCTGTCCATATTAATCAGTCACGGGACCCAATGTTTTTAAGCTCTGAAAAGACATAAGGCTAGAAATGAATCCATACAAATGAATTGAAATATTCACAGCACAATCATGTTGTATGAGGAACAGATCGAAATTTAAACCTTTATTCACTCTTGAATCAAAACACTGATCAGCACACACAATAACTAAATCAAACATGGTGGCACTCTAACGTGAGAACCAATGATGTTTGAAGTTTAAGGTTTTTCTTGCTATATTTGTTGTAGTCTGGATATTTGTTTGTATGGACTTATGCACATTTACGTCCTTTTTGGAGCTTGAAAGTAGGTTCAATTGATTTTCATATGGATAAAAATCAACAGAAACATTTTTCACGTTTTGCAAAACAACATGAGGGTGGTTAAATGGTGATAGGACTTTCATGTTGGGTGAATCATCCCATCAAGTCTGCAAAACAATCAATCACACATCAATTCAGAGTGAGCTCAGCTGAATCTGATGACAGTTTGGACAATCATAATTTACATCTTTGATACTATACTGTGGTAGTGATGATGGAACAAATATAGCAGGGCTTTGGTCATTTATGAGACAGCTGTAGGGAGATTTTTGACTCATAAGTTCATAAGGCTGATGTAAGGACTTCATAACGAGAGATTTAAGCTTTGTCTTTCATATGCTTTCCTCCCACAAGCATCACTCAAATGTGATTCATTTGCTCACATTAGGAGTGGAAAAGTGGAAAAGAAAGTTTAAACCACCCTTTACCTTATCAGTGACCTCTTCAGTACCATGAAAAACATCTGCACTTATTGACTTTTGTCTGCCTTCATTAGACCTCTTGTTTTAGCCATGTAAATATTTACTGAATGAGACAATGGCATGTTATCTGAGCGGTTCTTGCGCAGGTTAGCATTTGTCTTGTGAAATCTTTTCTTAAGACCTTTCTACTGATAGTCAGTTTCTTCACTCTCTCAGTGGATTTTTCTCACATGGCTTTTCTTACCATAGCAGGTCCAGTCATAAGCAGCGAACAGCCATGGCACAACTCCCCAAACTTCTCGCAGTAGTGTTTGTGACAGTACAGCTTCCCCTCTTTCTCAAAGTACCAGTTTGTCAGGAGATCAAAGCACACAGAACACCTGGAGGAACAAGAATGGAAAAGTCTGTAAGTGAAACATTCTTTTTGTAGACATTCCGTTCAGCAACTTATCTGAAATCGGCTCTCCATGAAAGAGGAGGAACCTGAGTGACTGAGATGTTTAGCGAGTGAGGATTATGGCTTTGTTGAGCCATAAACAGTCCCTAAGCATGTGACTGCTTTAGGTATTTGACGTTCACCGCATCCCTGGAATTTCATGTTTGAAGTTTTAAAGAAACATTTCACCTAACAATCATTTACTCTCCGTCATCTGCGGAACACAAAAAAGGATGAAATATTGAAGAATATTTTAGCCACTATTCTGTTCCTCTTAGAGTAAAAACAACAACAGCAACTATCAAATGGCTTCTCAAGGTTTGGAATATAGTGCAGAGATCATACGGACTGTACATTCTTCAATATCTCTCCTGTTGTGTTTCACAGCCAAAACAATGTCATACAGGTTTTGGACACGAGAATGAGTAAATCATTTAGTTAGTTGAACTTTTCCTTTAACATTAACAACATTTGGGTACAAAACACAGATGGTCTACCAAAACAAAGTAAAAAATAAGTTATTAAATGTTTGCAACAGTGGCTGAAGTGTTTCAGTCATACATATGAAAATAACACAAAGTACACTAAGAACTTCCTACTTTAAGACATATCTTCTTGGAATCTGAGGTAATGTTATACAGCACTGGTCAATGATGTCAAAGAAGACACATACAGTGCGTGCAAAAATATCCATTCACTCGTGACCGAGACAAAGTCCAACTGGGCAACACACAAACACTATAGTTAAGGAATTTGGGACACGAGCCAAAACTAGTCATGAAACTCTCTCATACACACTCTCTCCTGTCAGCCACCCTACCTAAAATTGAAACCTGATGCTGGGATGCAAGCTACACCACTTTAAAATATTATCTATTTCCCATGAGGAAAAAATGAGCCTAATTAAAGACTTCAAAATGCAAAGCACTTGCACCTTGAGGCTTTTTTGAAACAATAAAAGATCGTTTGTCCACGGGAGACAGGGGAAGATGCATGAAAAACTAAAAGTTCCTCTTTACATGCCACAGCTTGTTTTGCCAGACTAGTTAGAGGTGAAGAGGGGGGCAACTGGGACCTACATCAAATGTGAAACACCTAATGGGTCCACAACTTTAGCAGAAAAAGTACAGCCTTAGAGGCAAATGGATGGCAGTACCATGATGAATCCCAAAATATTTCCTCTAAATATACATCCGACATGCTCATATAGTCACAGTATGTATGCTACTGCATTAATGATCCCAAAACAACTCTGCATTATTATAATAACATACATAACCACATATAAATAATCATATTTATGTTCCATAATTACTATAATTGTAGGTAGTATTGTGCCAAAAAGCACATTTTAAATGAATCGTACAGTTCTGCAAAAGTTATTGGAAATAATAAATAATCAGTTTGTATTAGATTGTTCTAGGTTACTCATCCTTCAGCACTTGTGCTACAGATATGAATGACAGGAAAAAACAGGAAAACCTATGCCCTGGCTCACAACACTGTAGCATCATGGAGGCAATCTCTACACAGGCAAACCCCACTCTAAAATTTTGTTTTGGGCTTTTTTCATTCCTTTCTGAATAGTTGCACTGTTCTGTTTTTTTAAGTCATTTATAAATCAATTGCTAACATATACTGCATCGTTATACCTGTGTACTCTGTAGTTGTTATTCGAGATATTTTTCTAGGGAGCATGCTGTTCCTGGATCGTTATTCACCACAGTATAGGCTTAAGTCTATTATGACAGAACTGAAGCAGCCACTCGTACCAGTCAGAAAACCTCCAAGCTTAAAAAAAAATAATAAAAAATTCTAAGGAGCAAATCTGGTCAAAATTTCCACTGTGAGTGAAGCAACAATTCTGCACAGAATTTTAGATCCTAAGTGCACCAAAAGTAAAAATTAAAAGTAACACCTGGAGGTAAGAAAGGAAAACATTTTTGCCTGTTGCTGCTGGGGCAAAATAGCAAGATTAAACTCTCAGACAATGGTAAAATCAGTCATGTTGTTTGGAAAACATTACCCCTTTTTTTTTGTTGAGACTCTAGCCAGGAAAGGAGGCAGACAGCCACCAACTCTGAACTAAAGCAAAGTCCAAGCATCCAAGCAGGAAATCGTCTTCAGGCCATATTCCAGACGTACAATGATCTTTATTTCCACAATGAGGAAAACACGAATACTCTCCAGTGCTGAAGGGATTAACAATTCATCTTTTTAAATACCCTATTAAAATTGATTTGGCACACAGCATGAATGGCTCGGTGTGTGCGGTATGAACGAAAATTTCTAAGGGTTTACAAACTTAAATAAAAGCAAGTTGTAGTAGTTTTTATTTCCACAATTTTAGAACTATGCCGTTCACATTTAGTGCAGAGATTTTAGCATCTAAATCAAGGCCTGCAAACTGAAGGCCAACCATCACTTGAAACCAACTCACTGACAAACCCAACAAGACAAAGTGCCAAAGGGAAGCATCTGGCATGCAATGTTCTGCTAAAGGCCGTGCTCTCTGGTACACCATGTACCAGAAAAACGGAAATAGAGGGAAAGAAATGGGGAAAACTGGAGAAAAAAAAAATCCACTCAATGGAATGAACGTGGGGAGGATGTGGAAAAGCAACATAGTGCTGAGACGTTCTGATAATGATCACATTAGTGTGAGAAGGCCACCAAACCCTCAAGCCTGTAGACAGAACGGCTAGATTTTGGCCATGTGCCCAGTTGTTGCCTTTGTTTGGAGGAATGTTGACAAGCTCTGTTTCTAGAGGGAGACACAATAACCCGGTCACCCACGTAGAGTGGGCAGAACCTCGTCATCCAATCTAGGGACACCATTTGTGTGCCTGTGGGGTAAAACCTGCTCACAAGTTGGGCAACCTGTGTTCCGACAGTGACTTCATAGCAGATGAAAAGGTTTGTGAATCATTCACTGGTTAACATCTGTGAGGGCATTGCAAAGGCTGAGCAGGTGTGCACACATGACATAAACTTTCCCCTGTGCACCAGATGCGACTGGTACATTTTGGTCGCTAATTTCAAAACAAGTCTGATGTGTTCTAAATGGAGAATACCTATGCATGGCACTTGGATAAGTTAAACATTTTTATTTTGTAATCTAAATGCTGTAAGGGAATTTAGGGATCGCACCATTGTAATATGTAAACTAGGTGACAGAAAACACAATCTGATGTATAAAAAAAAAGGCACCATATCAGCATATTTGAATGATTTCTAATGGATCATGTGACATTTCAAAATATATTAAAATAGAATACAATTATTTTAAATTGTAAAAATATTTCACAATATTGCTGTTTTTTTTTTTGCAGCTTTGGTGAGCATAAGAGACTTCAAAAACCATTTACCAATTCTACCCCTGGTTTCATAGACAAGGCTTAAGCCTAGTCCCAGACTAAAATGCATGTCTGGGTTGTTTAAACTGAAAGAAACTTGCACTGACCAATCTTAAAATATGTCAGATTCATTGTTTTGTCTCATTGTTTTGTTTTGCACACCAGTCATGTTTTTATCTGAGCCATATTTGTAAAAGCTACTTACATGCCTTAATTGAACTATAGCTTAAACCTAAGCCCTGTCTGTGAATCCGGGCCCTAAATATTCAACAATACAAGGCTAATTAAACAACCGATACCTATGGAAGCCAGTTTCTGCCACTGAATAAAAATAATAAAAAAAATGTAATTGCAACTTTTTTTCTTGGAATTGCGAGTTTACATCTCGCAATTCTGACTTTTTTTCTCAGAATTGTGGGATATAAACTCGCAATTGCAAGTTATAAAGTCAGTATTGCATGATATAAACTCACAGCTGTGAGAAAAAGACAGAAAGAAAGAAAGAAAGAAAGAAAGAAAGAAAGAAAGAAAGAAAGAAAGAAAGAAAGAGAGAGATTGCAATTCTGAGAAATAAAGTCAGAATTGTGAGAAATAAGCTCGCAACTCTGAGAACATATTCTTTTTTCCCCATCAGAATTGGACTTTATAACTGGCAATTGCTAGTTTATATCATGCAATTCTGTGAAAAAAGTCAGAATTGCGAGTTTGTATTACACAATTCTGAGAAAAAAAAAGTCAGAATTGCGAGATGTAATCTTGCAATTGCGAGAAAAAAAGTCAGAATTGTGAGATAAAAACTAGCAATTAACTTTTTTTATTTTTATTCAGTGGCAGAAACAGCTCTCCATAAATACCAATTGCCATTGTAAACAACTCTCACGCTGAACCTCTGTAACGCCTATGACCAGGTATCTCAAGAACTCTCTGTCTTTCAATTCTGCGCGGAGGAGTCAACACCTATTCTCTTTCCTGTTCCAGCTTACACCCAGAGGAAAAACAACAGGCTTCAGGTGAAATAAAAGAAATTATTCAAACCTTGACATGCACTCCAAGACAAACAGTACAGATAGAGAACAAACACTCCTTTACTTCCTTCATTCCATTAGCATTCACATTAACAAGGAAACATTCTGGTGCTCAAAACTGGTATTGAGACCTCCTAAACCCTGTAGGTGCACCATCATGTCTGTTTACTCACAGAACTAAATGATAAGGATCAAAAGAAATAAAGCAAGCAGACATATAATGTCATATCCAAATAATCAACTTAAATTCCTCAAATCCTAAAAAACATACCCCACACTTATAAAATAAGTTCAAAAATCCCTTGTGTTTAAAGATGGCTATTGTGATTATGGTCAAAACAGCTGTGCTTGGACTTGTAAGGTTATCAAGCTCAATCAATACCATAAAAAAACATTACTATCTGGAGCTATTTTCATATAAACACAATTAAATTAAGGAAGCTGACAAATAACAACAACAAACAACAGAAGTGGTGTTCTAAAGACGGTATTTTAAACTTTGGCTAAAACACTATAAAATTTCAAATTTCGCATTATAATTGCTAATAAATGTAAGTTAACTTGAAAATTCAGATCCAGGACCCATTAAGAAGACATTTCAGCCCCTCCTATAGTTACAGTTAGAACAGTCATTAAAGCATAAGAGTTCAGTCTGTCCTTCTAATCACAAAAAAGGCATTAGTTGGACATTTGACAAAAACAGCTCTACAGAAAGGGGGGAAAATATAGTTTTGTATTTGTCTGGAGGAGCTATGAGCCGATGTCTGGGAATGTGACAGCTAACCAGAGAGGAGATCCTACCTTCACTGCAACCAAACACTTACAGGAAAACAGGGAATGCCTGCCATAACAAAAGAGGGATTCCACAGAGGAACAAAGAGTCAATCAATTAAACTAATAATAAACAGTAGAAAGAAGTAAATTACTAAATGTATTGCTTATGAGTAATCAAGCAACAGGCTTTGGCAATTAACCTTGTGACGGTTTCAAGCCAGAAGCTTATATATGATTTCATTGGGAAGCTCAAACTTACAGATCATATCCAACCAAAAACTATATAAATCAACAGAGGTGAAAAAGCTATACCCATGTTCCAGATTGCATAAAATGTTGTGGGCTCTGGAGTAATTTCTGCTCTCATTAAGGAACACAGCATCTGAGAACCCCAAGTTTCCAGAACATGACTGATTTGATCATGATGACCAAACTGTTCCATAAACTTGGGCTATTTGGGCTATGGACTTTTAAAAATGGGTTTTCATCCATGAATGCCATTTAAAAACAGTCTTGCAAATCAGTTTCTATAAGTCCAAAGGTCTCACTGAGTAAAAGTCAATCCTCCAAAAGCTTCTACTTCAATTCACTGAAACACTTAAGAAACAATGTTTAAAAAGCTAAGAACAGTCCTTATACAAAAGGCTTTCTGCTGTCAGTTATGTTACCTGATGTCCTTATTCAACAATGGTCACCGTTTAAAAAAAAAAAGAAAGAGAAAAAAAAAAGAGCAATTTGTTGCTGCATTTAGAAATATTGATAGTAATGACTCTGGCAGGCAGTTTTTTAACTAGGGATGCAACTATTTAGATGACACATTAATCTAGCCAAGAACTGCCAACATAGACCTTCTAAGAGTTTTTAAATCATTAGCTTTTTCTTAAAAAAGGACCTTTACACTGGCACATGATATTTTTCATAGTTACACTGCAAAAAAATGCTTTTCTTAGTTAGATTTTTCATCTTGTTTCCAGCCAAAATATCTAAAAATTCTTAAATCAAGAAAGATTTTCTAGACAAGTAAAAATTGTCTTGTTTTCAGAAAAAAAAAAAAGACAAGGCAAAAAAATCTAAGTAAGAAAAGCATTTTTTGCAGTGTAACCACTGACAAGCAGCCTTAAGGCAGCTGGAAAAAGGGCCATTACCACTTTTCATCATTCACAGTATGTTTTTCTTACACAAACATTTCTCTCATGCATTTACATAAACAAAACACTCAAGCCCCTGGATGAAGGTTCTAGGAGTTCCTAGTCGCTGACAAATAATGAACTAAGCAGCCCGTAATACCTACATGTAGGTGTGAGAGAAAACAATGCTTTCATCTGAATGCAATAGCCTGCATTTTTTTCTCTCAAAGGAAAAGAAAAAGCAATCCTCTTTGTCTGGGTTGCTGGTCAACTTCACCACCCTTATTTCTCAGTAATTCTATATAGTTGTGTACAGAATTTGGTAAATAAAACAATTCTCTGCCTAAAAATCTCAAGTTTAAAGCTTAGCTGGTAAGGCAGGTGCTCAGCTGGACATCCATCCTTAAAATCCCTCTAACCAGCCAATGGACAAGACTGGGAGACCAATAAAGCGCAGCTAACCATGTTAGACAGGTTCAAAGTGCATTTTTCAGCAGGGTGAAGATTTAAAAAGAAGTGAGCAAATGCAAGAAAAGCAATCAAACACGTTTTTGTTTATATCGCCCCATTCCTGGCCAGTCTGGCTCAGTTTAAAGAGAAATCAAGGTAGGACCCACTGAAAGCAAGCGTTGTGCCAGGCGTCTTGAAGAACCTTCACATGAAAGGCGTCCTGAATCCTGCCGCCACAGCCCGTGCACGCGCGCTCCATCACATCTGTCAATCAAACATCAGAGGAACGTTCAGAACCGCCAACACACACACACACACACACACATCAGGTCTGTTTACATGGGAAGCCCCACACATTTGACTTTCAATTCGACGTATTTTGTTTTTAAACTTGCCAGCACGAGCTGGAGTTTCACATTATGTAATCTCGCGCTGCTGTGCCTTTACATTTAGTCAGTTTGAGCATTTAAACCATTAAAACCTCATCTAATGCAATGAACTTTATATAACTAACGTTAACTCTGTTTTAAAAATCTGTCTCCAGAACTTTCTGCAATGAAAAACAGGTTACAGCTGCGGTCCATTTTAGCTGTTTATTTACTTGTTGTGAGATTAAAAGCCTAAACAAAACACTTCTAAACGATTATTAAAGAAAACATTCGATTACTTAGAAATATACGAAACATATTCAAATTCAGATAACGTTATATAACATCGTTGTTTATCGGGAAACGTCAAATACACATAACTTACAAAAAACAAAAAAAACAAGCGATCCTACTTCTTCGTTTCTGTTGCATCTGACCTGAAAACATTTGAGTAAGTAACTTGTGTCGATGAACTGTGACAGACTCAAGATAAAGAAGTGGTAAGTTTTAGAGGAGCTCATTGTTCGCGCGGTCCTCACCTTCTCGTTCGTCCATGTCCTCCTCGATCTGACTCAATTATATCTGTTCGAGCTCACATGCTGGTCCAGAGAAGTCTGAAGTTCACACTATGGCTGCACATCAAAGATGCTCCTTTTCTGACCCATGTGTAAGACCCACCGAGTAAATCCAGCTGAAGATAGAGGGGGAAACAACGTTTCAAAGTCCAAAGCGTCTCTGCCTCCCGTCCGACCGGGTGACGTCATAAGACAGAAATGTACGGAGACCGGAAGGGGTCAAAAAACAGCATCACCTGAAACAGGAGCGTTTGCAGCAGACTGCGCGACAAATGCGGACCGCGTCCAGCGATACCGCAGCGACATCTGTCGCTGATGAAACGAAGCGCATGCAGTGATTTTCTCTGTTTCACATTCTTTGCTATATGTGACCCTCCCTGCCTGGACCACAAAACCAGTCATAAGGGTCAATTTTTCGAAATTGACATTTACACATCATCTGAAAGCTGAATAATTAAGCTTTCCATTGATGTATGGTTTAGGATAGGACGGCCGAGATACAACTATTTGAAAATCTGCAATCTGAGGGTGCAAAAAATCAAAATATTGAGAAACCTTTAAAACTGTCTAAATGAAGTCCTTAGCAATGCATATATTACTAATCAAAAATTAAGTTTTGTTATATTTACGGTAGGAAATATCTTCATGGAACATGATCTTTACTTAAAATCCTAATGATTTTTGGCATAAAAGAAAAATCGATCAGCCCATATAGCCTAATGTATTTTTTTTGGCTATTGCTACAAATATACCCGTGCTACTTATGACTGGTTTTCTGGTCCAGGGTCACACATGTTTTAGTACATTATTTAGTGTACAATGACAAAACCCATAAACACTATTTAAAAGAAGTGTTTCTTCACCAACAATTTAAAGTTAATATGATCTAAAATATACACTCTGTGGCAAAAAAAAAAAAAAAGTATCTGGACCAGGGCTGTGCACAGAGGGGTGGCCCGGAGGCTAGAGCCACTGCCTCACTGCCCTCATCGGCTGAGGTGCCCCTCTCACCAACCCCTAAATCCCACCGGTGGTTGATCCACTGAATTAGTCATTTGGTAGATTGTTTTTGTATTTCTGTTGGTAATGATTTGCTCCCGGTCTTCTAAAAGTGCTAACAACTTGTACAAAATATCCACGCTCTTACAATTAGAATGATTTAATATAAATAACACCAAATTTGCTGTTGTTGGCACAATTTGTAGACAAAAATAAATAAATAAAAAAATAAGTAAAAAACAATGCCTTTACAAAAAAAGAAGACGGAGAGAGAGAGAGAGAGCGAAGGGAGGCTACTAAAGGCATTTCAGCATTGGAAACATGGATTTGCAACCCTACACACAGACAAATCAAGGTACAGGAATGTACCTAAAAGAGTACAAATGCTTTGTCGCTCCAGCTGTACCCTAGCAGGGTACAGTAGTGTACCTCTGAACATTGGTACATTTTTGTACCTTCTTGTTTGTACCTCTAAAAGGACATTTATGCACCCCTAGTGCATCCTGATATTTTTCCATAGCATTTCACAGATGTCCTGCTGAACTCATTTGTCCTAAAAAGAAAAAAAAAAACAATACTCCTGAGTAAAAAAAAAAAGTACACTTGCATAGGGCGATTTAATTCCTTCAGAAACAGTAGGCTTTGTGAGCATTTTGCTAACCAGTTTTAAATACAAAACAGAGGCAGTGCATATTTCACAATTTTTTAATCATAAACATGACAAAATTCTAAGTACAAAAGTACAGAACGTTCTCAGTTCAGTTTTTATAACTCATATACTGGATATTCTGTACGCAACATTGACTAAATTCAATTAACGTGTAGAATGTTTCAATTCCTTCCAAATTTAAAGACAAAACTGGAAGCATCATGCACAATAAACAGTTCATTAATCAATTTTAAGTGCTAAACACATAGGCAGTGCATGCTTAAAACGTGTAAGAGTATAAAAGCTGTTTCAGAGTATAAAAGAGTATCTACTTGGGGGTATAGCAGGGTCCATAAAAGGGTCCTACATAAAAGAAAACAAAAAGAAAATGTTTCAAAAAGCTTTTCAAATTCAAATGAACAAAAGATAATTATTTAATTTATTGGCATTTTTACTGCAAACAAATCAAACATCAGTTTTGTTACAGCCTCTTGCACAGCTTATATATATTATACAGTGACATATAGTGCAGAACTGCAAAAACCAATTAGAAGGCTAATGTGTAAGGTTTACATTATACAATGCATTTCATGTTCTTGTATACACTGATAAATCTTACATTGTTTTCGAAAACCATTGTTTTAAGATTTTAACAGATGGCCAAAAAGGGGACAGACGAATAAAATATTACATGAAAAGATTTGAAACAAGATGATATTTTACAGTTAATCATAGGGTAGGTTTATTTGGAACTTATATTGAAAATTCCAGTGGTGTATAAAGGACTTGAAAGCCATACTCAAGTAAAAGTACAGATATCTTACCAGAAAATGACTTTGGTAGAAGTTGAAGTCACCGTTTAGAATATTACTTGAGTAAAAGTCTTAAAGTATGTGATATTTATTGTACTTAAGTAGGAAAATGTTCATACGCAGCTTGAGTAGCAAGACTGTGTTCAGTTTTAACTCTTTCTTCCATTTTGTATTTTTTGGGTAAGAATAAGAAGCACTTCATCCAGTACTAAGTGTCTTTCATTCCAACATAAGAAAACAGTTCTGGAATCTGCATCTGAAATAGCATTTAGATGTATTTACACAGTTTAATGTATGTCAGAGGGAACATGGATGCATTTAACCTGCAGTTACAGATGCATAAATAATGTTTTGTTTTTAACCTAAAACGTTGAATACTGATGTTTGAAATGATTTAAAACATGAAAAAAAATAGTCCAAATGTGAAATTAAAACAGCCAGTAGGTGACAGCAGACATTTTGTGAACGTTCGCAGAGCCAGAGCCAGTCCGAACGGAAGAACACAAAATTGGTAAGCTTTGCCCTCGAAAGCAAACCTGAGGAACTTCCTGTGTCTCTTGACGATCTGGATGTGAATGCATCCTTCAGACTGATGGTTACAAACCAATCTCCTGGTTGGATATGAAGCAAAATGGACCTCATCATTAGCATCATGAATTTGCTCACCCTGAGCGCAAGATTTAAACGACGCAAGTCCAGAATCGGACATAAACCACCATCCTTTTTGGGCACACCAAAATACAGTACAAAGTACAGTAACTGTACTTATATTTGCCTGTTATATATTTTATATTGTTCAGAAGTGGGTTGGTTTAGGGTAGGGGTGGGGTAGGTGCTCCAATGAAAGTATAAATTTATATAAAATTAAGTGTCAAAAAGCGATGCCAAGGGGTCCTGACCAAGCGTCAATATGTGACGAGTTGGGATCATTTATCTGAAGATGGATGGCAAGAGGATAAGCCCAGCCCTTAATAAATTCCTGCAATGCAGAAAAATATCCTCCTTTTACAATCACAAATATATTTACAGATATATTGTGAGGTTCACTGGCAAGATGACTGTCTCTACCTGGTAGATCTTCATCCAGGGCATCATGTTTTGTTTCAGTGTACCGTTTTATAGGGAGGGTTTCAGAACTCTGGCAAAGCTCTCTCTGAAGCAATGACAAGCTGCTTGGTGAACGATGGATTCGGTCAACCTCATAAAAAAACTGAAAAGCAAAGACTGAAGAAAAAAATTTATGAAATAATCACAGACAATATCTAGTCTTATTTCACTATGTTTAATAAAAAAAAAAACCCGAAACCAGAATCACATATAAAAATGAGCAGACAAACTCTTATAATAACGTTAAAATTGATTAATTTTTATGTTGTTGAACACCTTTACCAAAATGGCACCCTCATACGCTGTCCTTACCTTGGATCAGTGGAAGGATAAGGCTGAAGTTCTGCCATAGACTGAGCGACTTCAACTGGTACTGTCATGAACGCGCATCCACAAGTGACACAGTAGAGAAGAAAATGTGGAATAAAGTCGCTATTTTTGTTTTCTTTGTGCAAAAAAGTATTCTCGTAGCTTCGTAACATTACAGTTGAACAACTGATGTCACATGGCCTACTTTGTCGATCATCTTGGTACTTTTTTGGGCCTTGAACGTGGTAGTTCCCTTGCTGTCTACACTCAAAAAAATATTTAACCCCAAAAGTTAAAACTTGTGTTATTCAATTAGATGTCAACTTTCCATCCAATTTAATCACATAAATACAACGCAAAAGTTAACATTTATTTAGCTTCACCCCATCATGTTCAGTTAACGTGAATTAATTAAATAAATGTTATGATAACTGATGAACTGTGATGTATAATAGATAAACTTTACTCATTTCCAATAACTTATTGTTTCTCACTTTATATAATCACCTTACATTTTCTTAATTCTTGTCTTAATTCTATTACATAAATGGTTAAAACGTTACATTTTCAAACATTTATTGTGTTGTAATTGCTCCATGAGTCAAAAGTAACATCCAATCTGACCAAAAAAAAAAAAAAAAGCGTGAAAGCAAGACATAATGCAGTACTTAACAAATAAAGGCAACTGTTTTCTGCAGTTTCATGCATCCTTCTAAACTGAACCTTCCAGTAGTTATGACTTTCTAGTTTTAAACCTGTGTGCCTACTGCCTACAAGTAACAGGGATCAACAAGGAATCATACTTCAACATCAACCATTAATTTCACATTTTCAAGGTAACACTGTCATATTATTGCATAGCACGGTAAACAGTGTGCTTTCTCCTGATCTATAGGCTAACACAAAACACAAATGTAAATGGTCCCTTCTCTTCCTAAATATTTGTTAAAACAATTAAACAACCAGGACCCTTGGAGAAAAATAAAATAAAATAAAATAAATCAAAATAAAAGGGGGAAAAAGAAAAGCAATTATTTTACTTCACATATATCAAGTTTTCAACACTTTTTAATACATATAACAGGTTTTCACATTTCAATATTTAGCCAGCAAAACGTGTCTTACTGCAGTGGGGTATGCTGCATACCTAAAGATCTCCTCAGCCATGCCTTCAAGAATGTCAGACCTTTGTTTGGGTGATGCAATAAGTAGCATTCCACTTTTGTTGAACTCTGTGTCAGCTCTCTGAAGCTGAATTTTAGCAGAACATGAAAAACGAGAAACCACTACAACGAGGTCAAGAATTGGAGATGTAACCAAGACAGTCTCAACGCTACTGGAAAACAAGTCATCAGATAAGTTGACTTCCTGGACTCAATAGCAATAGGGTTAACATCTCCTGTATCAAAAGTTTCAGAGTTACAGGAAGCAGGCAAGTGCAGTCTCTTGCATGCTGGAGTTAGTATCATCAGTTTGTCAAAATATATCTTTCAGGGCATTCTTGGCTAAAAGTTTAAAAGTTTTCAATGTCCCTCCAGTTGTTGGAAACATAGGCAAGCAGTGAATGTCCTATTCATTGAAACATTTTAATTTTAAGTGCTTGAACCTTTGGGGAAAGCTTGCTGCCATCGAAATTCATCAGTACCTTCTGGAAGAATTCAAATGTGAACTTGAGTCTTTAAGGGTAGCTTAAGTTGAGAGCGTAGATCAGTCCGAAGAGCATTACTAATCCAAAGGAAATACTCTTTAAGTGTTGTAGCAGCTTTACACAACTCCAACATCACGCGGCTCATCCTCAGCACCTTCTTCAAAAAGCCCCAGACTGGTCTCAGAAATTCCTCTTTCAGCTTCTTCAGGGTTGCAGTCCTAAGGCCAAAATAAGTAAATAAATATTAAATAATTTAATAATAATAAATAAATAATTAACACATTTTCAGTTTCACTGAAATATTGGCAGCATACAGGCTGGAAAAGTATGTTAGGTCCTTAAAAAAAGGACATATGTAAATTCTAAAGAAATGAAATGCAATTTACCACACCTTCTCTACAACTGCCATAATGTGTGATATCTTCTGTCAAGAAGCACCTCCTTTGCTGCTGAAAACCTGTAGATTAGTAGTGTATTTGTCCAGCTGCGCCAAGAAATTTGACAGAAGTGGCAAATTCATTATTCACATGAATTCTGCATTTATCTGAGAGAAAAAAGGGAAATGAAGATGATGAAATATAGGCGTATTGTGGAGGAATTCATTGAAATTTACAAAAAATATCCTGTGTAAATATCAATAACACTTACTTCATTTACTGCGAACAGTGCAGGCCACCTGCTTTGTAAATAAGAAACCATTGGCAAGTCTTCAACCAACTCTTGCTGCCTATAGGAGAAGGTCAAGTGCATTTCAGTTCTTTAAAGAATTGTCTCCTTTTTTACTTAAGGTTTTTGAAGAAACCATACAGAATGAGGCTCTCCCCCTGACTCTCACTCAAGGTTTAATTACTTTAATTCCGAAACCTAAAAAAGATTTACTTTTAATTGACAACTGGCGTCCCATTTCTCTGCTTAACAGTGATTATAAAATTTTAGCTATTATATTTGCTAAAAGACTAAAATCTGTACTGGGTTCTGTAATAGACAAGACACAATCTGGATTTTTGAACAAAAGACACATTGTTAACAATATAAGGTTGATTCTTGATTTATTAGATTATTCAGACTATTATTCAGGAGGAAAGCTTCATTCTTTTCTTAGATTTCTATAAGGCTTTCGATTCTTTAGAGCACCAATTTATTATTAATTGGAAAACTGTGCTTTTTGTCACATCCTTCATTGCGTAACTATAAGATTAGATCGCTCTTTCAAAAGGAGCTTGTAACAACTCCCTATGTGGTGTCTTATTGGAAGAATGTTGTTGATCATATTGATTGGAAAAAAGTATGGACTCTGTCTTCGAAATACATAATAACTAACAAGGTCAGAGAAATCTCATTCAAATTGTTACACAGATTTTACCCAGCTAAAGTGTTTCTGAAAATGTTTAAATCAGACATAGATACAAGCTGTTCTTTTTGTGGTGACCCTAATGAAACTGATATGCATATCTTCTGGGATTGTCCTCACACACAGCTTTTTTTGGATTGAATTCTCTAATGTTATCAATCTCAATGTGCTCCAGGGTTTCTCTTTGTTTTTAAGGATGTACTGTTTGGCTTCTTTAATATACAAAAAGATAAAATGAATGAATATTTTATTATTAACCTATTATTATTTCTTGCGAAATTTCATATTCACCACAGTAAATTCTCTCATCAAAATCCTTTATTTATTGTTTTTAAAAAAGAGGTTCAACAGTATATCCAAACTATTTCATCTTCCAAGAATCTTAAAGCTCTTAAAATAGTTAATTTATTTCATCTTTTTAATTTATTCTGTTAAAGCTTTCGTTTTATATTACTAATTTATTGTTACATACGTATATAAATGGTGCTTTGCATGTAATGTCACCTCTTTGTACGTAAAGTTGATATTATTTTGTACTTGTATCTTTGGTACTTTGGCATTAATAAAAAACAAATAAAAAAAAAAAAAAAGGGCATTTCTCCCGGAAGAGCGCGCCCGCGCACGCGTCGACCAGAGCGAGAGCGCGCTTCATTCGGCTGCACTGCACGGGACTCGCTCGGGAAGAATGTCTCTATAGAAGTGTGTTTTTGGTTGTAAGGTAAAGATAACCTTGTTCAGCCTCCCAAAAGAACCCAGTGTTACATGAACAGTGGATGCAGTTTGTTTTTTCGGGGCAGCAATGGAGTTTCACAAGTGTGTTTGTTGATGAAAGTTTTATAAACAAGGCCCAGTTCGACGCTGGATTTGCACATCGTTTGATACTGAAAGATGGAGCTATAAAAGATCCTGGTCATGATTCAGAACTACAGATGGTAAGTGAAACGGCATCAAATGGCCGTTCCTCAAACGGAAGGCTGCGTTCTTCGGAGGTCGCATTTGTAGGCTGCATACGTCATTAAGAAGATCTTACTGTAGAATATTAACAGATATAAATTTGACCAGTATTCTTATTTAAGTGTAAATTGTTGTAATATGCTTATGACTCGCGAATATAATGCTCAGTTAACTGAAATAAACCAGGATTGATGACATATGCAGCCTTCCGTTTGAGAAACGGCCCAAACGTCTGTGTTTTGTTCGCGATCGGCGCTCAAGCGCTCGCTCTTTAGCTCCGCCCACGACGCGCCTCCAGGAGCTCGGCTTTTTTCGTAGAGAATCGTAAAGCTGTATCTTTCTTTTATAAATATGATAAAACTAAAGACTTTTTGGAGATATGAAGGATGCAGTACTATATATGTACTCAAGATTAACATGAGTTTGGGTGAAACTGTGTTATGCCCCCTTTAACGACTGCCTCGTTTTTTTTCTTTTTCACTTCAGTTAAGAGAGCAATTCTTTCCTTCTCCATGCTTTTGTAGTACTCCTGAAAAAAAAAAAAAGTATAATAAAGATGAATAAAGAAAAATGAAAAAGAGAGCGCTGCAGTGATGGCTTCCTTGATGGCGTATTTACTTTGAATGAAGCACGTCACGGGCGCGCCACCTACTGAAGCGTGCGATGACGTCATGACGCAGGTATGCCAAGCGAAAATAATGAATTCAATAAATGCACGTAACACTTTATAAGCACAAATAGGAAATTAAACACTATTTAGCAATATTAGAAAAATAATTTTATAATGGATTCAAAGAAAATGTACCACATAAACATAACTTGTATTCACTATTCACTATATCACATTCTCCCCCACAGGAAAAGATGTTGTCCCGACATGTACCAATGTCCTAATAGATTTCTATTGTTTTCTGTTAAACAACTTTTTTTCCCTTCATTTTTTACATACTCATGCCACAGTGACATATCACATCTTATTATTTTTATCACATTTGTATACTCAGTCACCTTTCCTCTATAATGATACTTCAAGTTCACATTTACCAACAGTCCTCGTCAACTGATTATAGTCTTTCTTGACTCAAATGCAAGAGATAATGCCCCATCTTTAAAACATTCAAGTTCAGGGGTTTCATCCAGTGTCCAAGAGAATAAAAAACACGAAAGTCCATTTCAACGGACAAAAACACTTAAGTCCCAAGCCGATGCCAGATAAAAAAAAAAAAAAATTTTCAAAAGGTATAACTCAAAGTCTCTGCAAAAATGTTTCACAAACGTTTTTCCAAAGTGTTCACTCAGTTTTTTTTTTTTTTTTATAGGCCTTGCAAAACAGTCCATGTCCCGTTGGCCTAGAAACAGTCCAATTTGTGTAGGTGTATGCAAAAGTCCATTGTTTTGCTCTTTCACAGTCCGTCAGGAGAATTAGTGTGTGTGTTATTGCAATTTCCGTTTCAGTTCGAGCTTAATAAACAAAAGATGGTCTCTGGTAAGGAAACGCCATTGGCACCCAAGGCGTAAATGTAGGTGTCCACATGTTAGGAGGGTGTGGATCATACCCAGGGCCAGTTACTTGCACTTTGTAACAGGTGGGAGTCCCTAGACTATCATACATGAACTGCTTTGGTGGTCGTCGTTGCCTTCCTGAGGACTGGTATTCTCTTTGCTCCTCAACATGTCCGTCACTTGACTCCATTTCCTCTGGTTCTTTCACAAGTAAGTTTCCACGTGCACTCACTAGCTCATTTTCCATTTGATTTCCAAGCAGTTCAGATCTGTGCTCCTTCACAGGTACATGAGCGGGTGTGGGAACATCTTGTTCTGCCTCAGCTGAAGGTAACTGTTCTAGCTCAAGCTGTAGTAAGGCAGAATTATCTGATGTATTCTGATGAGCCGTCAACTCAGGGGAAGAAGGTTGTATTATTGCTTCCACTTGTCTTTGATCATAACTAATTCGCTGTTTTCCCAACTGGCAAGGCTCAACTGGTACATAATACTCAGTCACTTTCACTTTCCAACTCACTTTCTTCCATTCTGTTTGCAGGTACACTGGAGTTCTCCTGTGGCTGTCTCTGCTGTGATTTGGATCTCGGCGTTGGATCGACTTCGAGAGGTAAGTGATCACATGGCATCAACAGGTTTCGATGTAATACTCGTGACCTCCCTTTTCCTTGTTCAGGCTTTATTTCATAAATCGGCACATCCTCTGCAACTCGGCGTACAACAACATGAACTTGTTCTTCCCAATAGTTCCAAAGTTTACCTGGTCCTCCCCTTGGGGTCAGATTTCTTACCAGGACTCGACTTCCTGAGTCAAGGTTGGTGTATCTCACTTTCTGATCATAATTCTTTTTATTACGCTCACTTGCCTTTTTCACATGCTCTCTAGCGATCTCCTGTGCTTCTTGCATCCCTCGTTATCACGTCTCCAGGTACTCGCTTTTGTTCAAAGGCGGGCTGCCTGCGTCAAGCCTGAAGACAAAACCCTGATGGTACGCCTTCCCTCTGTTTAACAGAAAGAACCTTCGATTTCCTCCCAAGCCATCCAGTATATCCTGCACCCTTGGAATCGGTTAGCGGTCAGGCACTGTCTTCCGCTTGAGGTGCCTGTAATCAATACACAATCTCAGACTGCCATCTTTTTTCTGACACACACAATTGGGGATGAGTAAGGCGAAAGAGATTTTCTAATCCACCCCTGGGTGATCAAATCATGAAGATAGTCTTTTATTTCTTGGTACAACGGCTTTGGAACAGATGTATACATCTGTACAACAGGTGTCTGATCTGTTAAACTGATGCTCAACTGTAGGTCTTTGACACACCCAATGTCCTCATCTGATTTTGAGAAGCAATGGCATTCCCCTCGCAGCATTTGTCTAACTTTTTGTTGTTGTTCCAGAGACAAATGACTCGCATCCACAGGTGGGTCCCACACACCTTCACTGTTAGCCTCACACTCATTTGTTGGCTTCACACTTTCATTAACACAGGCTATAGTTACACAAAATGACGCTGTCGCTTGTTGCACTGACTTTATTGTTTGTACTGTCCCAAGCTCAGTCTTTCCCACCAGGAGGATATCGTGGTCGGTCACATTCTGGACACTGATTTGGATCACAGGTCGGCTGCCCTTTTTCAGAGTTAAGAGTGTTTCAAGGGGTTCCAGTTCAGCAGGGTACTGTGGATTGACAGATGTCTCAAACAACATGACACTATCCTGCTTCATACATGGCGCTTTTACTTGACACTTGACATGCACAGTAGCATGTTTTGGCACATTGACATGGTTTTTTGTCGCCTTAACAAAATACTCGCTTGCACTCTCAGCTGTCACCAAGTTAATGAATGTTCGGATTTTACTTCTCCTCAAACTTGGAAAGGCGCATCTAACAGTCTTGTTCAAGAGCCCTTTTCTCCCATCACTCTGCCCACTTGCTTCACTCTGTTCACCTCAGCTTTTTTTTGGCTTTTTGATGTTTGATGCTGCTTTACCCTGACCTTTATGCTTGTTCCTAAGAGAGTTGACAGTGATTTCAGGGTGTCCAATCTTGCTGAATTTAGAGCGAAAATTAGCCATCTTAATCTTTAGGTATTGTTTCCATCCTTCATGGCCAGTGTGAGTTCATTTTTCCCTCAAGCAAGGGTGGGTATTTATGCTTCAGCTGCCTGATCAAGCTGACTATCAGTGGGGTATGCTGCATACCTAAAGATCTCCTCAGCCATGCCTTCAAGAATGTCAGATCTTAGTTTGGGTGGTGGAATAAGTAGCATTCCACTTTTGTTGAAGTATGTGTCAGCTCTTTGAAGCTGAATTTCAGCAGAACTTGAAAAACAAGGAATTACAAAAACCTGAGGCCAAGAACTGGTTCTTGACTCTGGAGACGTAACTATGACAGTCTCAGCGCTGCTGGAAAACGAGTGATCGGACAAGTTAATGTCAATGGCACAAGGGCTAACCTCTCTTGTGTCAAGAGTGTCAGAGCTACAGGTTGAACTGGGTAAAGGAATAAGAATGCTTGAGCAGCAAGGTGCATCAGGTGCAGTCTCTTGCACGTTACAGTCAGTTACAGTCAGTAGGAGTTACAGTCATCAGTTGATAGAAAAATTACTTTCAGGGTCTCCCTGTCTTCAATTTGACTGGTTGACATGAGATTCATGTATTCATTTCCAAAGTCCTTATCTTTGTACTGGAGCCTGAACTTTTGCTTCACCCCAAAAATAATTTTCAATCATTGTTTCAAGGACAAAGTCATCCACAGACTTTGGGATTCCTGTTTTAAGTGTAAGCTTTCTTGCATCGTCATCCCCACCAAAAGCAATCCTCAGAATGACTGGACTCGACATTTTTCACTTTTTTTCTAAAAGAGGGAATGAAGCAGAAAATGACATAAATCAGTAATACAATTTTTGCGCTGTAACTTATTTTAAATAAAACGCTTCATAAATACATTACCTTAAATGAGGATGTGCCTCTTCAGGGTCATCATTCGTTTTCCTCCTACCATATAATCATTCAGTGGATAAGCATCAGTTAGCTGATCTAGATCAACCAGGACAACCTCTCTATCACGAGAGACAGTCAACTGAAAAGCTCTAAAATGTTCTTGATACCATGCACACAGTACCTTCACAACAAAATTCAAACTGCTTTTGACAATACAGATTTGAAGAATTTCAGCAAACTCTGGAAAGCCCACCAGCTGACCCAAATGAAGTAATCTCAGTAAATTCCAATTTTCCTGTGCATTACCTCCAGTGGTCTTCTTGGAGGCATATGTACATGGAATAATGTGAGGTCTGTTGGTTTTATCACCCCACTTATAGGGGAAGTTCAAGATCAAGGTGTTTAGAGTATCAGGAGACAGATACTTCTTGGAAACAAATTCTTTTAAGCAAAGTGCAAGTTCAAATGGGACAATGGCCTCAAACAAGTCATGTACAATATCAGGTGGGTAGCCTCTAATAACATGAAAGTGAGATAAATTCTCTATTAACACACAACCTCTTTTTACTCCACAAAATGTAGCAGAATTTTCCTTTGCAGATGTAACGTGCATCATGAATTTTCTTTGTTCTAAGGGCAAAGTCCCCGGTCTGAAGAGATTCAGCCTGGATCTCCAATCTCTTCCATACGCAAAACCTGCAAAAGTACTCCACTGAGAAGCTTTCTATGACGCCTGCTAAACTGTGGGCCCCTACATTATCTGCAATGACAGACTGGATTGTACCTTTCACAAACCGTCCGAGCTCTGGAATGTAGACACCATGACTCTCTAAAGTAACCAATTCCTGTAAAAGGGTCATATCCATATGACTTTACATGTTCAGTCTTGCATAAAACTGCCAGATATATAGATGAAAGTGTGGAACTGCATCCGGGTGGCAAATTATTCAAAATCCAGTAGACCCCACAAAGTTTGTGCTTTTTATGTGAGGTGCTTAAGGGGTTACAGAGCTCTAAATTGTCAATGTACAATGACAAAGATATTTTCAATTCCTCTCCACACACACACACAAAAAAAAGAGTTTTCCTTGCAATAAAGACCATCTCTGATAGACCTACTGCTGTTCTTTCTCTACCCCTGAATCAGTTTTTTGTCTATCGTGGTCACAAGTAACACTCTTTAAAATATCATTGCAACTAAACAACAGCTGAAGAGAAGGCAAAATTGGGGTGTGTGTGTGTGTGTGTGCATCTCAATAAATTAGAATGTCGTGGAAAAGTTAATTTATTTCAGTAATTCAACTCAAATTGTGAAACTCGTGTATTAAATAAATTCAGTGCACACAGACTGAAGTAGTTTAGACTTAAGTAGTTAAGAAGTCTTTGGTTCTTTTAATTGTGATGATTTTGGCTCACATTTAACAAAAACCCACCAATTCACTATCTCAACAAATTAGAATACTTCATAAGACCAATAAAAAAAAAAACATTTTTAGTGAATTATTGGCTTTCTGGAAAGTATGTTCATTTACTGTATATGTACTCAATACTTGATAGGGGCTCATTTTACTTTAATTACTGCCTCAATTCGGCGTGGCATGGAGGTGATCAGTTTGTGGCACTGCTGAGGTGGTATGGAAGCCCAGGTTTCTTTGACAGTGGCCTTCAGCTCATCTGCATTTTTTTGGTCTCTTGTTTCTCATTTTCCTCTTGACAATACCCCATAGATTCTCTATGGGGTTCAGGTCTGGTGAGTTTGCTGGCCAGTCAAGCACACCAACACCATGGTCATTTAACCAACTTTTGGTGCTTTTGGCAGTGTGGACAGGTGCCAGATCCTGCTGGAAAAATGAAATCAGCATCTTTAAAAAGCTGGTCTGCAGAAGGAAGCATGAAGTGCTCCAAAATTTCTTGTTAAACGGGTGCAGTGACTTTGGTTTTCAAAAAACACAATGGACTAACACCAGCAGATGACATTGTACCCCAAGTCATCACAGACTGTGGAAACTTAACACTGGACTTCAAGCAACTTGGGCTATGAGCTTCTCCACTCTTCCTCCAGACTCTAGGACCTTGGTTTCCAAATGAAATACAAAACTTGCTCTCATCTGAAAAGAAGACTTTGGACCACTGGGCAACAGTCCAGTTCTTCTTCTCCTTAGCCCAGGTAAGACGCCTCTGACGTTGTCTGTGGTTCAGGAGTGGCTTAACGAGGAATATGACAACTGTAGCCAAATTCCTTGACACGTCTGTGTGTGGTGGCTCTTGATGCCTTGACCCCAGCCTCAGTTCACCCAAATTCTTGAATCGATTTTGCTTGACAGTCCTCATAAGGCTGCGGTTCTCTCGGTTGGTTGTGCATCTTTTTCTTCCACACTTTTTCCTTCCACTCAACTTTCTGTTAACATGCTTGGATACAGCACTCTGTGAACAGCCAGCTTCTTTGGCAATGAATGTTTGTGGCTTACCCTCCTTGTGAAGGGTGTCAATGATTGTCTTCTGGACAACTGTCAGATCAGCAGTCTTCCCCATGATTGTGTAGCCTAGTGAACCAAACTGAGAGACCATTTTGAAGGCTCAGCCTCAACCAACCTCAAGTCCGAACTTTGCGTACTTGGTATTGAGAAACGGCCATGTGATATCACTGATTTATTTGGGAAATTTCATATACACAGCAAAATGCATGTCAGCTGTACCAAATGGCTGGTTTCCACAGACTTAAAGATCTTTTATGATTCTTTAATCTTGATACAGAACGATAGTAAAGCTGTTAGGACATCTTTACTGTTGAAAAAGATAATTGATGTATAAGATGTAAGACTGTTTTTTTATATTAAAGTTTTTCAGTTTGATTTCATTGTTTCATTAATTTTTATAGTCTTTTTTATGACTTTGTATACTCCCCAATTGTTAACTCAATTAAAAATGTCACTGTGCACAAGTGAAAGTCCCTAAAGGTATAGTCCACCGAAAAATACAAATTCTGTCATCCTTCACTCACCCTTGTGTCTTTCCAAACCTGTGTGACTTTCTTCTGTGGAACACAAAAGTGTCAGTAACAATACCACTTCTGTTCATATTGATTTTCACTGTATGGACAAATTCAAAATTCAATTCAAAGGAAGTCAATGGTTATAGGAAGTCAAGAGTCAAAGCCAAAACTGTGTGCTTATCAACATTCTTCAAAATATCATTTTAATATATATCTACTGTATGTATAAAAAATATGTACATCGATATATTATTGTCCCTTTAAGCAAAGTAACCTAAGTCCTTATAGAAATGCTTTACTGGAACTGGTGTAGACTTGTGCAGGCCTTGTCCCATCCCACCCAGTTTTTCTACCCCACGTTATTGTATGGTGTAGTATTAAGATTTATTTTCACAGTAATTACTGTACCCAAACCTGCTAGTTAGAAAGGGGTGTCAACATATTTTTGCCATATAGTGTATTAAAACTCCTATAGCACCATTTGTGGTTTCTCAGATTGCAGCAATCAGGGAAACCTTTGGAGTATCTTTTCTCAATCAAAAAGAAAACCCATTTTGAGGTTGGATTTGGGGCACTTAAAAATACATATTGTGGTCCTTTAAGTACACAATAGAATATAAAAGGTTTTGGCCAGTCTGGCAGTCTGAGAATCGTCCAATGATGCCTTGAGTATCTTTTTATTGTTAAAGTAGACTATTCAAATTCTCAAACCACTGGTTATAAATGTTCGAAGTTATGCAAATTCATATTTACATTTGTTTATCCTTTTGACTGCGCTCTACTTCCATCTTAAACATCCATTTCTTAAAACCGCCCAACAGTCTTCATACGTTTTAATTTATTTTCTGATGAAACTACAAGTTCTTGCATTCCAACTACTCAGTCACTCTGTACTGTAGTAATTTACATTTTAGTGACAGAATCTAAAAAATTATATAAATGTAAGATCTGCTAATGTTATGTATATTTGAAACAAACTTCTCTCATACAGTGCCCTCCACTAATATTGGCACCCTTGGTAAATATGAGCAAAGGCAGCTGAGAAAATAAATCTGCATTGTTTATCCTTTTTATCTTTTATTCAAAAAATTCACAAAATTCCAAACTATCATTTGAAGTAAAAACTGAAAGTGGTTATCTCATTGTGAAATAAATGTTTCTCTACTTCATGTTGGCCACAATTATTGGCACCCAATTATTGCAATGTCCTTTTCCCAGGGTAACAGTTCTGAGTTTTCTCCTGTAATGGCTGAAGAGTTTGGAGAACACCTGATAAGAGATCAGAGACCATTCCTTCATACAGAATCTCTCCAGATCCTTCAGATTCACAGCTGCATGTTAGTACTTCTTCTCTTCAGTTCACCCCACTCATTTTCTGTAGGGTTCAGGTCAGAGGACAGGGACAGCCATGATTCATTTTGTGCTCAGTGACCCATTTTTGTTTATTTTGATGTTTGTTTTGGATTATTGTCCTAATGGAAGATCAAACCACGGTCCATTATAAGATTTCTAACAGAGGCAGTCAGGTTTTGATTTTTTATCTGTTGGTATTTGATAGAATCCATGATGCCATGCATTTGAACATGATGTTTAGGATCTCCAGCAGAAATATAGGCCCAAAACATCAAAAATACAGCAGTATATTTAGCCATGGACATGGGGTACTTTTTTTTGTCTTTTTTATTTTTTATTTTTTTTATCCCTGTTTGTACTAAACTCATCTGGTGGGTTTGCTGCCAAAAAGCTCTTTTTTTTTTTTTTTTTCTGTTTCATCTGACCATAGAAGCCAGTGCCATTTGAAGTTCCAGTCACGTCTGACAACTGAATTTGCTGGAGTTTGTTTTTGGATGAGTGAGGAGAATTTTCCTTGAAACCCTCCCGAACAACATGTGGTGATGTAGGGGTTGTTTGATATATATATATATATTTAGGTTTCTGACCCCAAGACTCAACTAATCTCTACAGTTCTCCAGCTGTGATCTTTGGAGAGTCTTTGGCCACTCAAACTCTCCTCCTCAGCGTGCATTAGGACGATATAGACACATGTCCTCTTCCAGGCAGATTTTTAACATCTTTAGTTGATTGGAACCTCTTAGTTATTACCCTGATGGTGGAAATGGGGATTTTCAATGCTTTAACTCTTTTCTTAAAGCCACTTTCTATTTTGTGATGCTCAACAATCTTGTTCTACACATCAGAACTATATTCTTAGGTTTTACTCCTTGTGATGGATGATTAAGGGAATTTGGCCTTTGTGTTCTTCATATTTATAATCCTATGGAACAGGAAGTCATGGCTGGACAATTTCATGCTCCTAGTCACCCTGGTGTGCTAAAAAATGTAAATATGAATGGGAATATACTTCAGATATATTTTCCTCATAAGAATTTCTAGGGGTGCCAATAATTGTGGCCAACATTCATTGGAGAAAAACATTCATCATGAGATTTTCTCCCCACTTTCAATTGTTTTACTTCAATGATAAGTTAGAATTTTGTGAATTTTTTTTGAGTGAAAGATCAAAAGGATAAACAATGCAGATTTATTTTCACAGCCGCCTTTTCTCATATTTATCAAGGGTGCCAATATTAGTGGAGGGCACTGTTTCACTCATTTAAGTTCTTGTATTTGTTTTTTTTAGTTTTTTTAGTTTCTAGACAGTTGGGCAGTAGAGAGAGCTCATGTAATGATCCAGAGCTGGATAACTTCACATTTTCTGTTCTCTTATTATCCTTAAATTAGCTTTAACTATTTTGAACGACGACTGAAACCTTGTATAACGGGCACTTCTCATGTTTATTGCCATCTTATGGTATATTGCTTGTTGTATCCCTCAATTGTAAGTCGCTTGGAGAAAAACGTCTGCCAAATGAATAAATGTAAATGGATAGTGGTTGAATTATGATGAACTTATTTCAGTTTTCTCAAGTCATTGGGTGGGTTGCACTCTTGACAATGTCCTCTACTCTACCTGTCTACATTGTTAAAGTAAGAATCTGTGCAGCTTATTTCATGGAGCACACTGAACCCCTCCCAGTGTATTTGACTAAATGTAAAAACAGCAAATCCAAACAATGTGTCTAAAAGGTCAAAAGGCTTTCCTGGTTTGCCACCCTTTGCTCTCAAATTGAATGTCAGAATGAGATTGCTGAGATGATGATGATGATGATGATGATGTACATTTTCCATAGATTGTCCATTGTCCATAGATGAAAGAGTGTGGAAACAGGTCAAAGGATTCTTTCTCAGAGGATCAGGATAGGACAGATTGTTCATGTCACAAGACAAACGTGTATATACCCATAGAACCCCCAAGTCCTTCAGACATGCACATGCTGATGCCTGCTGCACACGTGTGTTTTCACATACGTGTGTAAGCTGTATATATTCATTTTGCCGCCTATAGTCACAATGCCCGCATATGTAGGCAGAGCGGGGATGCATAGCAGAAGCACACCAGAAGCATAGGTCCAATAGTGTATCATAAATGACCCTATTCTTTGCCATGATTTGAAAGTGTAACCAACTCATGATTGACTTATAATGGCTGTTATTAAAGGAAACACTCAAAGCAATAGCATAGAAATTACTTATTTGCGGTATAAAAAGCTACAGCTCTGTCAAAGAACAGAAATTCAGTCACAAGGTGAGCCTGCTGTATTGCATTTATGCTTTTGTTTTGCTTAAACACTGCTTTGAATATCCTGAATCCATCAATTTAGAAGGCTTATATTCAAAACCAGAATTAAAAAGAAATTTTAACAGCTGAAACATTAGGTAGGATTTATTTTGGAAGCAGTGCTAAGATTGCTTCAAAGCCTCGACTTGATTATATACTACTACTTTTTACTAGTTTACTCTATTTACTTATTTATGGAAATGTTGATGTTCACCCACAGAAAAATGTTATGGATAGGGGGCGCCATTTCGTTTAAATCATTCTGTGAAAATCTTCTTTAACAAAACGTTGCAAATAATCAAGCTTATTTGTTAAAAATAAACATTTTATGTAACTTTTGTTTAGCATTTTAAATTAGTTTAAAAATATATTTAATTTTAAAGTGAGTATACCTTCGACAATCGACATTACTATCACACAGATACAGTCACATGACCAAAATGAATAGCTAGGTAGACATTCTGGGATGCAGAACAGAAAAAGACAAAGAGAAAATGAAAAACAATGCATTAAAATGAGTACAGCAATGTCCAAGAGAACAAAGTTTGGTTTAAAAAAAAAAAGAGCAATAAACTTTTTTTCTATAGCTAATATCTCAAATGGGGCCGGGGGTCATGTCTTTGTCACTTTTTTTTTTTTTTTTGTATCCCTTCAAGCAAAAAACATTGTGTGGAAACTGCCATGTAACGTTGTACAACTACTTCCCTAAATTGCACTGGTATCTGTCACAGCCAGCAGGGGCATATTTTGGGGTTGGGTTTGTGTTTGAACAGACAAGATGATGAAGTACTGAGTGCGAGATAACGCCCCCTTGGGGTAAAACGCCCTACTACCGTTATATTCTGTTTCATTTTAAGATAAAACTGTCTGTACTCTGATTTTGCTGTATTTTGTAAAGCAAATTGCTTTTTAAGCCCCCTTGGTACAAATTTAAGTTTTGTTAAAAATCCAATAGCCTAACATGGAAATTCTGGACATGTTCATTTATGTGTTTATAATTTATGTCACTGTCACTATGATAACTATTCTGGACACGTAATTTTTTCACAGAAAAAAAAAATAAAAATAAAATATACAGTCCTTAAGGGTGGCGTTTTCCCCCACACTACCTATATAGCCTAAAGTTAAACGCAGGGCCTCTTCTTTAGTGAAAGAATGAATGAACAGATGCAGTTGTGAGTGGGTTTACTTTTTTAAAATCCCGCCTTTCCCCTCTATCATTTGCCTAATGGCACGACCTTCCTTCCTCTCATTTCTGCAAACTCATGATGAATCGGCAATACAATCCTATAAGTGCATTTACTAGATAACGTGAAAGAAGAGGATGTTACGTGTAAACGTAAACCTCTAGCTGAATTTGTATTAAATTACATAGCCTAGGCTACTGGTCTACAATATGGTCCATCGAAAATCCTCAAATTGGGAGTCCAGTAGTCAAACATCTCGTTTAATAACACGATTAAAACCTTTATCATCATCAGTATATAATGTTTCAAGCCGGTAATACAGGCGACATTAATTCTGCATGAAGCGCACCAACCTCTACACGTGTACGCGCGTTATTCGACTCGATTTTAAATTCGCACGTGAGCAAACGAGCATCGCATAGACTACAGACAGAGCGGCGCGCGCGTTCACAGCCGACTTACGTCACTGAAGGGGCGGGGCCAGTGTCGTGACAGCTATGTAACATTGGAAACTATAGTTTAGGGGGCTGGTCTTAAAAATTGTGTAACTGAGCTATATAAGCTGCTACAACTTGTGCCTATTATGTATTTGGAAGAGTTAAAGACAATGCGGTGTCTCGTTGTTTTGTTAGGATATGTTTGGTAATGTATTCGGCTCCATTCATCTCTTTTAATACAGAGGTTATAGTGACGTTTGGGAATGCAGTACCGGTAAATTGCAACGGTCTCAAGCTGAATAGTTTAAATTAAAACCTCGTGTTAAATTTTTAATATTAAAAATTAAAAATTTAATCGCTCTTTTATTGTTGAGACATCTTTCGCTTTATTCAGCTGTAAACGTATGTAATGATGGGAGTCGGAGCTGATAATAAAACCGAGAGCACGTCTAGTAAGTTAACATTGCAGCAGCAGTTTGCGGAAAAAGAGGAGGTCGAGGTCGGCAATGATGGAGCCATGAGGCAGGCAAAGGATGATCAGCAGTCAGCGGAGCCAAGAGAAACCTGGGGTCGGCGTCTGGAGTTCGTGCTCGCCTCTGTCGGTTATGCTGTGGGTTTGGGAAACGTGTGGCGCTTCCCGTACCTGTGCTACAGGAGCGGAGGAGGTGAGTGACTATAGACTCCTGCTGGAGCACCGCCGAGCCGCTCTGCTGCCATGCTGATATTATTATCATGTATCTTATTACTAGCCCTTACAAAAAATTAAAAAAAAATTAATAAATAAAAAAGTGACATGGTAACCATTATAGTTTTCATCAGAATATTACGAGATGAAAATATCTAAAAGAAAAATAAATTGTGGCAATTTTATATATAGGATATCTATTTAAAACAGAAAAAAAAATAAAAATTATCTGGCAAATAAGTCAGTGTGGGAACGCAGGAAGCCATTTTGTTGTCATGTGACATACAAACCATAACAGAGAGGACCCCTTTATTGTCAAAGTCATTAATTAAAAAAAAAAAAAGTATGTCACATACCACGGGCCCTTTTATGAAAAATCATTTTCTTGATAGGCACGAGCCACAGATGATATTTGAAATTTTTCTGAATATATATATATATATATATAATATTTTTATTTTTATTTTTTTTTACATAATGATTGTATACATGTGTGTTGTAATGAAAGGTTTTTAATCATTTTTACTTAAGGGTTTACCACCTTTTTAGAGTGTAAAAATGTAAATACTTGTACAAAATTGTATAAGTTATTTTCGTGAGCTACATTTTTTTAAATGTATGACCTTTATTTTGTGTTTATTTTGTATCTATTTATATAATTTATTTGAAGCTAAGGTTGCAGCAGTTGTGTAACTATAAGATGTAATAGTAACTCCAGGAGTCTGTGCCATTGGATATGTCTCTTGTTTTCTCACGCAAGACCTTGTTTCATCATTGGTTCTGCCTATGTTTTTATGTTGCTCTTTTGACCGTTTTTCCGTTGTTAATTATTGACTTTAAACATATATACAGTTAGAACATAAGGGGTTGTTGTTTCCATGTATATTTATCAACCATAAAATTCCCTTATTGGGTCGCCGAATTCCATATACAGTATTTTGAATGGTTAAAAAAAAAAAAAAAATCTTGAAAAGATGTACCAGATGCATGCCAAAATGATTTAAATTGTTAAAATGTTTGAAGAGATGTTCCTATAGAGTAATAATCAATAATACTGTTCCTATAGAGTAATAATCAATAAAACTGTAAGCAGTGATCTGTGATATTTAGGGTAAACATGTTTTATTGGACAGTTGTCATAAGTTCACAGCAGATAATCCTGCCTCCCATCGCTTCATGTTTGTATCGCTCCATATGGTTTTACTTTGTTCAGTGCATATACATATTGTCCAGATAAATGTTTTCTTTCTGCACCTGTGTTTTCAAAACCATTCATGGCCCAAAATTCTTTTGTTTTTTTATTCTTAAAAAAAAAAAAAAAAAAAAAAGTCAGAGGGAAGAGATTTGTGGCAAGACCTTTTTATTTATATAGAGCGTGTGAATAAATCATCTTGCTCTCCTGAAAGACACTTCCTCTTTTTATGGTAAATTTGCATTAATATGAGTTGCAATAAAATAGTTTTAACCTCACAAAATGACCTCACAGAAAATGGAATTACAAGACTTTTGACTATCGTTAATATTCTGTTAATATTTTATGAAGACAAAAATACATTTGTGACTTCTAAAGCAAAACAATATTTTTATTAAAAGCAAAGTCAGTTTTATTTAAAGAATATTTAATCAGTTATTGTTATCTTGTCTCGTGTTCATTTTCCAATCTTTGACATGTTCCAGGTGCTTTCTTGATTCCCTACTTGATCATGTTGTTTCTCTGTGGTATCCCACTGCTGTTCATGGAGTTCACTGTTGGGCAGTACACCCGCCTGGGGCCGGTCCACTCTCTGGCTAAAATATGTCCCCTCTTCAAAGGTGAGTGGTCCTTGTGCCCTAATCCCTCACATCTCCTGTGTTCAATTCTGCCATCTAAACATAGTCCAAGAAAATGGCTGGTCTTTTTATTTTATGTGTTGAATGGGACATTCCCGTATTTCATTCACATGAATAGCCTCCTGTTCAACTCTTACCACTGTTCAAATCTGTTCAATGACATCAAATGAGTTCAAGGAATAAATGATTTAAAGATATATTTATGTATAAATTCTTGTAAAACCTCTGGATGGTGCACCTTGTGTTTTGTTTCCCAGTGATTATTTATGTCCTGTTTTTTTTTTTCTGTTGGTTACTGTGTCAACAGAGTTGAATGCTCATCATATATCACTGAAGCCATACAGAGTTAGTGAACAGTGTTACACTAACATACTTATTTCGTGAAATTGCTAAAAGGTACAGTGCCCTCCACTAATATTGGCACCCTTGATAAATATGAGCAAAGGCGACTGTGAAAATCTGCATTGTTTATCCTTTTGATCATCTTTCACTCAAAAAATTCACAAAATTCTAACCCATCATTGAAGTAAAACAATTGAAAGTGGGGAGAAAATCTCATGATGAAATAAATGTTTTTCTCCAATGAATGTTGGCCACAATTATTGGCACCCCTAGAAATTCTTATGAGTAAAATATCTCTGAAGTATATTCCCATTCATATTTAATTTATTTTAGCACACCAGGGTGACTAGGAGCATGAAATTGTCCAGCCATGATTTCCTGTTCCATAGGATTATAAATATGAGGAACACAAAGGCCAAATTCCCTTAATCATCCATCACAATGAGTAAAACCTAAGAATATTGTTCTGATGTGCAGAACAAGATTGTTGAGCATCACAAAATAGAAAGTGGCTTTAAGAAAAGAGTTAAAGCATTGAAAATCCTCATTTCCACCATCAGGGTAATAATTAAGAGGTTCCAATCAACTAAAGATGTTACAAATCTGCCTGGAAGAGGACGTGTGTCTGTATCGTCCTAATGCATGGTGAGGAGAGTTTGAGCGGCCAAAGACTCTCCAAGGATCACAGCTGGAGAATTGTAGAGATTAGTTGAGTCTTGGGGTCAGAAACCTAAAAAAATATATACAGGTGCATCTCAATGAATTAGAATGTCGTGGAAAAATTCATTTATTTCAGTAATTCAACTCAAATTGTGAAACTCGTGTATTAAATAAATTCAGTGCACACAGACTGAAGTAGTTTAAGTCTTTGGTTCTTTTAATTTTGATGATTTTGGCTCACATTTATCAAAAACCCACCAATTCACTATCTCAACAAATTAGAATATGGTGACATGCCAATCAGTTAATCAACTCAAAACACCTGCAAAGGTTTCCTGAGCCTTCAAAATGTTCTCTCAGTTTGGTTCACTAGGCTACACAATCATGGGGAAGACTGCTGATCTGACAGTTGTCCAGAAGACAATCATTGACACCCTTCACAAGGAGGGTAAGCCACAAACATTCATTGCCAAAGAAGCTGGCTGTTCACAGAGTGCTGTATCCAAGCATGTTAACAGAAAGTTGAGTGGAAGGAAAAAGTGTGGAAGAAAAAGATGCACAACCAACCGAGAGAACCGCAGCCTTACGAGGATTGTCAAGCAAAATCGATTCAAGAATTTGGGTGAACTTCACAAGGAATGGACTGAGGCTGGGGTCAAGGCATCAAGAGCCACCACACACAGACGTGTCAAGGAATTTGGCTACAGTTGTCGTATTCCTCTTGTGTGTCTTACCTGGGCTAAGGAGAAGAAGAACTGGACTGTTTCCCAGTGGTCCAAAGTCCTCTTTTCAGATGAGAGCAAGTTTTGTATTTCATTTGGAAACCAAGGTCCTAGAGTCTGGAGGAAGGGTGGAGAAGCTCATAGCCCAAGTTGCTTGAAGTGCAGTGTTAAGTTTCCACAGTCTGTGATGATTTGGGGTGCAATGTCATCTGCTGGTGTTGGTCCATTTGTGTTTTTTGAAAACCAAAGTCACTGCACCCGTTTAACAAGAAATTTTGGAGCACTTCATGCTTCCTTCTGCTGACCAGCTTTTTAAAGATGCTGATTTCATTTTCCAGCAGGATTTGGCACCTGCCCACACTGCCAAAAGCACCAAAAGTTGGTTAAATGACCATGGTGTTGGCGTGCTTGACTGGCCAGCAAACTCACCAGACCTGAACCCCATAGAGAATCTATGGGGTATTGTCAAGAGGAAAATGAGAAACAAGAGACCAAAAAATGCAGATGAGCTGAAGGCCACTGTCAAAGAAACCTGGGCTTCCATACCACCTCAGCAGTGCCACAAACTGATCACCTCCATGCCACGCTGAATTGAGGCAGTAATTAAAGCAAAATGAGCCCCTACCAAGTATTGAGTACATATACAGTAAATGAACACACTTTCCAGAAGGCCAACAATTCACTAAAAATGTTTTTTTTATTGGTCTTATGAAGTATTCTAATTTGTTGAGATTCTAATTTGTGAATTGGTGGGTTTTTGTTAAATGTGAGTCAAAATCATCACAATTAAAAGAACCAAAGACGTAAACTACTTCAGTCTGTGTGCATTGAATTTATTTAATACACGAGTTTCACAATTTGAGTTGAATTACTGAAATAAATGAACTTTTCCATGACATTCTAATTTATTGAGATGCACCTGTATATCAAACATCTCCTACATCACCACATGTTGTTCGGGAGGGTTTCAAGGAAAATTCTCCTCACTTATCCAAAAAAAAAAAAAAAAAAACTTCAGTTAAAAAAAAAAAAGCAAATTCAGTTGTCAGACACGACTGGAACTTCAAATGGCACTGGCTTCTATGGTCAGATGAAACTGAAAAAAAGAGCTTTTTGGCAGCAAACCCACCAGATGAGTTTAGTACAAACAGGGATAAAAAGTACCCCATGTCCACGGTCAAATATACTGCTGAATCTTTAATGATGTGGGCCTGTTTTTCTGCCAGAGGTCCTAAACATCTTGTTCAGATGCATGGCATCATGGATTCTATCAAATACCAACAGATAAAAAATCAAAACCTGACTGCCTCTGTTAGAAATCTTATAATGGGCCGTGTTTGTATCTTCCACCAGGACAACAATCCAAAACAAACATCAAAATAAACACAAAAATGGGTCACTGAGCACAAAATGAATCTTTTACCATGGCTGTCCCTGTCCTCTGACCTGAACCCTACAGAAAATGAGTGGGGTGAACTGAAGAGAAGAAGTACTAACGTGGAGCTGTGAATCTGAAGGATCTGGAGAGATTCTGTATGAAGGAATGGTCTCTGATCTCTTATCAGGTGTTCTCCAAACTCTTCAGCCATTACAGGAGAAAACTCAGAACTGTTACCCTGGGAAAAGGACGTTGCAATAATTGGGTGCCAATAATTGTGGCCAACATGAAGTAGAGAAAGCATTTATTTCACAATGAGATTTTCTCCCCACTTTCAATTGTTTTACTTCAATGATAGGTTGGAATTTTGTGAATTTTTTGAATGAAAGATAAAAAGGATAAACAATGCAGATTTATTTTCACAGCTGCCTTTGCTTATATTTATCAAGGGTGCCAGTATTAGTGGAGGGCATTGTATTTATTTTAAGCATTGCAACTCTTATCATTTTGCTGGACTATGTTTAGTGAATGATCTCGTCTCTTTGCTTTGATGTGGCAGTTCAAGCATGGATACTGAGTGCAAAGATTATCTTTTTCCCTTTATGTTGGATTTTCCCTATAAAATGTTTGGACCTGCAATTATATTACGCTTGATCTCTGATGATCTAGTGATGGCTGATCTCTGTGTTTACCTTACTTCTACTCAGTTTTGTGTATCTGAATCAACCTCTTCATGTTTGAATTCCTATGTTTATGAAATCATGCATTGTTAATGTGCAAACAACAATATTTCTTCCATAATCCTCATCACTTTTAAGTGAAAAATCTTTATTACTGATTATAAACTGGAAGAACTATTTTTAAATCATTGAGTCAGATCGCAGCCTAGAGACAATTTCATTTGGAATATTTGGAAATAAATATATTTTAGTTTATTTATTTATTCACAGGTTCTGTTTAATTGTGATGCCAAAATACTATTATCTACATAATTATATGTTGCCAAAAAACAAAACAAAAAAAAAACAAAAAAAACAATTGGTAACACTTTACAATAAGGTGTCATTTGTTAACATTAATGTATTAACTAACATGAACAAACAATGAACGATGCATTTATTACACTATTTATTAATCTTTGTTAATGTTAATTAAGGAAAATACAGTTGTTGTTTATTCATGTTAGTTCACAGTGCATTAACTAATGTTAACAAACACAACTTGTGATTTTAATAATGCATTAGTAAATGCTGAAATTAACTATCTAAGATTAATAAATGATGTAGAAGGATTGTTCATTCTTAGTTCATGTTTAGTAGTGTTGTTAACTAATGAACCTTATTGTAAAGTGTTACCAAACAATTAAATAAAATGATTGTTTTGAAATATTTGCCATTTTATGTAAATTGAGGGCAACTTATTTGTGACCAAAGGGAGTGTCAACATTAAGATGTTCAGCCATCACTGTTTGTCATTTGGGTTTCTTTCCTTATTTTTAATTTGACATTCTTTCACCTGCTAACAAAGGACTTCTTTCCTCAAAGACAGAGATAGTCTACCCGATCAAATCTTTTGGGTCCGTCCTTTGATATAGCCCTCATTTCAGCCGATTATGGCTCCTTGCTAGCAGAGGGACTGAAGCAGGTAGTTCTTTCTGTATATTCTTTTGACTAAAATGTACCCTTATGTCACATTCTTTGTGATGTTCTGACAATCCACCAAAAAAAGTGAGTAATGGGCTATTCAGCGGCTCTCCTTTGTAATAAAGCTCCTCCTTTTGCTTCTGCATCTTGGTATGCTCAGTAAAGTAACCTCACACCTAAGTAACCTTTCTGTCTGGGGTAATCATTTCCTCATGGGTTAGTCTTTCACCAGGTGTTGACATCAGGGTTGCGTGACTTAATTGCTCAGTATAAGACAGAATAAAACATTAGAGTGACTTAACAGGAGTGCACTGGAAAGAGAGAGAGAGAGTGTGCATGCATTTATGTTTAGTCATACAACACTAATGTGATTCTCAGAATGTGGAACGGGTGGTAGAATTGCATGTGGTATATCAGAGAAGATGAATTCTATGGGTTCTGAAAAAAATATTTCATCTGTTCTCAGAAAAAGTCGTTTTCTAACTGTACTGATAAACTTGTGTGGTAGCTGGCCAAAATGCCTTTCTTTTTATAGTATTTGTCACAGAAACAAAATTCTTACATTTCTGCATATATTTTTAATTAATGCAACTAAATATCTCTCAATGCAGATCTGTTTTGTATCTGTTCACGCATGATGCAAACTTGTTCTTAATTAGAAATGCATACAAACATTTTAATAACTTTAACAGATCTGTTTATGCAATAAAATTCAGAGCAACACAAAGTTTACAGTAATGTTACGTGCAGTGGATAGTAACCATGGTCATGCAAAAACAAAACAGTTTAGATTGACTGTTGATTCTGGATTTCCAGTAGAGCATCCAATGATCCCATAACACCTCTGGTCTATAGTTTTGCTGAATCAGTGGACTCATTTAGGCTTAAGTTCAGGAGACCAAAAGGCACTGAGGGAATCTGGGTGACCTTAGAGGGCAGCGTGGAACGTGCCAACAACAACAACATTCCTGTTTTTAGAGCTTTCTACTATTCAGGGCTGAAACAACTAGTGAACATTCCATTTAGACGGTGGGAAAGGAATAAAAATAATGCCAAGATCCATAGAGAGTGACGACTGCTAATCCATGGATTTAAAGCGAGCATCAAAACATGGAAGAAAATCAAATCAGTTATCTTTGCATTGTCATCCTCCAACAATGTTGATCTGGGTTACAAGGTAAATTGGTCACAATGAATATCTCTATTGGATTCACACACACATCTATATTGGATTCAGAACTGTTTGATTTGGCAAGTAAATCATAAATAAATCACTAAGAATAGCTAATATAACACATTTTCTTTCTCCAAATCTTATTTTAGGAACCCCAATGACTGGATGGGGCTTTGAGAAATGTTTTTTTTTGTTCCTTACTATGCGACTGTTAATTTTTAAACATCTTTCGCATGTTCGTATTTAGATTCTAAATCGAATTCTGTTCCACTCCAGGCTTCTGAGAGATTTCAACCCTGATTACTATATGGCAGTAATGAATCAAAAGTTCAGTGAACAATTTTTGAGATTTCAGGATTCCTCCATTCATTTAGATAGGAATTGGTCTTGGATGAGCTGCCCGGAGGCGTTGCAAATATGGCCGCCGAGTGAACAGACTTTCCTTGAAAGGGACTTTGGTTGTTTCTCTTTGACCTAATGTTAATGTAGAGCCAAAAACTCATCACCAAACACCAATGACTTGTACATACATGGACAAAAGTATTGGGACACCCCCTTCTTTAGAACAGAAAAAAGGCACTTCCAAAACTGTGGCAACAAAGATGGAAACATAATTCATGTATTTAAAAAATATATTTCCATCTCTGTTGCAACAGTTTTAGAAGTGTCTAAAATGACTGTACCCATATGTACTAGTTTTTGGTGTTTGGTGATGAGTTTTTGGCTCAAGGTCTGCATTTAAAGTCACACCAGAGGTGTTCAGCTGATTAGGACTTGGGTTTCTACAGACCAGTCAAGTTCTTCATCACTGACTGAATCAATCATTTCTTTGTTATAATTTTTAGGAATTTTTTTTTTTTACTTTGTGACCTGTTTGGTACTGTTTTAGGTCACCAATTATATCGACTGTAAACTATGAAGCAACACCAGTTAAGAACCACTGCTATAAGCTACAAATAAGTGGTACAAAGCAGTTTGAACCGCAACTTTTTAAAATGTCAAGATTATGAGATTACATGTTCCAACAACACATTTAATACTCCACATTATCAATCCAATCATAATCACGTGTAAATAGGGTAAAACAATTTTTTAGCTCTTCAATATTGTGTGTGTGCCTAAGATCTTTTGAAATTAAGTGTTGTGTAACTTTAAAATTTGAAATATAAAGTTTAGCATAACATTGAACCGCCTTAATGGATTCATTCATGCAATCCTCAATAAAAAAAGGCTTTCTGATTCAAATCTGCTAGAACATCTTGCATTAGCCTCGGTTGTTTTGGCCAGCCACCAAAAAATATTTAATAAAAAAGGATAACAAGAATCATGAGAATCTGAAAAGTTTTTCTTTTTTAGCATATGTTTAGAAATGTTTTCAGATAGAGCCCTCTTAATATAACTTGACCTAAAACATCTGTCTTGAAGATTTGCTTTGTTCTTTTGGAACTTGTATATTAACCTAAAAATGTACTTCTGGAGGTCAACAGTTTATTCTTTTTCTTCTAAAACAAAAACTAAACATTTCAGAGCCTCTGAAGAGCCCTAGGCGCTGTTCCAATGTGAGTCTGTTCAGCAGTGAAAGACTTGGACAAGGTGACAGGAGAGGGTGGCATCTCCTGGTGTCTCATGCTTTCTTTGTCTGTCCTCAGGCGTGGGGCTTGCCACAGTGGTGATTTCTTACGTGCTCTGCACCTACTACAATGTGCTCATGACCTGGGCTCTCTACTACCTGCTTCACTCGTTCAGCCCCTCATTGCCATGGCAATCCTGCAACAACACATGGAATGCAGTTGGCAACTGTTCCACTGGTTTTCCTGGCAATGCCACACATCTGCAATCAGCCAGTCAACAGTTCTTTGAGTGAGTAACAAATTTAATTTGTTTATTGTCTTTATTGTTTATGCTATATTTGCTTGTTTATGCCATGCTTGACTTTTTGTCATGGATTATAGTTGTGTATCACTCTGTATTATTGAATTTCCTGTAATCAATGTAAATGGAACATTTGGAAAAGTTAAAGAGTGCTGTCTCAGTGTGTGTAGTAATAACAAATGTTGAAACTATGGGCATTAATGAAGCTTTAACAATATATTTTAAGGTTTATTCATTTAATCAAGTCAATGTAATGTCAGACTCCTGAGACTGATATAGATTTGCTCTGTTGTGTGATTGTGCTTTGTAAATGTTTTTTTTTATTTTTTTTATTCCCCCAGTCATAAGGTTTTAGAAATGACCACAAGAATTGAGGATGCTGGAGGGATTCGTTGGGAACTCTTTGGCCTTCTAGTCCTGGCCTGGGCCATTGTTTATTTCTGTATCTTTAAAGGAGTCAAATCCACCGGAAAGGTCCGAGTTCAAAACTCACATCATTTATAAATTAAGCCTTTAATATGGGACACAACAGCATGTTTAAACAACAAATGGATAGTTAAAGGTTTTGTCTTTATAAAAAATATAAACAATATGTTGGTGTGTATACAATAAGGCTCATATTTGTTTAGGTGAATACAAGAAAATGATGGAAATAAAATAATTTATAAAAAAAAATAATATAATCATGTAAAATAATTATATACATATGTGGGTGGGTGGGTGCATGTATTTGCCTTGTTATCACAAATATAAATCCCTCTGTCTATAGGTTGTGTACTTTACTGCCACGTTCCCTTATTTCATACTGTTTGCATTGCTGATCAATAATGTCCAGTTGCCTGGAGCAAAAGATGGTATTCTCTTCTTTCTCATGCCAAACTGGAGTAAACTCTTGGAAGTCCAGGTGAGATCACATGTGAAAACCATTCAAGTCACATAGAGATAAAAACAAACTAGAAGCTATTTACATGCTACCACATCATTACTGTAGTACCAGTGATAAACAACAGCATTGCTGTGGGAATTGTGGTGGTTTACCATTTGACATGTAATTAGCACTTGGTGAAGATAATCAACAGGTATGGAGTAGGTTTAAAATACTAACTTTAACACTGGAAAATCTTTGAAAACACCCATGCTTTATATAAAAACTGGGGCATTGAATGAATGGCAGGTTTTATTTTTCATGACACATATTTCCCCTGTTTCTATTTGTGTTGCTTGTATAAATACTTATACAGTTAGCCAAACCCAATAATTACACGTTACTTTGTTTTCTTTTCATAAAAAGGTTAACTGTACAAAAGTTGTGATTTAATTGCTAATAAATATTTAGATCAATTGAGAGTCCTAGTAATTCCATATTGTAAAGCAAACATGAAATATGATTCCTGTTAATGTTTTATTAAAGCATAAAATTTTAGATATATGTTAACAATATATGGACAAAGGACAAAAATAAAACCCTGTGCTTTTATGTCTTTGTTAAACTTTTGTAGGTATGGGTCAATGCTGCTGCTCAGATCTTTAACTCCATCGGCATCTCCTTCGGTTCTATGATATCTATGGCCAGTTACAACAAGTTCAACAACAACATCCTCAGGTTTAGTAATAACAAGTTAACATTTGACATTTTAAAAGCTTATTTAATTAAATGTATCTAAGTAAATATAAAACTGAATTAAAATTTAAAAAAAAAAAAGCAAAAAATGTACTTATGTAGCTTTCAAATTGTAACTTTCCTTTTTATTGTAAGTTTATTACACTGATCAGAGCTAAAAGGGTCTGTTATCTTCCAGGAAAACATGATTCATTCTCTTCGTTGCTCTTCATCTTTTATTTTACAGGGACACCTATATCGTCTCTCTGGCTAATTCAGCCACTAGTATCGTGGCCGGGTTTGTTATTTTCTCTGCCATTGGGTACATGGCTCACATTCACAACCTACCTGTAGATGACATTGCCACTGATGGTAAGCTTGTTTTCTTTTCTCTGTAATATCAGTCTCTGCAGCTGTGAATCTAGTCCTCCTCTGTCCTTGTGCGTTTCAAGGTTTGTTCACAAGCAGCTGAATTGCTTGGTCTGGCTGAACCACTTTTACTGTCTGGTTTTATTGCTGTATCTCTGTACAGCCAAGAATCACAATTTAGTTTTAAGCACCAGAGGATCACAAAGGATCTCTGTTATCATTTTTATGTGCTCTTTGCTGGTGTGCTCTTGTGATCGGTGGGAAATCTAATGCTCCGAGTAGGGCAATCACATTTACTTCCAAATCCTAATTAATCACACTGGCAATGTAAAACCTGCTGTGACCTATGAATATGGGCACTGATATAAATAATCAGTACTTTCATGCACAAAACAGGCCTAAGGAAGTCATTGTCAACGCCATGCAAGCGAATGAAATGAGAATGCAGTGGGATAACTCCAGCTTTTTTTCAGAAATGTTTTTGTTCCGTACTGCCAGAGAGAGGATAAGTGTGAGAGGAGGTGAAGGGTGGATAGGATTAGGCCAGAGAAAAAGAATAAAGGGACTATTCATGGAAGAAATGTACCAAGGTAGGCTGAGTAGAACAATGTGAAAACAAAAAACAATGATAAAAGCTTGTCCTTGAGTTGAGCTGCCCTCAAGAGAACTTCACAGCAGTTTACAATATCATAATATTTTTTGTGTTTATATTACAGCGCTGTTTAGTAAAACATGTTATCATTCGAGTCCTTCAGTTTCCACCAGTTTAACCCATTAAGTCCTCAAGGAGAACACAGAGATGCTGCCGTCCCTCTGAAACCTGAACTGCTGTTAGAAAATGTTATACTTAACAAAAATGTTGAAGTTCGCACATGATTCAATATCATATTTTGTATGATTTATTTATTTTGAGGATGCACCTTCTTCCTGCCTCAACTATTTTCACCTTATCAGCAAGATTTCACCCAGTTTGATTTCTCATCATAACAAATAGTTTGTCACTTTTGTTCCTTCACTCTGTTACGTTCCCATTCTATGATTAATCTAGGGGAATTGAGGAATACATAACAAAATTAAAGGAAAGTCCACATGGAGCCTCTTATCCCAGTCCCAGCCCTAAAGAACACTGCCAACCACTAAAGAACCTACTACAAATTTGATTTATTACATAAAGGAATCACAGAAACAAAGCAAAAAAAAAAAAAAAAAACAACTTCAGGAGGGGGCAAGGCCAAAATAACAAACAAAACAGAATCTTACTCAATTTTAAATCTAACTTACCTAAACTACACAAGAGAAAATAAAATTAACAAAAAGACAATAACACTCCCTTAACTACCTAACTTACCCAAAAACAAAGGCAAAAGTATTGACAAAAGAAAATGGCACCCTCCTCCCTACAAATTATAAAAAACAATTTAACATTAAATAAAGAACTATTAAAAAGTCAACATTATTAGGAGCTAGATTTAACAATCTAAGCAGTAGCACAGCAACAGTATGCTAACTTGAACTCTAGCACAAATTGGCATTAAGTATCAATTAACAAACACCAACAAACAACTAGCAACTCTTGTCTGGGGCTTCAGAGAAGGTCCATGTGGAGCGAGAGAAATAGCTCAAGTCTCCTTCTTCCCTCTCTCTCTCCTCAACTGCTTTCTTGATGGCTTTTATAGCTGGTTTCCTCTCTGGAGGAGCCAATGAATGAGGAGTTAGTTGGTCATCAGCAAACGAGTATCAGGTGCCAGTAATCAACTCCTATTAGAGCAACAGCACAGAAGAGAAACAAAAACAGAACATACAAAAACTCTTAACTGACCCCAGAACAGTACAAATTACATCACAGGACGTAACAACTCTCTTTTCTCTCTCCTTAAGAGAGCCCATTAAAAATTAAAAATGATTTTCTCCAGCTTCTTTTCCCATTCTTTTTAGTCTCCTCCTGTTATTTTTTGGTTTCTTCTTTTTTCTGCACTGATTTTGGGGAAAAAGTGCAGAATTTAAACTGAATTAAACATGACAAAATTTGTCAAGCGGAGCTGAGAGTACTAATCTTTTACTGGAATCTGAAAACAATAAGATTCTCCAAAACAGTGAAAGATCTGGTTCTCCTTGTAGGCCAAGATCTTAGTAGTTAGTTGTTCATGTTGGCATAACTACTGGTGTCATCTTTCTCTGTGTCAGTGAGAGTGATGTTGTGGGTGTGTTTTCTTGCAGGGCCTGGTCTGGTGTTTGTGGTGTATCCTGAAGTGTTTTCCACTATGCCAGTCTCTCAGCTCTGGGCTCCTCTGTTTTTCATCATGTTACTCTGCCTTGGATTGGACAGTCAGGTAGAATAGGCTTCAAAAAACAATTTCAATGCCTAGTAAGCTTCCTTTCTGTCTAATACCTACATAAAACAGGTAGCTACCATCTAAGAAGCCATTCACACAGGACACACTCGTTTTCTCTCTCAAAAAAGTGCTAAACTGATGTCTTTAACCTTTATAATCAACAATTCTTTGCATTCTGTCTACCTTATTGGATCAGTTTTGTCACAGTGCATTCTGCAATTGTCTTCTGTGCAAAGTATAAACATAATGCTGCCTTGGTAAAGTTTGATAGGCCACAGATGGCAGATTTGTTCATTTTATTTCCTTTCATCTGTCTCGTTGATTTCTGCAGCTGTAGGCCCAGTCCTCCCGTGTCCTTGTGTGTTCTCTAGGTTTGCTGACAAGCAGAAATTCAGGAAATCTAGCAGGAAATTTAATGAATCTCTTGAGCTAAAAAAGGATTCAATTTATGATTGCATCACAACTTTTATTGCTATGTTTCTGTGCTGCCAAAAATCACAATTCAGAGATTTAAGGACCAAGATCACTGGTCCTAAAAGCTGTTGCACACATAGAAAAGACACAACTGTAAAGGAGTCGGAAAATCCATGCCACGTGTTTAGATGGAGCAGTATAATATGTGAAAATGTCTCATTCTTGTGTGTGGAAAGGTGATCAGAATAAGGGAAATGACCAACTCACCAGGTTTTTCAACAGAGTTACAAACGTGTTTGTGCAATTTGACCTATAATATGTTTACATGTACACTGTGCAGTTTGCCATGGTGGAAGTGGCTGTAACTTTCATCATGGACGGTTTTGGCAAGAAAGCTCTGCAAGTTTTTAAGAGGAAGGAGCTGATTGTTCTGGCGGTGTGCAGTGTTGGATTTCTGCTGGGGATCCCTCACATTACCAGGGTAAATATGATCTAGTTTCACTTTATAAACAACTATTGTGTTCTTATAGTTGAGATTTTGTTATACTTGGATTTTATATGACTGTTCCTGGAGCTGTTAACACTTGACACTTGGAACATAATTTTAAAACAAATGAAGGATATTATATCCCAGGATTTCTCAGTACATTTTTTAAATTAAACAATTTTAGAGCTTAAAAATAAATTGATTCAACAACTAAAAACCCTAGTAAAACAGTAATATATTTAAATTATTGAATTAATAATTCAAATCTATTAAAATATTTACTGACATTGCTCGAGACTTACTGATATAAAAATTATAATTAAACTGTATTTGGAGTATTACTTGTGCACAATGCACATTTCTTAATATTAAACCTAAAATGTGTTTTAATGTCACTATTGATGAGGATTGTATGATCTTTGAATAATATCGGTCTTTAAATGCAAGATGGTTAAAGTGTAGCTGAAGTATACTTGAAATATTTCCACTTTAGCAGAATCATATATACTTCAGTATACCTTTAGTTTGAATTCAGCTCTACTTCCACACAATTAAAGTGCACTAAGTACAAAATTAGTTGTTCCTATTTAGCAGACCTTGAGTATACCAGTTTAGTATACCAGAAATACAATTGCAAGGTGTTTTTATTAAGTACACAAATATGTAAACGCATTTGTAGTATACTTAGCATGAAATAAATGTATTTCAAATACATTTTAGTATATTATTTTTCACTTGGGAATTGATTCAGTTGTGGCAAAATATCTACATGTTTTAACTAATTTTAATGTGTGAAAAAGGAGCATATAATATATAATGAAATGGATTCATTGAAATGGACAGTTTGAACTGATTTACTGAAATCAATCAAACTTACCAACTGATGTTTTTGCTACTGAAGTTTAAACACCGTTAAAGACACCATAAAAACACATTTCTTTCATAGATAAAAATGATGTAGTATTATTTTTGGAAAACTTAAAGGTCAACTAAAAAAATGACATTTTTACATATTTATCTGCTGTATAGTCATTATTTTGATTGTGACACAAAACCTAATCCTCATTTTGATGGTAGTGAAATAATATTGTGTGTGTGTGTGTGTGTGTGTGTGCAGGGTGGGATATATGTGTTTCAGCTGATGGATCACTACACAGCTGTGGTGTCTCTTATGTTCCTGGCCTTCTTCGAGGTGCTCGCCATCACGCTCATATTTGGTGAATTTCACTTCCTTCAGTCTGCACTTCAAGATCACAGAAAATCAGATGCAGCCATTGAAGCACCGCTCCTATTGAGATATGAAGGTTTTATTTCACCTCTTTCTTGCTCTCTCGCAGGAGTGAGACGGCTCAGTTTAATGGTGGAGAATATGCTGGGGAAGAAACCAAACCTCTACTTCCGTGTCTGCTGGCAGTTCCTGTCACCCATGCTTGTGCTGGTGAGGAAAAGAAAACCAGACATTTTGGGATCCTCTATATCTCATAACATTGACAGATCTGTGTTCTGGAAAAAATAGCTTCAAAGCTCAGATGTTCTTAAATAATCACTTTTTCCCAACAAGACACGTTTACCCCTTTTTCCATTAAGTAGCAGTGAACTGAAACAAAATCAATGACAGAACTCACTTTTTGTCAGATTTTGTTGTGTGTACATGGGATCCAGGCATCCGAACTTAAAGGGATAGTTCACCCCAAAATGAAAATTCTGTCATTAAATACTCACCCTCGTGTTGTTCCAAATGCGATGTGGAACTCTTGTGAACGTGCGTCAAATCCTGACACAAAAGAGAAGAAATTGTTGAATGAAGTCTTTTTTTTTTTTTTTTTTTTTTGCACGCAAAAAGTATTCTCGTAGCTTCATAAAATTAAGGATGAACCAATGATGTCACGTGGACTATTTTAAAGATGTCCTTACCACCTTTCTTGACCTTGAATGTGTCAGTTGCGTTGCTGTCTATGCAGGGTCAGAAAACTCTCAGATTTCATCAAAAATATCTTAATTTGTGTTCCAAAGATAAACAAAGGTCTTATGGGTGTGGAACGACATGAGGGTGAGTAATTAATGACAGAATTTTCATTTTTGGGTGAACTATCACTTTAAAATCACTTTTCTCAATTCAAGGACATTCAAATCATTCCATTGAAAACACATTTACTGTTTAGTAATAGATGTTTATAAAGTAGAGTCTGGTGTGTGTCAGATGGGATATAGTGCTTTGCTCTGAATGAATAATAATGTCCTGTTTCCTGTCTCTCTCTGCAGGGTATTCTGATCTCCAGTATTGTTCAGTATACTCCAGCTCGATACGGTAAGTCCTACACATACCCGCTGTGGGCCGAGGTGGTGGGCTGGTTCATCTCTCTGGTCTCCATCATCTGGATTCCACTGGGGGCTCTACATGAGCTTTGGACCACAGAAGGGTCTCTGCTGCAGGTATGTACGGTGCACAAACACTCTCTATATCAATATGTGTTTTGTTTCTTCCTGTCAAAATGAACCCAGTGCCTCTCTTTATCTCTGTCACAGAGGTTGAAAAAGTCCATAACCCCAACTGTAGATCTGGAGTCTGTTTCGGAGAAACCATCTGGGGAGTCCATTGCGCTGTTTGCTGCTGCTTAGACACCTGCGTGAGGGTTCTTGGTATGTTTACTCATTAGAAGTACAAAGTAGCTTTGCTTAAACTGTAAAAAGTATCATTTTATGTTTTTATTAGTATTTGTATTCTGCTTATTGTATTTGAGATTAATGCCGAAAAGTACAAACATCAAAAGGGGCCCAGAATTACAATATGGCATTAATATTGATGAAAATCAGTTTTTTGTTTTTTTTTCTCATTGAATTACTTTTTTACATGTATTGTTTTTGACTATGTGACAGTTTAAAAAAAAAAAAAACTTAATGTCAGAAATTAGAGATTTTATTCATATTTTTCTTAAAGGAAAGAAATGTAAAATATATGATAATATATGATATATGATAATGAGAGAGAAATTATTAGACTTTGTTTTTTTTCCGTTATTTAAACTTCAAAATAATTAAGCATTGAGCTTGAACTTTGATGGAATATGTCTTTTGATACACTGACCTAAAAGACTGATGAAACATTTAAATGTTTAGAATTTTAGAAACCGCATACTTGATTTTACAAAACATCATTTCAGAATTTAAAAACTGATGCCGCTGCACTGACAAATGCCTGTACAAAATGTCAGCATTTCCATGAAACTCTTCCACAAAGTTTTCAAATGTCAGCATCAATTTGTTATGGGTACAACAACATTCACTCTCATAGGCTTTAGCACAGTCAGATTCTATAGATCATAGAAAAAGAAAGAAATATAGAGAGCTGCTTTCAGATGCCTTTATGTTCACAGAGGAGCAAGGTTACATGAATTGAAGTCCACAGATACAGCTGCTTATGACTCATGCATGTTTTGCCCTCTACTTTGTAAACTTGAACTGTGGCACATATTTTAAAACACTTTGCCCAAGTGTACGGGAAAAATGAAAGGTAAAAATGTGTGTCCTTATTAGTAAGCACTTTCTGATGTCACAATGTAAGGCCTATTCATTGACAGAGATTGTACTAAAATTTATGTTTACTGTTTTTTTTTTTTAATGTTATTCTTTTAGTATTTACTATTTTACTTTCAAAAATGCATATTAAGAAATAAAATAGTTTACTATGCACACTATTGTGACAAATAACAGATAAATCATAAATAGTAGGACTGATTATATTGTATAAATATTTTTTTTTTACTGTTATTTTTTAACAAACGCATATCATTGTCATACAGTATGTCATCTTTGTGTGTTATCTCAGAATAAATACTTATTTTTGTTTTTAATGATACTACCGAATGATAATCATGCAAAAAGCTGTTTTTCATTATAAATTGTCTATGAAGATGAAACGTTTTTATATATTTAAAATGTTTTTTTGTTGTTGTTTTTTTTTTTGTTTTTTTTTTCTGTTTTTTTTTGTTGTTTTTGTGTCATGACTGGCCGTTTTAAGTGCAGGTGTCTTACCAAAATAAAAGGTTTTGTGTTTGTCAGTTTCACATTAGTTTTTCTTGTGTATTGTGCTGTTCCATATTAATACGTGTAGTTCTGCTGTTTCACCACTAGATGTCATTGCAGCACAATTAACTACTGAGGTCAAAGCCATTCATGTCACAAACATGCAGTAACTTTGTATAAATTCTAGTTATATAATTTTGTAATTAGTTATTTAAAATAATTAGATATTATTATTGAAATATATATATGTATATATAATATATATATATATATATATATATAACCCTTTATATTTATTAAAGTCAAATATTTTTAATTTCTATTTTTTCTTATTAAATAAAAATAGAAACATCAAATTATAATGCATCAGAACCATTTTCAACAGCAGCCTTAGAAATAAAGATAAATTCAACAGATGTAAATGTGCGTATATGTCATCACATTGCAAAGCTTGATAGGGGTTGTGTAAGTTAAATATGACTTCTAGTGATTTCTTCCTCTAGATCAAATGCATTTCCTGTCTCTGTGCACTGTGTGACTGAAAAGAGGAAGCACTAATAGAAGTTAGTTGAGACTGCAGTTCAGATGGCAGATCAATACCTTCGCTCAGTGCAAAAGCAGGCTGGATGCCACCACAGCGGCTCATTTATAGCCAGCAGCAGATCAATACACGGCAGCCTGTGACAGAGCAGTGCCTCAGTGGGAGAGATGTGCTACACTGCTGTTAGCGCCACTGAAATAGCACAGTGTGTGCAAGCAGAGGACAGGGACGTGTGTGTGTGTATGTGAGTCTACAACAGAGAGGATGTGTATGTTAGTGTTTTAGGGACTGGAAAGGAGTATGTGGGGCTTTGGATGTGTGTGGCGTTGGGAGCTGATATCTTTGTGACCTGACAGGGCCGAATGCAATGAGAGAGGAGCTGTGGGAGAAGTGCAGGTCTTTGGAGAGATACCCAAGGGCTTGGCCGACCTTTCGGCCACCTCTGGCTGACCCTTTCTGACCTGTGGGATACCTTTGCAAATGAAGCCCAGCCAAATCGGCCTTCTCTTTCTCTTGCCTGGCGTGGGAGAGCGCAGGTGCACTAGATCACACTCACTGTCGCTGCTGGGGAGGGTTCACATCCAGTCAAAGAGGAATTTGGGCGTAAAGGGAAATGAAGACACACGTCTCTCTTTTTCCCTCCACACACATACACACACACATGCGGTTCAGATGGAAAACAGCCTTTGCAGTGACTTTACATAATTGTGAATATTGGCTTCCAGTGAAATAGCAGCTGTAACTACTTTCACAGTTGTCCAGTTTTAGCTCAAGTGCTGATCTTCTATGATACTGTTGTAATATCTCAACTTTTTCTCTTTTGCGGTCACATTAGAAGAATTTCAGTTGGTCAAAGCAGCGAATTCTTGCGACCAACTGAACCTGGTGTGAAATCAGCATCTTTACTCGAAATTTATTTTTCAATGCGGAAGTAAGCTGTTGTCTGTGAATGTGCAAGACTTCCGCTTCATTAGCTGCTGTAGGGAAATAACATGAAGAATAACTGCAGTAAACAGTGAAACTGTTTGCTCTACAAACCAGTATGTTCATAATTAAGACATTAAAATTATATGGTAAAACACAACATTTTGTAATATCAAGCAGCAAAATGAGCTGTTTTGTACAGCTAAAAATAGCTGGAAGCGGATGACACTGGCCAGCTAGACCATAGATATACATACTATATCTATGGGCTAGACACATTAAATTTACAAAAATGGCCACGGCCGCACTTACGGGATCAAATAAGGTGGACTGAGTTTCACCAAGCCCGCAAAAATTCAATGAACAGTAAATGTGAACACACATTTAGACAGCAGTTGTCTGCCATGTAAAAATAATAGTGTTGTCAATTAATCGCATCCAAAATAAAAGTTTTTGTTTACATAATATATGTGTGTATACTGTGTATATTTATTATATGTATATATTTAAGAAAAATATGTTTATATATTAAATATATTTATATATGAAATATAAGAATATATTAATGTATAAACGTAAATATTTTCAAAATATATATTGTATGTGTGTGTATTTATATATACATAATAAATATGCACAGTACACATACATATATAATGTAAACAAAAACTTTTATTTTGGATGCGATTAATTGAGATTAATCATTTGACAGCACTAAAAAATAAAGATTTTTCTTCAATTAGTTGGACAAACTTCACAAATTCACAGATTCATAAGGTGTTTTAACAACAGAAAACCTACAGGATCCACGCAAGTCTCTTCCTCTGTATGTGCCAGGATTCTCATTTCAAGAGATATTTTACACTTCCTTCTACACAGTAAAACTATCATGTTAACTTTACGGTAAATAAATAACAGGTTGTGGATGTCAGAAAATCATAGTAAAAATTCAGTGACAATGTTTCAGGTATTATGTAGCCATATGGCATATTGGTGCCAGTACATTTCAACTTATAAACTAATATTTCATTAAGTGATTAGATATTAATATACCAATAATATCTACTTGTACTATCATCTCATTTTTAAACCTTAAAATGTGCTGATAACCACCATAATAAAGATGGTAAAACGGAAAAACCACATAATGAATTTATTTTAAGTTAATTTTGAGTGGCCTGTCTATTGATCAAAATAGACAGTGCACAAGGTCATACAAAGATGAAACACCATCAAGGTAACAAACAAGATGACACAAAAATAATGCAGTGAACATAAACTAAATAGGATGAAATGTAACACAAAACATTCTATTGTTCATTATTGATAACAAAAATAAGCAGAAACAAAACAAATGAAAGAAAACAGTACGTGAAATGTCATGCAAGAACTTTTGGGAAGGTCCTTGTAAATTTTATGGTTATTTATAGTTTTTATTTGCAAAAAACATAACTCTGAAGGTATTTTACAGTAATATTACATATATTACAATGTTCAACCACTTACAATTATTCATCATACATGGTAAAATAACTTAGTTAACTAATTAACAGGTTTTAATGTACATTTTACAGCGTTTTCCTGTATTCTGTAGCTCATTTGTATAGTGTGTATTTTATTTGGATTTTTGGAAATGAGAAAGCTGATATTCAAATGAAACATTAGGCCTCCTGAGTTATGAAACAGAAGCCTCTGAGCAATAAATATTCCCTCTGTGACGCTAATCAAGAAAGACAGCAACAGCTAAGACCAGTTACATAAAACTACAAGTAAATGATAGAATGAATGAATGAATGAATGAGTGTTTAAACAAACGAGACTCTTGCTACTGTGTATTCCCATCAGGCAGTGAAGGGGCAGCTGTGTTAGCGTTGACAGCTGAGTGTACGCGGTCTGCCAGTCTGTGTGTTTGTGCCTGTCTTAGAGTTCGCTGAAGGGGGAGTTCTGTATGTTTGTGTAGTGAAGCTGTGTCTGAAAATGATGAGAAGGACGAATCAGAGCAGCTCAAAGGACACAGACAGAGAAATAAAGCATGGCTGAAAATACACACTCACTCAGTCACCTTTAGTCTTATCTTACCGTCTGGTGCCAGAGCGTTTGTGTGTCTGCGGAGGAGATTTTCTCTTCTCTTTCTTCAATCTCTCTGACAGACTGTTGATGCCAGTGGTGTGGCACATGTTAAACTCACTCACAACAAGCTTCTCTCACTAGTTTCCTTAATGTGTCTATTAACAATATGCAACAATCTATATAAATGCAACATCATTGACTGCAGTGTCTTTTGAAATACATCTAAAACTGCATTGTGTATGAATTGTGTTTGGAGTTATTTTGCTGCAAAAATGATATTTTAACATCTTTGGAATACAATGGTTGACTCCTTTGTCTATCTAGGGCTAACTGTATAGTGGTTATATACACATAATCAATACTTTAATAATATTAGTATAATTTGACAAAATTATACGTTGATGTGATGTTCATGATTGAAATACCCTCTTTTACTACACACATCGTATATTTTATCGCCATTAAAAAAAAAAAAAACATTTTAGTTACTTAAAATAAATGTTAATTGATTTCAAATAAAATTTTTAAAAACTTATTTTTTTAGTTAGCATTTATTATGAAAAAAATATTTATTTCAGTTAACATTTATTATGAAAAAAATATTTTAGCTAATATAATATGTCCTATACTAAAACTAAAACCATAAAATATTTTTGTTACTTAAAATAAATGTTAACTGAAATGTAAAAAAACAAAACAAAAAAAAAACTTAAACTTATTTTATTTCAGTTTATAGTTATATTATTTAAAATAACAAAAAAGTTTTATGATTTTATTTTTAGGTAACTAATATAATCCTGGTGAAAATGATTAATGTTATTTTTTATACAGATGATGATTTTCCCACAATCAACATTTCTGATTTACATTTAGTTTAACGATGTACTAAGATAACTAAATCTAAAACTGAAAATGTAAAATTAATTTAAAAAAATGTAATAAAATACAAACATAAAACACAATTACTAAAAATTCAATTAAATTTAAAAATTGACAGTATATCATTATAATATATATAATGATGGTATAATGACGCATAATTGTATAGATTTCAAGTCATAATGTGACCTTTATATATCAAAAATAAAAAAGTTTGAATTAAAAAAAAAACAGTCCCTTCATGATACTATTTGTGACTGGAGGGGGATTACAGGTCAAGGGCTTAATTTGGTCCCACAACCATTGCTGGATGGACTAAATCGTGGATGGACTAAATGGGATCTCAGAACCATCATCCCTACTATAAGTGAATTTAGTGTATTTATTTAGTTTAATGTTACCTTGTTTTTTCCCCACATCTGCTGCATTGCACAACCCAGTGCACAAGTGCATTTGGGGGGAAAAAATTGACTTTCGTTGGCAGTTGAGATGTTGATGAGTTGGTGAACAGTAAGCAGATGTGACCTTTGGATGAAAGAGTGCTATGATGTCTCTGCTTACTGTGGTGATGAATCTGCTAAGAACATTTGTGTTGGGTTTTGTGTGTGTGTGTACAGACTATAAACCACGCTCTGGTCTCCTAAAATAGAGCTTGCCTAAAGTGTGCATATTTGTGTGACTCTACTGTTCACGGGATTTTCGCTGAGTGCAGATCTTTGATTTTTAGCCTCTAGTCAGCTAATTGTATCAGAGTAATTTTTTGGATAGGTTTTTCTTTTTTTTTTTTTTAGGTTTTTTTTCTGGTTAAAGGAAATCAGCAAATGAATGGAATCCTTTATTCCTCATAGCCTTAAGACTGCAAGAGCACTTTCTAATTACTTTGTATTTTAATAATAGCATCTTGCTTATCAGCTTTCGAAGAGATAGTACCATTAAAAATACTCTTAAATTACACTTCTGTTCTGTGCCATGAGCTGTGTTTGCGTAGAAAACATTGCTGTGATTTGTTGTATGTTTGATTTTAACATCTGAACATACGCACTTATTAGTCAAATATCATTTCAAATATCAATGTTGCATTTAAATCAGCATAATGAAGTATTATACATTAACTAGGACTGCTGTAAATGACATTTAATATTGGCTGTTTAATGCTTTTACTAATGCTACATCCTTTTTTATCACTTCCTGAAGCTATGATTGTGTTTTCCAAAATTGTGATACAGATGTTATTGTTACTAAATTGTTAACTTGTCATTGTATTATGTATGACTTGTTTGAATCAATTTTTGAATTAAAATCAGTCAAATCCATTTACTATGGGTATTTTTATAGCCATTGTTTTGAAAGAAGATATACTGATTCCTAAATCTACATTAACTTGTAATGTGTATTCCATTATTTCAATGTGTAAATATATATATATATATATATATATATATATATATATGTGTGTGTGTGTGTGTGTGTGTGTGTGCGTTTATATATATGTGTGTATATATATATATATATATATATATATATATATATATATATATATATATATATATTATGCTTAGTTCATAATAGAAATCAGTGTAGAAAATCTTTAAAAGTTCATTTGGCTGTTTAAACACAGCCCACAGCAGCTAAAAGTTTCAGCGTTAAGATGGTGTGAAAGTAAGCTATTTGTTTTAGTGATTATTGTAAACACCGTGGCTCTGTGAATGGAATGCTCTCTTTTCTTAAGTCACTTCATTTGAATGGATATGACACTTCTGAGGTCTCCTGTGTATTTTGCCTTTTATATAATCATAAAACATCGTTCTCTTTACTAGTGCTTTTAATGCAAACCTTTTTGGTGTGCTTGAGGGCCTACCATTTTCACTGATTATCTTCTGCACAATGCAGCAACCCTGAAAGTATGTGCTAAAAATGTACATCTAATGTAAACGTAATTCTTTTTCTCATCTATGTCAGATGACTTGTTAGAATAAAAACACAGGAGCCTGCTGAAGGAAGAAATAACTACGGAAGTGCTCGGTGTTTTGCATTTATTCAATAGCCCAAACAGTTTATTTTCATTTCCTGTGAGGGTCTTTTTCCTCTTGGCTGCTGCTTCTCTTCATGGGCGTCCCATATAGCTTGCTATATGAGATTTAAGCCCTTATTTCCTGTCTGTAGTGCAGATAGTGGACTGACCTCATCATCCCTATGAGCCATGAGCCAATCACACATCCCAGCACTGGCACTGTGAGCTGCTTCTTCTAGGCGCTACACATCTCGAAAATAATTGTAGCCCACCATAATGAAAATAAAACTCTAAAAGTTTATATTAATAAAATCTTCAAAAGTGAGAAAAGGTTTGACAGGGGCTCATGTATGATGTATCTTTTCTGTTTGGAGGTATTAAATTAACATGCACCTATATGAACTTTGATTTCAAATGATTACAGAATTAGATCTTTAATTTGAATTTTAACATTTGAAAACAGATTTGAATTTCTCTAAAAAAAATGTGAGTTTACTTGCCTGTCTGAAACAAGGCTGTTGGTGGGTGATTGCAGGGGCGGATGAATTTTAGAGTTACTATTTGTTTGCTATGATGCTTTTTAATGAAATTAACTGTGAATAATACATTTAAACAAACATTTCTTTGTCTGGGTTTTCAAATTGGGTTCCTTGTTGATTGCAGAGGTGTATATCACAACCATGACCATACTAAATGTATGATTTGGAAGCTGCTTTGGAAAGAAGCATCTTGTAAAGAAATGAATGTAAAGGTAAGTCATAAAGAGTGCATGGTTCATTTCTCCCTTTTCCAAAACACACATGCACAAATGTGTCTTGATGTCTGCCAAAAAGGTCCCTAGAAAGGCTTATGTCAACATAGTTTAGTCCGTTAAATTATGAGAGTGAATACATTAAGTGAATAAATTGGTTAGTCATGCATGATTCAACTATATATTTTACAGCGCTGTACTGTCTGCAAGTTTGAATATAATAGTAAATTATTTCTGTCACTATACTGGAGTATGTTTTAAATTTTAACAGAAGTATTTAACTTCATAACCACTTTCAGCTTTAATATTTGGATTATTTAAAGCTATTTCAGTATGTTGGATAATGGTGCTTTATTTTCTCCTTCAAGTCAAAATCACTTTCACAGACTTTTTCATTAAATGTTCCCTCCTGGTGGAATGACCTGCCCAACTCAATCCGAGCAGCTGAGTCCTTAGCCATCTTCAAGAATCTGCTAAAAACACATCTCTTCCATCTTTATTTGACCCTCTAACTCTAGCACTCTCTATTCTAATTCTATTTTATCTATCTGTCTTCTTTGTATCTGACCCTCTAACACTAGCTTTCTTTTTTTCTATTCTGTCTACTTGTTTCTTAAAAAAAAAATAAAAAAAACTAGCTTTCTTTTTTTCCCTATTCTACTTATTTTCTTTCATAAAACAACAACAACAACAACAACAACAACAACAACAAAAACCTCGCTACGTGTACTGCGTTAGGCTAACCGAGACTTGTAGTGCTTGCATGTTGTTGCTCTTTTGTTGGTTTGATTGCTTCTATTGTCCTCATTTGTAAGTCGCTTTGGATAAAAGTGTCTGCTAAATGACTAAATGTAAATGTAAATAAGTCAAACATATTTGTGCGATATCTCTCATACTTCCACGTGTAATATAAAGCTCCAGGAATTCCTCTTAATGGACTGGCCCGAGATTAAATGTCTCGATCTGATCTGTCGCAGGGTCCAAGTGAAATGTGATGTAATTGTAATACATGTAATTTAAGAAGCCATATATCAAGATGTGCTGGCAGGAAATGAGATGACTCAAATTACATGTATTAAGTTTCCACCCCCTTTAAACAAGACACGCATTTGACCGTCTGCTGAGGTGGAGGATTTTAAAGTAAGAGGACATGAACTCCATAAGTGTTTGTGAAACCTGATGATCACATTCTCCAGCATGATTTGAGAATGATCTTGTGTTTTAATGGAAGCAGGAACATCTGACTGTTCATACAAAGAAGTTAAACAAAGTAAATGTCAAATGTTACATTGTATTATTGACCTAGAAATCATGCAGATATTTAATTTTATGTAAAAGCTTGTTTTCTTCCCACCAAACTGTCCAGGTTAAAATACAAAAAAACTAATTGTGCTCTCAGACTTTTGGATCAACTATTTATATACATTATATATCACATGTAAATTGTTATATGAAACTGCTGCAGACTTTAATTTGTGGTTTCAAATTCTAAGCTACTTGGTTCATCGTATTCTCATCAGCTGAAGGTCAGGTGACGTTTTGAAGAGACAGAGAAAGTTTGAGTCTTCACAGGAAATTTCTAATGCTATGCTCATGAGGGTTTTACTCAGAACAGCGTTAAACAGCAAATTAGACGTTGGTGAGTCAAAGGCTGAGCTAACATGAAAATGTCAGACCCATTTCACACATGACTGCATGTCTACAAATCAGTGCATCGATTAGCATTTGTCAGCCTTGATTTAAATGTGAGATGTTGTACTGTTGGGTCAATTCATCATGTTTTTATATTCCTGAGAATGAGCTGTGATATGGAGCGTATGTGCAGTGAATATATGAGCTGTCACTGGACCTCATCAACGTTCCCATGATTCCCTGCAGTAAATTCAGAAAGGCTTCAGCTCTCTCACTGTAATTGAGCCTGAAACATTTACCTGAAACATCTCATTGTTAGACAAGATAAAATCTAGAAGGAACAGTTCACAAAACCATCAATCATATTCATATTCAGCGCTATACAAATAAACTTGAATTGAATTGAACTGAATTCACTTGCACCATCATGTCATCCAAAACTTATAGATTGTTGTTTTTTCCATTAAGAAAATGAAAGGAGAATTTATATTTTATTTTGTAATAATTGGGAAATATTACTAGAATTTAAAATACCAAGAATACCCTTCAGAAATCATTTTATTTATTTATTTATTTTTTTTAGTCATTTAGTAGACGCTTTTATCCAGAGCGACTTACAAATGAGGACAATGGAAGCAATCAAAAGCAACAAAAGAGCAAAAGTGCTATGACAAGTCAGTTAGCCTAACGCAGTACATGTAGCAAGGTTTTTTTTAATTATATAATAAATAAAAAGAAAACAGATAGAATAGAAAAAGAATAGAGCAAGCAAGTGTTAGAGGCCTTTTTTGTTGTTGCTTTTTGTTCATTGTAAAATAAATAAAAAGAAAACAAATAGATAGAATACAAAAAGAAGCTAGTGTTAGTTTTTTAAGTTAGTAAATAAATGTAGTGCAAGTCTAAAAGGGGCACGCTTTTTTAATATGGTGATTAATATATTATAATATATGATATATTGTAATATGCTGATATATATACTGTATATTTATATGTTAATATGCTGATTTGGTGCTCAAGTAACATTCTTATTTTTCAGGATTATTTGATTAATTATAGAAAGTGCAAAAGAACAGCATTTATTTGAAATAAAAATCTTTTGTAACATTATATTAGGCTTTACTGTCACTTGATCAGTTGATCAATTTAATGTTTTATTCCAAATGTTACCTGTGGCAACTTGATTGATCACATTTACACACATGATCTCTCTCTCTCTCTCTCTCTCTCTCTCTCTCTCACACACTGTGAATACTATTGGTAATTCACAAATAAAGGGACTAATATCAGTTTAGTGGTGTAGGATGTCTTTTATTAATGTAATCCTCTTTGGGTTCTTGAGCCAATCTAATGGTGTTTGTTCTTCTATAATAGCCCTCATTTTAAGTGACTGGTGCCCTTGAGGGTCATGGCCTGAAATTACTGCAGTTATTAAGTCATCCCTAATACCTCGTAGTCAGTCAATAATAATTGTAGAGACCATTTTTATAAATGATGTGCACAGTGGGAACTTGAACTTGAAGCATGACAAGTAAAGACACTATGTGCTGAAATAAAGAGGCATAGAAAAGTGTGGCAGACTGTCAATGGACCTTATTCATGCAGAACACATTTCTGAGCAAGACGTTTGCAAACCAAATATTATGGAAATTGTTGCACTAAATTGCAGGGCTTGAAAACGGAAAAAAAGGTCAATCGGTTCACTCCGAGCAGAATCGATATTTTAACGTTTCTGTTCCTGCGTTCCTCTGTATTATTACCGTTCCGAAACCGGTTCGAGTAGAAAAAATAACGGTTAATAACGTTATTTTTTTAAAATGGTCTTTTCCTATAATAATAATAATAATAATAATAATAATAATAATAATAAAGTACAGTGTTTTCTTTACACAAAAAGAAAAATAAAGGAAAAAAAAAACAGGAAGAGATGGTATCTTAACCCGCTGCGCTTAGTCACAGCCCATACAGCATCATCTTTTCTAGATTTGCCTAAATGTAGGCTACTAAACAAAAGAAAAAAAAAACTATTAATGCTTTAAAGACATTAAAGTATTTTTAAAGATATTTAAAAATGTTTGCTGCATTATTAAAAAACGCTACTTGTATAAAATTGCATTTTGAGGAAAAAAAAAAAAAAACCTATAAGTCGCGTCGCATTTTATTAGGCTATTACATTCAGAAATGATGTAGGCTAAAATGCCAGTAAATCAAAAATGTTTACAAACATTATAAACACAGTTATTAGTTTCTCTCCACAATAAATCCTCTACACTTAAGGCTATAGCCTATAGGCTATAAAAACCTCAATCCAAAAACAAATTAAAGGTGAAACTGATGCCTACCTCTCTCTTTTGGCACGAATCCAAATGTTTCCATATTCGCGCGTATCTGGATGCTAAAATATTATTTATTATAAGCTTTGTACTTTCATCGAAGTAAAACATCATCCTTCACGTCGGCTAGGCTATATCAGCACAGTGAGGCCATGGTCACGCTGAACACAACAGATCAGATAACGGAGCACTGTAACTTTTTATACCTTCCTTTAACTGTATTTTATTTTGATAATGAACAGGCTGCAAAGTCGCGAAAGTATTGTGTCTTTGTGCGCGTGAGGAGTCAGCGCGACACGGCCATATCACAGATGCGACATCATTCAAAACTGTCAAGCTTTTGCAAAACAAATAAAACTGTAAAATAAATAAAACTGTAAAGCTTTTGCAAAACAAAGAAAACTACTTTCTGCCGTCTCGTTTTCCTTTCCGAGAACTTTGGAATGCGTCACAATGAACCGTAGGCCTAACTCATATTTTTTCTTTCGTTTCGTTAATCTGTCAATGATTTTAGTGAAATGTATTTAGTGTATAGGCATATATATTCCTTTTTATGTAAGCCTATAGTTTTATTCTGTTTTCTCCGTTCACAGAGCGCTGCAGGTGCGTGAGATCTGTTGAATCCATCAGTCCTCGGATGAACTCTAAACTCCAGGTGCATTGAGACTTACCTGAGCGCGCGGGCATTTCACTCACAGACAGGTAGCGGTATATATAGGCTACATATCTATGATTTCACTCACAGACAGGTAGCGGTATATATAGGCTACATATCTATGATTTCACTCACAGACAGGTAGCGGTATATATAGGCTACATATCTATGATTTCACTCACAGACAGGTAGCGGTATATATAGGCTACATATCTATGATTTCACTCACAGACAGGTAGCGGTATATATAGGCTACATATCTATGATTTCATTCACAGACAGGTAGCGGTATATATAGGCTACATATCTATGATTTCACTCACAGACAGGTAGCGGTATATATAGGCTACATATCTATGATTTCATTCACAGACAGGTAGCGGTATATATAGGCTACATATCTTTGATTTCACTCACAGACAGGTAGCGGTATATATAGGCTACATATCTATGATTTCACTCACAGACAGGTAGCGGTATATATAGGCTACATATCTATGATTTCACTCACAGACAGGTAGCGGTATATATAGGCTACATATCTATGATTTCACTCACAGACAGGTAGCGGTATATATAGGCTACATATCTATGATTTCACTCACAGACAGGTAGCGGTATATATAGGCTACATATCTATGATTTCATTCACAGACAGGTAGCGGTATATATAGGCTACATATCTATGATTTCACTCCTTGGATGCTTCAGCGTCACATTTGCATAGTCGAGCTACTTGAATTCCTGATTGGTTGACAGCAAATTTCAAATATTAAACGGAACGATAAAATAACGTTATTAACTGGTTAATGGCAATTTCAAATTTTCGATTCTGTTCGGAACTATAAATTTTGATTTCGTTTCTGTTTCCGGTTCTGTTCCAGTCAAAATTTCGTTCGTTTCCGGTTTTCGTTTTCGTTTTCCTTCCGTTCAGAGCCCTGCTAAATTGAATGTAGCGCATTGTTTGAATGGTTTTAGGTGTAATTTACACAGACATTCATTCTGCTCATGCATGAACAATTGGGCTCAGTGTGTTTCTGAATCTAGAAGAAATAGAAATGGTGTCTGGCATGTAAACAAATTTAAGGTGTGATTGTAACACTCTCTCACTTTTCTAAACCATTTAGGGTCACTCCCATATTCACTGAGGTCTTTAATCCCAAAGGAGTTTAGCGAAAGAGGAAAGTGCTGACTGGAATCTTGACACTCTGGGTTTCAATCCTTCATGGAATAAATCCACGGTCATTGAATCACTGAATGATTTGCCTAATAAAAGCTGATCCCATATGAGCCAAACAATAATGAGATCTACATTCCAGAACTCTAAGTCAACAGTGCTCCTGCCGGATAGAAATCACCTACTGGATATTTCTGTTTCTGTTGAGGGCTTTGTGGATTAAGGGCGAAAGTTTAAAATAATCTCGTTATTTATTCATCTGACTGCTAATTAATTCTGCATGTGCCTTCAATAATTCACAGTCTATTTTTTTCCACCGTTTTCTGCGAGTGCCAAGATGAATAATTTATCCCAACAGACTTTTCTGACTGTAATCAATGTTGGTTGCTATCACCATAATGTACAAAATGTTTTCCTTGTTTTCTCTTTAATTTGATAAGTATCTGTGGATCTGCTGAAACTCTATGATACTGAAACATAATTTTTAATCAGCATAATAGGGCTTTTATTCTGTCTCTTCATGTGATGTCTGCATGACTTCCATACTTTAATTAACTAGAGCCTGTACCTTTGGTTTATGAATGTTTTAAGAATACTTAATATGGCTGAGGGGGAGTTTTTTTAATAAATAAAAGTCGACCTTAAATCATCCAATGAAACAATGCAAAAAATATATCAACTGTTAAATTTTTGTTGTGCACAATTTACTCTGATCAAATGACTTTCACTAAAATGCCTGTTTAAAATTATATACTCATATTAAGATCTTTTATGAACATTGATAAGAAATGTTTCCCAAGTAATTCAGAACATGTTTGATCGGCAAGCCAGTGACTCCACAGTAAGACTGTACTTGGCATGGTTTGAGGGAGTGAAATGTCTCTGTCTGTCCAGAACGAATGTTTCAAATAAAGAAGAGTAGAGAGGCCCCATCTCTGGCCTCCAGGATGGGTTCACTTTTTTTAAACCAGTTAAAGTGGAGGAGACTGATCAGACTTGACAGTAACTTGGGGCCCAACAGCCACAAGAAACCAACCTTTAACCCTTCCTCCTTCCCAAACTCTGACGTCACGTGCTTTGCTTTATCAGTGGAATAATTTATGCTCCAAAATAGCCCTGTATCCTATACTGCACTTTACTGGCCTGAAGCTGTACAGAGGGTCAGCTGGCAGTAAGATGCTTTTAGCGAAAATGCCTGATCAGCATGAATCATCACATTAGAACAAAAAATAGCTGCTGAGCATTTATATGGTGATACATCATAAAACAGAACTGGTACAGAAGAGAAATGTTATTATTAGTTCAGTTCTTTCCTTTTCAGGATATTTTAGATGTAATTTGAAATCAAAAATGACAGTCGTGGTTGTTGTCATATGAAATGCATTACTGTCAGAACTGGTTTCCAGAAGACAGAACAAGACATACAGTTCAACACACAAATGGATCAACCAGACAGAAGCTTTATTCAGCGCAGGGCATGAATAGAGCTTAGATGAAGTGTTGCATGAACTCTCTGTATTCCCTCATGAGTCGGGGGTGGGCGAGAAATGTCTTCAGAAGGCTGAGATCAGCCTTGGATCAGAAGGGATAAAGTTTCATTCATTCCAATGAGCTGGCAGGGGGAACAGTTTTCATAGAGCTAAAGCATCCTCAATCAGGCGCTGATATATATTAGACTGAATGGATGGATTAAGTACATGGAGGGTGAACAGACAAAATAATTTTTTTTTATTTTTTATTATCTGACAAACTTTTGGTTTCATGCCAACCTAAACTCCTTAAAATATACATCTTGACAGAATATGAGAATCAAATAAACAGTACTAAAGGGATTTTTGTTTTGTTTTGTTTTTGTAAATTTTGTGAAATAATTAATAATTAAATAATTCCATATAATCACACACTAATAAATATATAAATAAATGTGTATGGAAACAAACAAACAAACTGTTTGTGGTTCTATGTCATAAAAAAAATAAAGAATTCCACATATAGAGCTTTACTAAATACATAAATATGCGTCTAAATAAATAAATAAATTAAATTAAATAAATTAAATAATTAAATAAATTAAATTAAACTAAACTAAACTAAACGAAAACTTTTAATAATACAGTCTTATATATAAATGGTTGTGGTAATAGGTCTACAAAATGTTAATTTATTCATATACGGATTCACTTTCTTAAGCCTATGGATGAGACTTCCGGTTCATTAGCCGTTATAGATAAATAAAGAGAAGAATAACAACGTGCAGTAAACGGTAAAACTGTTTGCATTACAACCAGTGTGTTCATAATTAAGATAATACATTAAAATAATATCGTAAGACACGCAAATTTTCAATATCAAGCAGCAAAACAAACTGTTTTGTACAGCTAAAAATAGCTGGACGCGGATGAGACCGGATAGACCTATAGAATTTAAAAATGGCCGCGCCCATTTTTACGGCAAGAAAAAGGTGGATAAATTCGGTGATTTGGTGAGTTGTTAACCCGGATCACTGCGAGTTGCCTCATTTTATAGATTACGTTGTAGATTATTCATCTGCTAAACGAACAAATGCATATGAGATGCGGTTTAGTGTGACTGAAGAACCGCTCTCAGATTTTTGCGAAATTGTGAACTGGTTCAAGTGATTCACTGAAAAGATTAAACTCGAACGATTTGTTTACGAATCTGACATCACGTGACTAGGCCGAGAATGGCTAGGTTCATAGTTATCGACTTGTGGCAATTGGCGAAACGAAATCACTTGCTAGTTTTCAATAAACTGGCAGAAGCCGTTGGATGTCCGCGCCGAGAAAAAAGACAAAGTTGAGGCCAAGGCAAGTTCATCTTTAAAGTAAAGTATTTTCCGATTTATAGACTAAATGGGCAGTCGTGGGCAGTCATGGCCTAATGGTTAGAGAGTCGGACTTGTAACCCAAAGGTTGCGAGTTCGAGTCTCAAGTCCGACTCGTAACCCAAAGGTTGCGAGTTGGAGTCTCAAGTCTGGCAGGAATTGTAGGTGAGGGGAGTGAATGTACAGCGCCCTCTCCACCCTCAATACCACGACTGAGGTACCCTTGAGCAAGGCACCGAACCCCCAACTGCTCCCCGGGTGCTGTAGCATTGGCTGTCCACTGCTCCGGGTGTGTGTTCACGGTGTGTGTGTGTTCACTGCTGTGTGTGTGCGTGTGTGTTCACTGCTGTCCACTGCTCCGGGTGTGTGTTCACGGTGTGTGTGTGTTCACTGCTGTGTGTGTGCGTGTGTGTTCACTGCTGTCCACTGCTCCGGGTGTGTGTTCACTTTGGATGGGATAAATGCAGAACACAAATTCCGAGTATGGGTTACCATACTTGGCCACGTCACTTTCACTTTCACTAAATCTTGGCATATCTGTCTCTCAATATTCACAACGCCCGAAGTCAAGTGCTGCATGTATAAACAGACAGAGCTGGGTAGATTACTTAGGCCTAAATTGTAATCCGTTACTGATTCCAAATTACATGACAAAAAATGTAGTTAGTAACACAATCCATTTCACTACACATTTCAGGTAATATAATTGGACTACTTTATTATGTATTATTATTATTATTATTATTATTATTATTAGATCAGCTACTTTTGACCTAATTTGTTTATCACATAAATATACAAAGATTAAGAAAATATATTCCATTCGTTGTAATTAACAACTTAAAGTGCATTAAATATTACATTACATCAAGGTTTCCCAAACTGGGGTTTGTAAAGGTACTGCAGGAGGGTTGTGAGTTTAATGAAATGTTAATCAATAATGAAATCACAAAAATGTAAAATTAAAATAAATAATTTTAAATCATAAATCAAAATAAAACGCTTCCTAAAAACTTATTTTATTTGTTTAGCTGACTGTATATCATCTGGTTATTAACCAATGTCAGAAAACTGTGAACATGCGAATGTGATTAAATATTTATTTTAAAATCTCAAGGGTAGGCTACTTCAGGTAAATATATTAGGTGAAAGAAGTTCAGATGACAAACATTTTGGGGAATACCTGCAATAAATGTAAATAAGAAATAATGTGAATTTGTGCATTTTAATGTGTTTGAAAGACAAAAGCCTTCCAAAGACATTGTAATAGATTGTAACTGAGTGATAATTCAAACAAACATTAATGTGCTCATCAGTAGTTGATGCAAAGTTGAAAAACCTGATATGATTTTTGTAAATCCAGTGGTCAAATGCTGTGTAGCCACCTGACTAGTGACTGGTCTTTGTGAATCTCCACAAAACTGAAACACTTTCTGTGTGTATATAAGTGGTAGGCTATTTTAGAAGGAAAATTTAAAAGATCAAAAAGAAGAATCAATAAATTATGAATAATTTATTGCTATTGTGTGAATAATATGTAATCATGTAATCAGTGTAAAAAGTAACTGTAGTCTGATTATGAGTATTTTAAAATGTAATTTAATCTAATTACAAGTACTTAATTTTTGGAATCTGATTACGTAATCCATATTGCATGTAATCAGTTATACCCTACTCTGTATAGACTACATGTAACGCACAATTGTAACGCACCAAAGTAGCAACTGTGCAATTAAATTAATGACCTATAATTATTGCATGACTTTATAAAATTTGCAAAATAGCGCCTAGACAAAAAAGCTCAATTCAATTCACGCTTATTTGTATAGCGATTTCACAATACAAATTGCTGCAAAGCAGCTTTACAGAAAATTAAAGCTTCTACATTATATTTATTAGTAGCTTATCAGTGGTGACTATCTCAAGTTGATGACCATATGGCAGAAATGTACAGTAAAAATCATGCCGTTAGTTAATGAACAGATGGTGAACACTATTAACAGCAATGATTATATGTTGCGATCAAACTTACAGCAAAATTTGGTAGTTGTGTATGTTGTTTCAGGGTTGGCATCATCTGAGGTCCTCTGAGGGGTCGGTATCATCTCTGCTCAGGTGTTCAGTCATCTCAGATCTTTGTAAGTGTTGGATCCAGACTGAATCTTGTGTAATTCCTAGTTACCGTGGCAGAAACAGAGAAGCAAATGGAGAAAAATTTGTGTAGCTGCTGTTCCAACCAAGAAAAGATGATGTGTTCAACCCAAGCAAAAGAATGATAATGTGCATTTGATCACATATAACTGAAGTTCAAGTTTATGAGATACACTCTTAAAAATAAATGTGCTTAAAAGGTTCTTCACAGCGATGCCATAGAAGAACCATTTTTGGTTCCACAAAGAACCATTCAGTCAAAGGTTCTTTTAAGAACTGTTTCTTTCTTACCTTTTTATAATCTGAAGAACCTTCTTTCACCACAAAGAACCTTTTGTGAAACAGAAAGTTTCTTCAGATGTTAAAGGTTCTTTATGGAACCATTTAGACAAAAAGGTTCTTCTATGGCATCATGAAGCACCTTTATTTTTAAGAGTGTACATTATGTGAATGCTTGGCTAAAGAGATGAGTCTTTAGATTTAAACAGAGAGAGTGTGTCTGAACCCCGAATGTTATCAGGAAGGCTATTCCAGAGTTTGGGAGCCAAATGCGAAAAAAAACTCTACCTCCTTTAGTTGAACTTAGGTACTATCAGAAATCCAGAGTTTTGCAACCGTAGGGAGCGTGATGGATTGTAGCGTGATAGAAAACTAGTTAGGTATGCAGGTGTAAAACCATTTAGGGCTGTATAAGTAATATTTTGTAACTGATACAGAACTTAATAGGTAGCTAGTGTAGAGATTGTAAAATTGGGGTAATATGATCATATTTTCTTGACCTGGTAAGGACTCTAGTCGCTGCATTTTGAACTATCTGTAGCTTGTTTATTGAAGATGCAGGACAACCAGCTAGCAGTGCATTACAATAATCCAGTCTAGAGGTCATGAATGCATGAACTAGCTTTTCTGCATCAGAAACAGGTAACATTTTCTGTAGCCTGGCAGTGTTTAGATGGAAGAATGCTGGTTTTGTAACATGGGAAATATGTTTTTTTAAAAGACAAGTTGTTGTCACACCCAAACTTTTGACTGTAGAGGAAGTAACAGTACATCCGTCTAGATGTACTAAAATGCAGCACTGCTCTGTAACTTTGTCTAAAAATTATTATTAAATAAATTAATGTGATGGATTTTTTTAGACCAAAAACAGATTGCCTTCCTGGCTCCTCATCCTAGGCCACTAATATGTGGCAAAAAAAAGTATTTTTAATTTCGTGCCACAGTGTTCTTACAAACGAGAGCAGAATGTACTGTTCAAGCAGTCGCGTTTATTCATATCATCTCGGTTTATTTATTTAATAATTTGTGTCGTGCTGTGTCTGTGTAGAACTCTAGGCAGTGCTGTCGGGCTGCTGCTGTTGCTGTGAACCGAAGGGATGAGAGGCACGCGCCGGATACGCGAGGAGAGAAGAGACAAACAGGTCTGCTGATAATATTATAAAAAACCAGGACGCCTCCTCTCTGACCTGATTCACCTCTAGTGAAGAAGAGGAGGCGAGTAGCAGGTAGGATGCGGCCGCGCTGTGCGTGCGCGCTTGCGGCTCTGAGCGCGCGACGATGTAAAAGGCAGCGCGTGCGGATTCTGCGGCAGCTGTGATCGGAAATAACTGGGATAGGAAAACTCAGCGAGCCATGGAAAAGCACGCTGATCACTGAGCAAATAATCAACCAGACAATCATTCGCAGACGTGTTCATTGTGTGCGCCCCCAGGCGCCCCGTTCTTCGATCGATTACCACAGATTCACAGAAGAGACACACAGAGCATTTGAATGCGAACGGGTGCGTGCGGTGCAAGTGATTCCGCAGTTTCACCCCGCTCTGTTCAACGCTGCTGAGAAGACCTTACAGCCAGGTAAGCCGTCAATATACAAGTTTATCACGCCGCCAGACGTTTTAGGAGCAAAGTGAATTGGAGTCAGCCTCTGCGGAGTTCATGTGTCTGCTGTGTTACACCGTTAACTTCTCTGTCTGGTTTTTGATTTGCAGAGAAAATCGCAGTTCAGCATAAAACCGAGAGTACATATTTTATATAGCCTACTGTAAATTGTAACAAGTTCTTCATTTTACCACCCTTTGCTTTACTAGAGTTATTACAAGTGTATGCATAATATTTATACAAAAAAAAAAAAAAAGAAGATTGTTTTAGATGGAGTATCGCAAGTCACACTGCAGGACACTGCTGTAACTGACATGTTGTCTCAACTACCCAGATGTGTTATATTCATCTAGCGTGTTGGATTTGTATTACTTTTGATTTTTTATAACAAAGCAAATGGAATAAAAATAATTCCATCGTAGCCTATACATTTTTTTTTTACAGATACATACATTGCATACAAATAATATTTTTTAGACGTTGTCAAGCAATTAAAATCTTTTTGCTGTAAATTAAGTGAAGTTATTAGTAACACTTTACAATAAGATCCTATTAGTTAACGTTATTTAATGTACTGTACTATTAAGTTGCATTAACCAGCAATGAGCATTACGTTTGTTACAGTATTTATTAATATTTGTTAATGTTAGTTAGCCTAACTAATGTTAGCATATTGACCCATGAAACCATTTTTGTAGATAGTTACAAAGAACTGGTATATAATGGCATTTTCAAAACATGTGCATATACTGTAATCACTTAACAGCCCCAATATTGCATTTATTGCAGTGTTTGCATCTATAACATTTGACATCATCAAATTAAGGGGGATAATGGTGTCAGATAAACTCACAAGCTTGGTGAATCAACTGATTAATTTTTTTTAAGTATTTTGAAGATGATGTTTTTTTTTTTTTAATGTAAAAATGTTGTTCCAAACAGGGTCCCCAATCTAGATCTAGCATATTAGATTATTTAATTTTAAAATATGGCATAGGCTGGGTTAATTATGGCCATGTTCACCAACTATAAGCATATATCAGAGCTTAGAGATATTTCACTGTTGTTTGTATATGTAAAATTATGTTTCAAAGGAAAACTACATGTCCTTTGTTCTGTGTCCTTTGAACTGTCTGAAACTCTATCCATAACTCAAATGCACTGTTGTGGTTATATAAATGCGTTGATTCATAATGGCATAATATAAGTCTTTGTTGCTGTAACAGGATCAGTGTTTTGACAGCAGTTCTGCTTTGCATGATCTCCGGTGCTCATGTTGAAGAAATTCCTTTATCATCAGGGACTCTAAGGAAGGAGTTGGACTCTTTGTGTCTCATGACCCTAATATTGGTGTTAAATATTCTCAAGAGCCAGTTTTGCACATCAAACAGAACTTCCAAACGGAGAGAGTTCTCAACTACAAAAGCAAGTGGATCCTTTCACATTTATGAGCGTCTGAATGTCTTGCGGTGTGTCTGTAACTAATTCGAGAGCGGTTGTGTAGAGCTTGACTTGTAACAAGGTTTAATAACTCGCTACTGTCTCTGCAAATTGGCAGCACAGTGAGTGTTTTATGATTCTCTTCATTCTGTCGCTGAGATACAGTTGCTATAGTGAGTGGCCTTCTTCATAGCCTCCAACCATCCACATATTCCCAGATTCTGTGAGAACATTGATTTATCATTTATTTTTTCTGAAATGTAAGATGGTTCAGCGTCTCTGGCTACTCTTCCTCCACTTCTTCCTAGTGCCCTTTAAGTGCTAAAACACATCTGTAATTTAATCAAACTCCTTCTGCTAATGTGTCATTTCTGGAATGCATTTTCTATTCAGACTATTGTTTAAAGAGATCTTTTTCATGCTTTAAAGGAGTGCCAAACCAAACCAGCAAAGATAAAACGCAGAGAAGTAATGAAGCCGACATGAACCTTCAAACAGCTGGAGGCGATTTTAGTTTGCATAAGAGGACAAACACGTCAGTGCCTTACATGAGTTTGTTCCCTGTGAATTTCATTATTGTTCTGGAATATTACAATTTCCATAATAGATTAGTAGATTACAATTTAGTATATTATTTTTTTACATAACTGACCAGCTGCAAGGCTGTGCCATGTTAATCTGTTGTGTTTGTCATAGATTCAGAGCTCCAGGCTGTTATTTTTTATTTGATCAGTGGGGTGTGAGATTAATTAGTTTCTGTATCTGGGAGGTATGAAACTCCTCTGATCAGAGGCTGTGTTCCACGTGACTTGTTATCGGACACAAAGCGCCAGATTTACTTCAGAGTCTTTAGGACACGTTTGATGTTTGCATGTCATTTCAATGACTAGATCAGTTATGTACTCTAAGACTTTCTGTCATAAACTTAGGTGCTCTATTTTCAAATGGGAACACTTCATTTTTATCTGAGATTGCTTCCATTTAAGATTGCTTCCCCCCCCATATTTTAATATGTGACAAGTACTTTAAATACTTTTATTTAAAGTTTTTGCCTCAGCTTCAGGTACACTCAATTAATCAAGGCCACTTAATTAATTTAAAGCAGTCAATTGGAATTCAGACTTTGATCACTAATAAACCCTCTGAGCCTCTGCATTTGTGGGTTACACTTGGTACCTTCATGGTCAAAAGTGACCAAAGCCTTGAAATGTAACACTTTTTTGTTCAATAATATTTTTTGATTATTATTATTATTTAGAATTTTGGGGGGATTTTATGACACTACACAATATTTATATAAATTTTATTAGCTTTTTTCATTATATTTTTTTCGGATTTCTGTGTATTTTTGACCATGTGTTACTTTTTATTTTTCAACCCTTTAACATGTCCAAATCAGGTCCATGTTTTATGTATTTATTAATTTATTTTTGCGTGTTCACATTGCTAATATGACAAAAGTTACCAAGTCTCATCTTATTCTGATGAAGCAAAAAATAAATAAATTCAAAATGTATCGTTTTTCAGTCAGACGTGACCAAAGAGGCAGAGAGGGTTAAATATGACACTGCAACATTTTACTTTGATTTGTGATCAACTGCTGTTGCCCTTTTTGGAGATTTTTGCCTGTTCAGCACTGAACCACTATTCGGAAAATAAATTATTCAGTTCTACTCAGAAATCAACTGGTAAATCTGGCCTGAATGTGTCAAACCTCTGCTGTTACATAGTTGAGTAAGGAACTAAACCAGAGTTCGACAATCCGGTAGAGGAAATCAATCTACTTTTTCCAGGGGGTTGTAATTGCTGAGTGCACACTGGATGTCATATTGAACTTTATCCATGTTTGTCTGTAGCCAAATGTGGAACAGACCAAGATACAACTTCATAATGTGTCTCTGCAAGATCTGGGACAAACAGAATTCAAGGCCCATTTTTCTTTTTTATTGTTTTTAAATTGGGTTGTTTACAGTACCAGTTGGACAGATGATAAATAATGGTATTCTGTGTGTAGTTTTCAATATGTTTTGTCTAAAACGTCGAAATTTCAAGTTGCCATCCATTCAAAAGAAATTGAAGTAATAAAGCTACAGGACTGACAAAAGAGTTTTTGAGTCTGTTTACACCTGTATTTGGCGCTTGCCACTTGTAATTGTGTTGCCCAGACTGATTTTAATAGTACTGTAGGTACTGTATAGTAGGGCTACACTCCCATTCGGTTCCTAATAGAGTTTGCTTTCCAACAGAAATTCTCTGGACAAAATTACATAATAAAAGAGAATATATATTGTTTTCCCCTGAGCTCTGTGATGCTTCACATGGTTTTCCTTGATTTATCTTTTATGGCATTTATTGCACTGATCATCACTTTACTCTTAATTTCCTGTTATCAGTGTGCAGAGTGTACTGTATGAGTTGAAGACTTACTGTCTGTTGCTGAACTCTTTTCATGACATTGGCAGAATTGAAGTTGATTGCATTGCTTCAGATTTGTGTCTTGGCCTGCATACAAATGTGCATGTCCTGAAGATGTTTCATGAGATTTTCTTGCTTGTGATAGTAAAACATATGGTCTATTCCAAAACTTCCCTCACAGCCTTTTTGCTATTGAATTATATAGTTTTGTTATTTATTAAATATATTTACTATTTCATTAAGCTTGTTACAATGCATTTTAAAATAGTTTTTATCCATGAAAGACACTGCTTTGGGATTTGGCCAAAAATGAGGTCTCTTAAATAAGTAGTGCATATGATGCTTTTGAAACCAAACTTGAATTGTTGGCTGCATGTTTGACTACATAGATAGTAACTTCAAATATTGTTTTTCATGTATCTTCAAAGATTAAGGGAAGGGCAGTGCAAGCTTTTAAATCTTTTTGTTGTTGTTGTTGTTGTTGTATGAAAGCTTTCTGCGTAACATCTTCCTTTGATCATCTCCGTCCTCTGCTTGACCAGTCGCTGACTCTCAGCATCAGTGTGAGATGAAATCATTCTGAGGAAAATCACACTAAGCTCTTCAAGTTGCAGTAAGCAATGTTTGTATCTAAGATGCCTGGGCTGTTGGAGGACGTGCAGCCTTGCCAGCATAAGCATAAATCTGTTGCTAATGCTTGGCTCAGAAAATGGGTTTTAGCTAATTCTGCAGCTTTACCCTTCGCTCAATGGAAGGCTGGAACTTTTAGCACTGATTGAGTTACGCGGGTATCCAGAAACTCCAGAAAGTCTGTTATTTTTTCCAATGTAAAATACTATTTCCTACTCCAGCTTAAGATGCAGAGACAGATGTAAGCAAGCTATTTGTAGGTTGAATGCCTCAAGAAGCATAAACACTGTGGTACTATCAAAACTCTGCTTATTTTGTTTGTTTGCGCATCCTGACCAGCCCAGCATAGCAACATCGGCTCAACCAACGGAGTGAGTTTGGGGCGAGGCTATCAGTTTGCTTGACCAATGGTAGGATGGGGAAGTGTTTGGGAAACCTGTTTGAAAACAGTCTGCCTTCAGAAGTGGACATTCGACCGAAACTGCTTTGCTCTCAGTTGTTGAAGCCCTAAGACTTGCCAGAGCAGCTTCCAAGTCTTCATTACTTATCTTGCTGGATCTGTCCGTTGCTTTTGATACGGTCAACCACCAGATCCTCCTGTCAAGCCTATTGAGAAAGGGCATCTCAGGAACCACACTCCAGTGGTTTGAGTCTTACCTCTCAGATAGGTCCTTCAAGGTATCTTGGAGAGGTGAGGTATCTAAGTCGCAACATCTAGCTACTGGGGTGCCTCAGGGCTCAGTTCTTGGACCACTTCTCTTCTCTGTCTACATGACATCACTAGGTTCTGTCATTCAGAAACATGGCTTTTCGTATCACTGCTATGCTGAAGACACTCAACTCTACCTCTCATTCCATCCTGATGATCCGACGATAGCTGCTCGCATCTCAGCATGTCTAACAGACATTTCTTGCTGGATGAAGGACCATCACTTTCAACTCAACCTAGCTAAGACAGAACTGCTTGTAGTTTCAGCAAACCCATCACTTCATCACAATTTCACCTTCCAGTTAGACTCACCAACCATAACTCCTTCAAAAACAGCCAGAAACCTTGGAGTTGTGATTGATGATAAGCTGAATTTCTCAGACCACATTGCTAAAAGTGCCCGGTCCTGCAGATTTGCTTTATACAATGTTAGGAAGATCAGTCCCTTTCTTTCGGAACATGCAACACAACTCCTTGTTCAAGCTCTTGTTCTATCCAGACTTGACTATTGCAATGCTCTCTTGGCAGGTCTTCCAGCCAATTCCATCAAACCTCTACAATTAATCCAAAATGCCGCTGCAAGATTAATCTTTAATGAACCCGAAAAGAACGCACGTCACACCTCTGTTCATCAATTTGTACTGGCTACCAATAGCTGCTCACATAAAATTCAAGGCATTAATGTTTGCCTACAAAACCACCTCTGGCTCTGCACCCCTTTACCTAAATTCAGTACTTCAGACCTATGTGCCCTCTAGAAGCTTGCGTTCTGCAAGTGAACGACGCATTATTGTGCCATCCCAAAAAGGCACACAATCACTTTCACTGACTTTTTTATTCACTGTTCCCACCTGGTGGAATGACCTGCCCAACTCAATCCGAGCAGCTGAATCCTTATCCATCTTCAAGAAACGGCTAAAAACACATCTCATCCATCTTTATTTGACCCTCTAACTCTATCACTCTCTATTCTAATTCTATTTTATCCGTCTGTCTTCTTTTTATTTAAAAAAAAAAACACACACAGACACCCTTGACCCTCTATCAATTGCATATTTATTCTCTAACTGCTACTTTTTCTTTAAAAACTAACACTACCTTTCTTTTTTTTATTCTGTCTACTTTTTGTCTTAAAAAAACAGTGTTTCTTTTTTCTATATTCTATCTACTTGTTTTAAAAAATAAAAAAAATAAAAAAAACTTGCTATGTGTACTGAGTTAGGCTAACCGAGTCTTGTCATATCACTTGCATGTTGCTGCTCTTTTGTTGATTTTGATTGCTTCTATTGTCCTCTTTTGTAAATCGCTTTGGATAAAAGCGTCTGCTAAATAACTAAATGTAGATGTAAATGTAAATGAAAACAATCACTCTTTCGCAATTGATGCTAATAATGTAAAAATTACACTCTTCACCATAACTATAGATGTTCACCGCACTAAATATGCTGTACTCAGTCATTCTAAAGCCTTATATATCAACAAACATAAGACTTTATGATCAGATTTCCTCTATATCTCTCTTCATCCATGGAGAGAGGATAATCTATTGAACTTTTTTATCTGTTACAAGGAAAGCCTGAAGAATGGGTTGACTCCAGAGCAGCCGTATACTTCTCAGCCAGATTTTCAGCTTAGTCCCGGATTATCAGCAACACTGGGCTTTTTCAGTAAATAATACTCAAGTAATCGCTGTTTGGACAGGTGGTGGGAAATGAGAGTACAGAGCAATATTTCTTTCTTTTTCTTTCTTTTTTTGTGTTGGCATCCTCAAAAAAATGTTGATTTTGGTTTCCTAAATGTATGCAGATATTTAAAATGATAAAACTCCATTAAATTTTTAGATAATTGACAGTTGTCCCTGCCTACCAGTTTCTTGCATAGTTGTGCTTGTTTCATATCTCTCATAGTACACATTGATCTCTTGTCACATATTAAAATAATTTCACATTTACATTTAAAGTGCATTTGGTAAGTGCGTCAGGTCCTGATCGAAATAGGTTATTTCCTATATATTTATAGGGTATTTTTTATAGTAATGATGGGCTGACTGTGTTATACTTTACATAATTTAAACTTACCTCATGCATAACTGTTTTATGAATCAGTCACTTGGCAGTCTGGCCAGTTATTCTAATGATTTGCATCTTAATTAGCCTCTGTTTCAAAATACAACATTTAAAAAGCCTGGCCAGATGTTTTCAAATCCCAAGTGATTGATACATAAGAACTTCTATGTACCCATTGGAATACAGGGTGCAGTCTGTAGAGATTTTTATGTGTGTGTGTGTGTGTGTGTGTGTGTGTATTTTCTTGTGAAGGTTGTGAACAGGGAGTGTTTGAAAGCTGGCCTCCAGATGCTTCTGAGTCTAAGTTTTGTCAACTTTTCACAGCTCTAAGCCATGACTAATTTTATTTTACAGCATGGATGATGAACCGTAGGTCAGTTGATTAATGACCATGTTATGGATGCACTCTGTGGGGGGACTGAGGATCTGGCCTTTTAAGATTATAATGGAGGATGGATTGTCACAGTGGAGGTGAAGTGAAACTGAGTAAAAGGCCACATAAAGATCTAGGGGTGGCCAGTATAACCAAAATATTTTTAGTCATTTTTTATTAAACTAATGGTTCATAAGCGCAGATGCAGAATGGCTGAGCACCTACGGGAAAAACTCGAGATATTCTCTATTCACTATCCTATTGGCGAAACCGATCTGGCAAACTATTCAGTGTATATTTGTGTTTGCACTTTGGAGAGCATCAAAAGGTTTCTATTTACATCGTGTTTTTTGTAGCGTTGAGCAGTGTACCCAATCACAGACATATCTGCTGATTTCTTAAATGCCAATCAGAGGCGTTTATGTTAGAATCCACTCACCGCTCAAGTTTTTGTCCATTGCTGAATTTTGCAGCTCGCGAATCCTCTCATTATAACAAAACGTAATGAGATTGCGAAGAACTAAGAATGAGGACAGCTTTTTAGTGATTATAAAGGGAGTGCTCTTTGTGTACTTTCTAGGCTGTATATAATCCATTCAGAATTTGTATAAAACTTCGGTTTTTCGGCCATATACATGCTGCAAAATTTTGGGAATGACACCCGCATATTAATGGGGGATTCACACTTGAAAGAACAATGGATGGGACAAAAGTATATGTGAAAATTTATGTACATTGAGGCTAGAGCACACTATGAAGCACCCTCAGTATTTAATTCTGGAGCCGGGCCTGGATAAAACTGTGTTTGTGCAGTTTTCATGATCAGTAGCTCATATGTAGGAGATTGTATGGAGTTTTATGTGGCAGTAGGGTATGCTTCAAAGTCGGAAAAATATGCAGGATATTTGTTAATTTACTCTGTGAAGTCAGAGTAAACATTAATGCAGACGGGCTTCATTGAATACTCCTTTCATCTGATGATTTCATCTTGTGTGTTGATTATTTGGTTTTTAGTGCAAATCTCGGGTTTCATCAGCTCTGCTAAGTAATAAACTGTGAAATGCTGCCAGCCAATGTTAACTGTATTTTAATCAAAATACAAAACATTATTTATCCCAGTTTGCGTCTGTGAGACGTGTGTTACACATTTTCCTTGTGTGTTAAGGTCAGTATTTATGACTGTTGAATGTTGACTACTTGACTCTTGGTAATGTATTTTGCAGTCCTTGTGTTTCTGTTCATGATCTTAATTCTTCATATAGTTCAAAATAGAATAAATGAGACCCTGTAAAGTTTAAGGTGTGGGCAGTGTGATCAAAACATTTTTGTTTTCAGTAATTTTATTTGAATGCAATGGTATGTATGACTATTTAGTTAATATAGTGATTTACAGAAGAAAAAACAAGCTAGCTTATGTATTGTGGTTCATAAAGTTTAAAGTGGAATTAATGGAACCTTGGCCAGGCTAATTATAGACTTTTTGACTTTATCGCACATAACCAAGATAAAGAGGCTGGCTGCTGACAGTTAGAGATTTATAATGGTGCACTAATGGTGTCGTGGCCATTATTCAAGGTCAGTCTTTTGGTCTGCTCTTCATGATGGAGACCTGACTAATGCAGACAGCTTCCACAGTCTTCTTACAATATGTCTCAAGGGGCCTTGAACACTTCGTAATGATCTGCAATGGTCCATGTGGTTTAGCAAATGGAGGAGAAAGTGTCATTTTTCCATCGAGAGTTTGGAGGACTGTTGCAGAAAGCAGTAGAGCTCTTGTCCAAAAAGACAGCCAGTATGAAGCAACATAAAAAGCTGTAGAAATTCTGTTTTGTGTGAGAAACTAGTAACTGAATTTTTCAATTTGAACAATTTTCACTGGATTTCTGCATGCATGACTCTAGAGTCTGTCCTTATCTACCATGAGAGCCAGTCATGAGTCTTTGTGAATTTATGAATTTGATTAAATGAAATCTGTTGATTCATTCACTAATTCAGTTATAACCCATTTTATCAGATATCCTTCACAGCAGTAAAGCAACCGTCTCACCCTCTTTTTCAGTCTCTTTATTGAAGGTAGACCATTTACTGAGTCTGACCCGGGATAATGAAGAACTGATTGTGTGCGAGAGAGACAGCGGACCCTGAGAAAGATGCCCCTGAAAGGAAGAGAGAAAGCGAATAATAGGGACTTAAAAGTGGTCTTGAGATAACATTCAGTACATGTCTGTAGGCTTGCAGCAAGCAATAATTACCCACTGGGAATGCCAGACCTGTGCTTGTTCGACGGTGATCTCTTCTGTCGGCCTTAAAGGACGGCCTTTGTGGGTGTGTGTGAACCTGAGAGGGTGGCCGAACACAGGGCCACCACACTTTGGGGTCCTGCCAATGTTCACTCCCACCTTCAATCCAATCAGGATGTTGGATGCAGTTACCAGCCACAATGGCAGCAATGAGATATCAGTTTTCACCGATGGAATGGAATAGAACAGAATGAAAATAAATGGAAGTAAATGGCTAGGAATGGCACTCTGTATAATGGAATGAAATAGAATACATTATGTGTAACAATAGAATGCTATGGAGGGAATAGAAGGAAATAAGACAGGAAGGATGGTAAGATCCGCTTGTGCTGTAATGCACACACAGCTCTCACGATCAGTGGAATTAAGCCGTACTATTCTTAATTCCTTAAAATTAATTCCTATTCTGGAGTAATTAATGCACTCTGAGGGAGATGATCAGTGGGACTGAGCAGGAGAGATAAACAGACTGCTGCTGTTTTTACCTCTGTCTTTTTCCGTATGCTGTGTCTGTTTTATTAATGCACTCACCTGGTAATCACCTGCTAATGGAGCAGGATCAAATCCAAACCATAACAACCAGGAACACTGAAAATAATCAACCCTGTTAGCTGAATGTAATTTAAACTGAGGGTAAAAGCACTGTTGGGGGGTTGCTCTTAATGTGGACAGCACAAAACACTTTATGATTGAGTTTTGCTTTGTAAATGTTACAGTAATTTGCATACATAAGCAAGGACGCTTTGACTTGTTTTGCTGGCCTAACATGAATTCTGCTTCTGTACACTACAGATTCGCTTTTGTTTTGAAATACTGTCAACAAGAGGTTGTAAGCTTGTCTTTTAACTCCCTGAAGATCTGTGATTTATGTGATCTCTTTTCGTGTTTGCTGAAGGTGGTGGCTGTAGTAAGATATCTGAGATTATTTTGCTGTGAATCCTCACCTTACAAGTCGTTGATAAACTTTGAAGTCTGTAACAATGCTCTTTTTTTTCTTTCCCTTTAGTCAGTGGTGGAGGCTGAGCCGCACATAGCTGTCCCAGACGAGTGCTCCGCGTCTCTGTTCCAGTGAAGTCCAAAAATGCAGTCAACAGGTTTGTGTGCCATTTAGAATTGAGAACACCTTTAAAATTCCAATTCAGTTCCTGAACTCCTGAATTTGAATTGAGGTAGTAAAAAGTTTGAAGATTTGCCATTTGAATGTAAGGAAGCAGAATTAAAATAAATTAAAATGGAATGTAAATTATATTTGTAATTGATATTCAACTTTAAGCAATGTTTGAATGCTTGCTTGACAAAGTTTAGTTTTGAAAAAGTTCCTTGAAAAATCCTTGAAGTTTGAAGGATTGAGGATAGAATAGACATTTCATCATTTAATTAACTTTTGTGAACCATTGTGGAAGAACACTTCATTTCGTAGAATGCATCACCTGTGTTACATTTCTTTCAAATTGCAATCTAGTAAATTTCTCTCTGTCATTCAAATTCTGTGGCCAATTCAATTCAAATTCAAACTCAGGAATTGAAAGGGAACCATTTCTTCTATTTTGCCCAACACTGGCAACCAAACACACAGCCATTAATGATATACATGTACTGGTACCCGTCATTTTGATTGGTTTACTTTAAAAAGTTAAGTGCAATTTGAACATGCAACTTCTCACATTAAAATCAAGATATACTGTTCATGTGTTTGGGGTTGGTAAGATTTTTTTAATGTTTTTAAAAGAAGTCTATTGTGCTCACCAAGGCTGGATTTATTTAATCAAATACACAGTACAAACTGTATTACTGTTAAATATTGTTACAATTTAAAATAAATGTATATTCAAATAAATATACATTTAAAAAAAATCTTCCTGACCCCAGACATTTGAACAGCTCATGTTCAGGTAGCTGGGCTAACCCTCCAAACCTTGGGCTTGCCATCAACAGTTCTTCGTAAATATAAGCTACATTAAGATTGAAAGTAAATAATAAACTCATCCTGCATGGCTCATCCTGCAGTCGGGAATTGTTTCATCCCAAGTCTCCATATACAAATACCAGTCAGTAGCTCTCCGTTTAACAGCGTTAACACAGTGTTATATAAACAGGATTCTAGATTTACTCCATTGAGACTACAAAAATGTAAACCTCTGTGATGGCAGTGTGTCTGTGGTCTAATGAGTCAGTCTTAGCTTACACTTGTATGAGGTATTTCTCATATCGCTGTAGAATGCATTTACTTTGGACAAATCATCAAGCACTTTGCTCCTGCCAAAGAGGAGAGTTTAAACAATGCTGTCAGGCACATTAGGAATGTCAGCAGCTATTCCTGCATATCAGGTGGGGAGTCTGGCTTTTAGTGACGTAATGGGTACAAACAATTGTGATGTACTATTATTCTGTCAACAAAGGAATCTTAGCATTTCACCACTGTTGAATAAACCTGCTGAATAAACACAGCTCAGGATAGAGACCACATAATCAGTCAAAATGGCATCCTTCTGCGTCATGCAGGTCTGATATGAGAACTTGAATTCGTGGTGATGGTCAAGTTAGATAATGTATCACTATGGGGTGGGCGATATACCGGTAGACACGATTAACCGGTAGAAATTTGTCAACCAGTAGAGATATTTGACAATATCATGACGTTGCTATGCTACGTGGTCACAAAAATGCCTGTTTTTGCCAGTATCCTCGTTACCACAGTAATTTAGGTCTTAAGTGAAAGCAAACAGCTGAGAAGGAAAACACATAATGCCGAGTTCACGCTGCACGATTTTCGAAGTCAACGGATCACCGTTGTTTTCACACTGCACGACTCTCTGGGGTATCATTCAGTTGCTGCTGTGTTCACATTGCACGATGGATCGGCGACTGGAGATTTACAATAGGAAGACAACTCTGTCTAGTCCACAAACTACGTTTCATATAACTCCTCCCCGAACTTTCTGCTGCTCTTTATTTTGCGCTCTCATTGGCTGTAGGTCATTGCTGATATATTTTTCAGTCAGAACTCATTTCACACAGTCAGATTTTGAATCGCCGACAGTTTCAGATATTTAGCATGTCAAATATTTCACGGGCATCAGCGACACGTTGGCGATTCTCTCAGATCACGTCTTTGATAATTCACACTGCGTGATTGTCACTCATGTGAAAGAGCGCCGATTTGCCTCAGAATTTCAGGGATTTGTCAGCGATATCACAAAACCAGTTGGCGAGTGAAAATCAGGGCTAAAATCGTGAAGTGTGAACTTGGCATAACAGTATGTTGGATCCGGTGACAGCAGTCTAATATTCCTACTGTCTGTCATTCATGTTAATCAAACAACAAAAGAGAGAAAATCTCTCAGCACTCTTAACTAAATCACTTTTTTAACTTTAGTAAGAAGAAATATATATTTAATTTACACACTGAAGAATATGCAGTGTTTTTATACATTTGATTACTTGAAACAATGTATGTAACATTTTTATTTATTTATTTATTTATTTTAAGCTAGTATTAGTTTTTTGTGATATTGACACTGGTGGCAAGAATTATGAAATTTCTGGTATCAAAAATTTTGATATCATAAAGACCTTATTTAAATCAAAATAACGATATTGTGATATATATTGTTACCGTGAAATAAAATTACTCACATCGTGATCTAAGATTTTGGTCAAATCGCCTACCCCTACTATTAGATATGGGTATTACATATATAAAGATAATTACTATCATTATTCATTATCATTATCATCATCATCATCATCATCATCATCATTATAATCAATAAAATGCCTAGTATTCTTAGTATTAGCTGCAAAATTACCTGCTGAAGGATTCAATGTAAGTGTGAATATTTTCTAATCTTTTAAAAGAATATTGATTATTGAATGTTTTATGCTTTGAACTCATATCCCAGTGAACAGCTAGAGCTGCAGTGTGTCTTTTGAACCATCATGGGAGAAGCATGCTAATAATATTGAAGGAGGGGATGTGTGAACTTCATTAGACATCTGAGGTTTGCCTCTCCCACGGCTAATGTATTAATACATTTCCACAGCAGAATTTTTTTTGTGTATGTAGCATCTTAGCAACAACAAGTCTTTCTGCCACATCTCTCAAAGGAACCCACAGTCATTTCTTTCTCATGCAGGCACCTTTCTCCGTGCTCACCCTCTCTCGTACAGTGTGTGTTCTTCCGTTCTTCTCGTAGTTCACTCTACTTCTGCAATTTATCTTCCGCCCACTCTCTCAAGACTCACCAGCTCTTTGTTTTGTTCTCACCCTCTTTCGCAGTCTCTTTTTCTCTTGCGCTCTCAGCTCATTTTTTATTCATATTCAGAATGGTTTCTGAAAGGAAGAGCAGAAACTTCAGTGCTGCATGCAGGCGCTCAGCAGAAAGGACATTTACACCGCATACCTCACAGGTGCTGACAGACGGCTTTTTGTGTGCCTGTATGCAAACCCGCAAGCCACATGTAGCCTCCACTGCTTGGTTTCCCCCTCCTTCTGCCTCTTTTTAAGATGTATTAATGAGATCATTTGCTTAAAAGTGGAAATTATATCATCATTTATACCCCCTCATGTCATTTTAAACCTGTGTGATGGCCTATCCTCTGTGCAACATAAAAAAAGACTGTGCTAGTCACTCTTTTCATGTGGCTGAAATGAATTTACTGCTTTCAAGCTTCAAAATAGGCTTTGAAAGCACTGTAAACGTCTCCTAGAAGTGTTTCAAACAAATGCTTCTGAAGTCATTATATAGCTTTGTTTGAGAAACAGACCAAAATTTACATTGTAGTTGATTGATAATCTTCCCCTCCAGTGAGCTGTTAGCTGCTGAGACCAGATCATTTTATTTTAGGGATTTATTTATTTATTTTAAGATTTGTTTTTGCCTTTATTCAGATAGGACCAGTGTAATGACAGGAAGTGAAGTGGGACATAGAGATGGGGCAGGATTGGGAAAGCTCCACGACCCAGGATTCGAACTCAAAGATTACTGTGTACTGACCTAAAATAATTTTTCTGTTAATATTTCAACAATAATGTGTGTGTTCTGTGAGCTGTTTAGAAATAGTGATTTCATATTGCGAATGAATCACTCTTTTGATTTAATTGGCGAGATGAGTTTGCAGAAAGGTCTAAAATGATTTGTGTTTTAAAGTTTTTCATTCAAACTATTCACTTATGCACTGAAACACTGGCAGTGGTTTCTCACACCATAATAGTAATGGGATATTTTATAAGAGCACTTGAGGTGGATATTTATCTACTGTACAAAGGAAACAGAACTTGCAAATGACTTCTATTGTTTGTCAGTGATTAACCAGCTGTTTATTGCATGTGCAGCTTGTGAATGACTCCCTATTGCGTGAAAAGACATTATTCAGCCATATATCCACAACGGCATAAAAATACTCAAAATATGATGATACTTGTTTTGATGAGAGGCCTGTGCCTCAGTGCTGATGAAAGGCTTCTTGTTTATTCCTGAACCAGATCAATTGGTTCACTGAAAATATCACATCAAAAAGAATAATTTGTTCACGAATTGGAGATTGCTACTTCTCTCAACTGTCAATGAGAGGTACAGCAATGTCAGCTGATTTTCAGTGAACGGTGATGCACAAAGCTATCGTATGGACCACTTTAGTGACACTTTCATGGTGCTTTTGTTTCCTTTTGAAGCTTTAATTTCTGTTCATTGTAACTGCATGTAAAAAGACAAGTGCATTCTTTTCAGAATGTCTCCTTTTTATTCCATGAAAGAAAAAGTCATGCAGGTTTCGAAAAACATGAAGATGAGTAAATGATGACAGAATTTATGGGTGAGCTATCCCTTTAATGTTGAAAGACTTCTTTATTTGTTTCTTGGTTCTGTCTCTCACTCCTAGTCTCTCAGCTTAGGAAGGATTTGAGAGGCACAGTGCTCTCCTGACACACATCAAGAGCCAAATTGTGTTCTTCCTGCTGTCTCACTGCTCTAATGAGACTAACCCAGCTCCAACTAGAGCTCAAGCTGAAATAAAGGGTATTACGCTTATATACTCATTCAGCAAGCAGAACAAGGAGCTGTTCACACAAGACACTCTTCTCTTCTCTTCTCTTCTCCTCTTCTCTTCTCTTCTCTTCTCTTCTCTTCTCTTCTCTTGGGGAAATAACATTATTTAATATAATGACCAATATTGCAAGATTTTGTATGAAACATTTGGTTGCATACTTAAAATGATCACTTCGGCAAATGGTCTACAATTTCACTGTTGTGTAGAATTTGATGACGAATATAAGAACTTATATAAGAAAATGCTTAGCTATCTTCATAATTTGCCTGAGAGGGTGATTTTGCTGTGTTTTTAGGGATCTCTCAACCTGCTGAGAAGAGTCAGTCTAGACTAAGAGGCTTTAGGAGCAAAAGACAGACAGGATTATAGTATCTCACAGTCAGTTTACTGTAAAGTTTAGATGTCACATTTGACTTACGCTTATTTAGGATACAATACCATTCAGAGTTAAACCGATAGGATTTTTTTGACTAATAAACATTAATTTAAAAATTGTTTTAAATAATTTATTATGCTTATTAGTTATTAGAGACTTAGAATGTCTCTTTAATCAGAATATGTTTGTTTTAAATAATTTATATAAATATAAATCTAATATATAAATAACAATTGTTATATATATATATATTTAAATATTAATATACATTTTTATCATATGCATATATAATATATCCTTTTACTTTGTTGACAACTTTTATGATACCTGCAATAATCATTTATAAGAAAATGGCATTTTTTCTAGAAGGTTTTTTTTCTGTATTGATAAATTGTGGATTGTGTGGAGTAATTGTGGACTGTGTGGAATAATTTAGGCCTTGAATTGAACTAAATTAAACCAGAGATTTGTACATTGATTTGTTTTTGTTGAGCCGAAGATGTGCAGGATTACACAGGCGTTATGTTGTGGATTGATCTGTTTCAAGGCAGAAGGCTCTTGGCTCTGATCTGGGGGTCTGTGTGGGTGGCTGTTTGACTGACATTGGCCAGGCTCAAAAATAAAAATAATCACTGGCCTGTTGCCCCTCTCCCTCTCTGACTCAGATATGCAGAGGTCAGCGAGTGGCAGATTGAAGTAGATGGGCATGCTAGTGTGTTTGTGTGGGGTGCTTTGATTTTGGAATACTGCTGTGTCCCAAGGGTTTTTGATTTCAATATTTTTAGAATATGAAGTCCAGATTTTGTAATTGCACCCAAGTTAGCTCTTAACCATAAAAAAAATAAAAATACAGTAATTTGTATGAGTTATAAAGAAAGGGAAGTCACCAGGGTTGGGAAACAGCGTCCAGGAAGGGAAGGATCATTGAAGTGTTTTTCCGGCTTGGGTGTAGTGTGGAAAAACAGGCTGTTCCTCTAAGTTAATTAATGACGCTCTTGACCAAAGGTGACACAGGAAACACTGCTGAAGCGAACTCTACTGTGAGTGTGTGTGTGACTGTAACTGCTTGAGCTGACTTCAGCTTATCTCTCGATATACATATTTAGTACATAGATTCAGCTCGCATCAGTCTCCATAATGAAAACAATGTTTGTTCAAGGAGCTAAATGCGTTTTATGACTGATATGAATAGGAGTAATAAGTCTGATAAAAAATAAAAGCCCTCAAAGCAGTTGTTATAAAATATTTAAGGACAATACATGCTTATGTGAGGCTTCATTGGATACAGTAATATGAGGTTTAATGAGAACAACAGCAAAACATCTAATCGGTTCAATGGCCCAAACCACTGTGCTGCTCATTATCCTGATTGGAGTAGCTTGAGAGAGTTTCAGGTCAGTTATTTTTGAGATCCAGCTATTACTTGGGTGCATAGCAATCATGCTATGGGTCAGATATTTCTAGATTTATTCAATAACTTTTCTGTCTGAAGCGGTGTAAGATGATGCCTACTAAGAAATAAGTGAAAACATCTATCTGCTGTTAAATATAGTTTGCTAAGCCTTTTTTTTTGCTAGTTCACCTTGCATGACACATGCATAATCACAATCCATAAATAAACTACCATTTGTTTGGGTAAGTAGGATTTTATTTATTTTTTTAAAAGCCTTTTATTCTCACCTAGGCTTATTTGACCAAAAATACAACAGAAATTGTACAATTATTACAGATTATGCTCTATTTTAATATTTTTTAAAATGTGAGCTGAATTTTCAGCAGCCATTTTTCTAGTCATTTTTATTTTTTTATTTTTCAGTAGGTTTTTGTCTTGTTTGTAGACATGGCAAAACTCTTTTGGTTATCCTTTAGTGTTCAAGCTATAAATAGGAACGTGAACTCATGAGAAAAGCCCAAAAAAAAAAAAAACATCTCTGTAGCCTCTGAACTGTTCGGTGAACTTTACACACATTTTAATGCGAGATGCAGGGGAGCTGAGGACAAACAAGCAAATGCAAAGTTACTATATAAATACAGAATATCATGCACAAAATCAGGGCTATTGTATAACATATATGTAAGGAGATTACTGTACTTTTAACCCATTTTTTTGTTAGCCCTCTCTCTCTCCCTGTCCCTACCTCCTCCTGTTTCCCCAGATGAATAAAAGCATGAGGATTGAGGGTAATGGATGTAATATTATAAAGATTACAATGAGGCACTTCTCTCCAATCCCTCGGTTTAAGCTTCAGTATAAAACCCAATGCTCTTATTGTGCTGACCATAGAAGCAGCGCAGTCACTATTAGCTGATGTTAGACACTGATTGATTGAAATTGCTGCTCAGTGTCAGCACAATAGAGAAAAAGTAACAGTTAGACATACAGTACAGCAGGTATTCTCTTACATTTGCAGTCTAATATATATTTTTCACCTTCTTTGTTTCTATCGGTATGTCTCATTTCCTACTAGATGGCTATTTTTATGATATAATGAGCTATATATAATTTCTTGTCATGCATTTTTAATGCCATGTTTTCATGACATGTATTTTTTTTTATTCTGTCTTGAGCTTAATTTGTATTTTCAAAAAGCAGTTTAATGCAATAAAATGAGCAGCTTAGAAAATTAAAATGTTAACATGTTTGCTCAGATGTGGAATTGAGTTCAAAGATATTTTTTGAGTATTTTTACACTAGATTTTTAAGTTTATGTTCTGACAACATGCATTTGATTGTTATGAAACCAGTTTTCTGAACCCAGGTCCACACCAGCAGTTTGTATACTTTATTGGGGAAAAATGTAATGTTTATCCAGTTATTTGCAGTCAGACACACCTGTCAAGATCTGAAAGAGGTTGTCCTCAGCGCTCTGATAACCCACTTCTCCTCTCACCTGCTACACCCAGGAAAATGGCCTTAAGTGGCGTGTAAACCCCAGTAGCAGGATCAAACGGAGGAGAGGAAATCCCTGCAGATTCTCGCTGAGAAATTGTTATCTGGCTGCCAGATCGTTTGAGCAGGCACACCAGTAATTAATTGCAGTTGGGCAAAGAGCCAGTAAGCAGGCACATGCTAAGAGATCAGACATCCCTCTAATTAAAATGGCTGGCATGAAATCGACAGGGTAAGGCAGGCTTTGTGTGCTTAAAACGGGTTATAGCCATAGAGAAGACATCCAGTCAAGAGATATGATGTTAAGTGCAGTGCACGGGTGTAGACTGAGATATGGGTGGAAGGATATGTTCCTAACAGACTAGTTAATAGTCCTTTGCGGTACATTTCTGTGACACAATTTGCAGATGTTGCTCGCACCAAGAGACACTGAAAAGTGATAATACTTATTTTCTGTGCAATTCTCTGAAACAAAAGGCCATTAACAGCTGATGTTCACCCTTTTGATCTTGACAAGTGTGTCTGACTGCAAATAACTAATCAATCTTTCCTTAATACAGACTGCTGGTGGGCTACTGAGTTCAGAAAACTGGTTTCATAACCAAGCGCATGTTGTAAAAGTGCTCTAAAACTCCTATAAAAAATTTGAGAAAGTATTGTTAACATTTTCATTTTCTAAGCTGATTAATGTAAACTTTTAACTATTGACTTGTAGTTGGTCATATACTGTATGCATGAAGTGGACAAAATGTCAAAAACACCTAAACTAAATCTAGACTAAACCAAGATAAAACACAAGTTTATACTTTAGAGAATCAAGTGATATGAATTGAATTGCCGTTTACATTTTAAATCACTTTGTTAAACAACATTACAGGTAAATATACATTAGATGCATTTTTTATACTTTATTTTTATAGTGTCCTTACAATGTAAAGTACTGAGTAATATTAATTAACCTGTACTTACTATATGATTAGGTTTAGGGTTTGGCTTAGGATTAGTTGCAGATAATTGCATAATTTTACTATAGTTTTTACTATAGTAAGCATATGTAACGTGTAACAACGGATACTGAAATAAAATCCATTTATTTTTATGCTGTATAAAATAAACTGTTCAAGAACCTTGATGTGTTTTTTTTAAATCATATTTTATTGTTTTGATGTTTTTATTCTGTGCACAAAATGTAGTGAACAAATGCACAATTATAAAAACACTCTCCCTGACAGTTTCACCTGTGTGGGCGAATACATGGTGCATCTGTGGTACATTAGTGTATATTAAAGTGAAATGACATTGTAAGTAAAATATGGTCTGATGTGTCGAAATGCGACAGGAAAGCAGAGTTTAAATACACAAAAGGCGATGTTAAGTAGATCACTTGGGTATTCATGGCAAATGTAAGTGGTAGTCAGAGTTTGACACATGCTGGTCTATGGCACGATGCCTGCGACCCTGTAGATTCTAATATAAACATCGTTACAGTGTCTGAGGAATTCAGCCTTTAATCCTGAAGCAAAAGCCATAACCGCTGAACAGAGTGCAGAAACAAAGAAAACATACGGAGGCTAAGCGAGAGCAAGGCTGAGAGAAGGGCCCCTGTGGTTCTGGGGTCACGACACTTTAATGGGGAAATGCTGATGCTGTCATTTTTAACACACTACATGAGGTCCCGTCTGAACTCTTGGCAGGGATTGAGGAATGTCTGCTTTTTACTCGGCTAAAGTCAATTTCATGTGCTGTGAATAATTTTAACCTCTACTACAATAAAAACCTAAAAACTACCATTACCATTTTTGTCAGCCAGAAGAATCAGTTTCTGTAATGTGTTATGACAGGTAGCTGTTTATTTGATCACTTTCTTTATTTTAGTTTATTTTCATCACAATTTCCTGCTGTCATTTGAAGGTTTGATAGGAAAAAAAGAACGATTTGAGATTTTGTGGCCAGTGGTTTAAATTTTTACTTGCCCTGCCAACGTTTTCATTGGCCAAAAACAATGAAAACAATAACGATTTTATTTTTTTTTTGTCGTAGAAAAATAAAATAGTTATTGTTTTCATTGTTTTTGACCAATGTTATCTGTCTTGTATTCTAATAAATAAGCTTATATGACACCAAAATTTTAGGTACTGGTTACAATTTACCGTTTTCAATTCCAATTTCGATACTGCAGCAAAAACTACTAGGCTAACAAATATAAAGTTCAAACATTATTAAAGATAAGTGAACATTCAGTAATAAAATAAGAACAAACAAACAAATGGCAAGCAACAGCACAAATAAATATTAGAACAAAGATAGAAATTAAACAGTGCTTTAACATTTTCAGGTTTGTATGTGTTCAGGTATAGAAATTGAATAATCAAATGTAAAATAGCATTGCATAAATATAGAATAATCCTTGTTAAGGCCACAAATGTTATTCAGTCAAGAGCAGTGAGGGATCTTCTCTGGTTAGTTAGTTTGTGTGTTTGTTTGTTTATTTGGGTTAACATTAAGGACTCTGAGAGTGGTCACTTTAAGAAACAATGCATGGATCCAATATAATAATACACATCTGATTTCTTTCTCAACTCTTTAGGTTCACTTAAGACATAAGTAAACACATGCAAATGCTAAACTTGTAACAAAGCAGCAGTGGCCCGATCAACTGTCCCAAGTGTCTTTCATTCTGGCCCCGGCCATCGGGCAGTTCTTGTTTTCTAGCCCTGCTGTAAATCTGGTTTGAATGGTAATCAGCACATGTCCATGTCAATGTAATAGCCTATTAAACTTAATATTAAAATAGCTTATTAAAGGAAAATAAAATGCAAACCACAATAAGGGTCAATTTATAAGCTCCGCCCCTTTAGTGTAACTAGTACAGACCCACATCTCTTGACAACTTGTTGAAATCCATCAGAATGCTTTGCAGAATCATAATTGTGGCCAAACCACAATCACACATGGAGAAAATCACTTACATCATTTATGATGGGAAACATTTGCTTTCCTGAAACGGACACACTGTTGTTGCAGTTTCACACAAGAAAATGTTTCTTTAATTTACTGTGAATGTTTGTCTTTGTGATTTGGGGGTGATTTATACACAAAATGGGCTATAGTTTGTTTTTATTTTCAGATAAATTTTAGCAGTTTAGCATGTGAAAACAAACCTCAAAACACAAGTCGTCATCGTGTGAACTGCTTGGGTGGAGAGTGGGAGAAGTCGTCTATGGACTTCCCCACCTGACCTCAGAGCCTCTATTTTTTCTATTGCTCAATCAGTCAGATGGGGAAACAAGGGAATTCTGACGCTACACTTGCTGCCAATGCTTGAATCCAAAAATTGAAGGAATTTAAACAGCTCACTGGTCTGAAATTGTTCCTTTATGTTTAAAATCTGTGTTTTATCAGAGTAACTAAAGATAATAACACTAACTTTTTTCAGTGTTTTCAAAACCGTAGTTTTTTTTCCTGCATCAAACTACTAGTTCTGTCATTTCTGTCTTACATCGCATTTACATTTTTTTTTTTTTTTGTGCATGAAATGAATTAATAATCCAGCTATTTTCCTTTTGAAAATCTCCACTTTGTCTCTTATACATTGGAAATTGTGATTCATTTTCATTAATTAGTTCATTCAGAACTTCCAAACTTCATTCAGATTCTTCACTAAATACATTTTCATCCCAGTTAGTGAAAACTGAATCACTGAATCAGTTTATTTATGGCCCTGTGTAGAATGTTTAATGCTCACTTATAGAACTTAATATATTTTCTGTTTTATTTAATGGAAATTTATCAGTTTAAATGCGATCCTCTTTGTTTTTGTAACATGTAAATTCTGCTTAAATTGTAAAAAAAATAATAATAATAATGAAAAGAAAAAAAAAGAAAAATTATTATGGAAACTATGATACATTTTTAAGGATTATTTCATAAATGGAAATTCCAAAACAATTTTTTTTTTCAAGCAGGAATTTAAAAGTCTTGTAAAAGTCTTTATTGTAGACTCTTTTTATTTAATGCATACCTGATGATTAGTTGTTTTAAAAACTCCAAACCTCTGAACAACAGTAGCAGCAGTGTGTATATATCCATCTGTGATGTACAGTGACATAAAGGATAGAGTTTTACACCATCTGCCATCGCTGGCCTGGTGACATATCGAGTGTGTGTATATATAAAAGTAGAGTTAAATTTGAAAGTGTACAGTCTGTATGCGACAGTGACAGCGTAGGTGGTCCCACAGAAGCAGTGTTTTTTTTTTTTATTTACAACGGGGCATGTGCAGAAAGGGTCTGTAATGGCACTGTAGCTCTCTGTATGCTGATGCGCAGCGGCTTGGCTTGCCCCCTCTAGCAGTAATGGAGTGTGTATTTATGGAAAAGCCTGTGGACTGCAACCTGAGGTCATGACCCTTAACTCAAGCAGCCAAGATTAATTCTGACATGGTTTGCCCAAGATTCTCTCTGAGTGAACATTTTTGGTCTTATTTGGTGTGAATGTGAAAAATATCCATCAGTCCTGTCTAATTAAAGTAGAGGTCAAACCAATTTTTTCCATCCTGCTTCACTGAGAATGTCCTCCAAATTATTTAAGAAGTGTGCAGAATTGTGTGTTAATATAAAAAGATTAAATATGAACATGTTTTATTAATGTTTGATATAAAATCAAGAATTTGTACAATATTTTTGCGTTATAATTTACAGTAAAACCTAACTTTTTGTGAAGCGTGAAAGGTGTGCTTGACTGTCTTTTAAAATAAAATAAATGGAACTTGTTTTGATATTTTGTTACCTAATGCATTACATTTTAACTGTCTTTTTAGAGCCACTGCTCCTTATATCACCACTTTTAATGCTTTTGATTGTACGTCTAGTAGTTTTTTATTGGTGTCTTTATTTAAAATGTTCTGCAGTCTTGAATGCTTCTTTACTATGTCACACCAATAGACGCCCATATGTCTCCTATGATTCTATGAGTTTTACCACAAAAAACACATTTGCACACACATACACATTTACAAGCCCTTTTAAAGGCCTGGATCTACAGAGTTAAAAAACATGCAACTAAGGCAAATAAAAAAATTAAGTATAAAGAGCCTACACTAAGTGAAGTACTTGACACCCTGGTGTGCAACATGAATTTAAATGAATTTTCCCTCTCTTTCCCTCCTCTTCTCCCCTCTCTATAGGAACTGAGCTATATCGGCTCTGAATGAAGTCTGTGTGCTGCTGGTTTAGAATGTTGTCACGATAACATCAGCCTGACTCCGCTCTGACTGCGGCAGGTGGGAGCCCAGGGGTCAGGTAACGGTGACACTGGGTTGTTGTATACCCAAACACACACACACTCACAAACACACACACTCACATGCACGCTCACGCTAAGTCTGTGGTGAGATGTTTGCTACGGAAAATTCCGTTACCCTCGGAAGGAGGCTGATTATGACTGCTTGTTTAAACACCATGCCTCAATGTTTTTGCCCACTGTGGACACTGGGGTCTTTGAGAGAACGGGCATGGACTACTTCCATCCTGTTTAGCGCTACAATTTATTCACTGCAAAAATCATTTTTAATTTTTGTCGAGTAAAAATATCTAAATACATCTAAAACTAAATCATTTACTCCAGACTTGTTTTCTGACAATATATGCTAAATGAAGTTGGGTATTATTATTATGATGTATATTTTTAAGCACAAACCTGACTATGTTTTGATTAAAATACATTTAGGATGCAAAAACGTTTCCAATTGGGTTAAAAAATTATATGTATTCAAGATATATTCTCTGAATACACATCCTAATATCAGTTTTGTTCCTCAATTTTCAAGATTTAAATTTTTAAAACCAGATTCTTTTACTCAAAGATATTTTACAAAATTCACAAATGTGCACATTAGGTCTTGTTTTTAAATCTAAATTTCTTGTTTTTAGCATGAACCCTTAATACATTTGTAGATTTCTCTAAAACATTGTCATTTTCCTTCTCAAATAAATGCATGTTGTTTTAAGGATATTGGGATGTTTTTAATTGGGTTTGAAAAATAGCTTCAAGGTATGTTCTCTGAATACGAGTCTTATGTAGTTCTTATAAAGTAAATTGATCTTGTTTTAAGAATGCTTAGATATTTTTACTGGAAAGTGAGATAAAAATACTAATTAAGAAAATTATGGTAACACTTTACTTAAAGCCTTTATGTATAATGCATTATAAAGGGATTATAAAGGGTTATTAAAGGGTATAATGCTATGTAATTATTCATAACATGCTTTGTAATACATTATATCTTATCGTAAATAATTATAACTAAATTTAAAATGCATAGTGTAACAATGAATTGATAAGTGTTATAATGTATTAAGTGTGGTCACAGTTATTCATGAGATTGTACAATGCAATATAAGGTGCATTGCAAGGCCTAATTAATGCATTAAAACTACTTTCATAATGCATTATACACAAAGGCTTTAAGTAAAGTGTTACCAAAATTATTTTTGCAGTTGTCGGGAAGCCAGTCTTTTCTGATTGTGAAAATACAGTACTGTTTTTTTGCTATGCTAAGAAGTAACATTGTGAGTCAATGTCATTATGACACAGATTCATTTCCATTTCCTCTGCGTGAAACACTTTTTTGCTCGTTTTATTCTTTGAAGCAAATTAATGAGTTTTTGGCACTGTGTATCTCTAAGTGATGTAATGTTTGTTACAAGAATATAAAAGATCAACAGAAGAACAAATCCATTTTAAATGACTCTTTTAATATCTTTAATAAGATGTTCATTAAGGACATTTTAATTATAAATAGGAGCCTTGTCTTTTGGAGATATGTGTGAAATGACAAAAGTCCTCAAGCTGAACAACTTTCAGACATAATTGAGATGTGACCAGCCTCTGTCTTCTTCAGTGCAGCTGTTGTGTAAATTCATACAGGCCCATGTTGGCATATTTCTGCTTTCTGCAGTACCAGTTACTCACGTGTCTTGCTTCTGTGTTTGATGGTTTAGGTGTTCATGAATAATGCTTCTGCAGTCTGTTGAATTTTAAGTCTATACCCTTAATCACTTTCAGATGAAGTATTTTTCTTTGCACTGAGACCTCATCAGTATTTACCTCTTGTTCAGTATCTGTCATTTTGTGTTTTTCAGTCTGTGACTGAGGGCTGAGTCAGGAGTGAATCAGCACTGCTTTTGATTGACGGACAGCTTGGTGGGAAACAAGGCCTCGGGAGAGCGAGAGTCCGATAACAGGAGTGAAAGCGTCGCAACGGCAATATCATCTTTCAGTCTTTACTGCCACTCGTCTTTCACAACATGGCCTCTGCGGTAGCACCGTTCTCCTCTGTCGCTTCCTCTTTGGGGACATAGAAAGACACGGGACACACGGACACATACTGCTGCAAAGGGACTTCAGACTTTAAGGTCCTTAACAGATGGACAAACTGTGTTAAACGTCAGAACCTACTGTTTCCTGGTTTGGGAATCGTTTTAACGTTTCAAAGGGACTCATAGTACAATGCACATTTTAGGAAGGTGCTGCGTCTGATTTTATATGTTCCTGTGTAACATCGAAGGCCAATGCGTGTGGCTCGAGAGCCCATCATGGCCAGACCGCTGCTGAAGATCCACCGCTATTTCCGGCGTAAACCGGTGCGCTTTTTCTCTTTCATCCTCCTCTACCTCACTGCTGGCAGTCTTGTTTTCCTCCACTCCGGCTTCTCCAGCGATACTTCCACCACCGGAGCTTCTGGAAGCGGCCGTGACCCACTTATATCCGAAGGTGGGGGCGGAACAGGTGCTGGGAGCTCTACCTCTGATGGTCTCAGGCTCCTAGGAAGGGTGTTTAAGGAAACACGGAGAGCCCCCCGGAGATTCAGACCACCGTGGATGAAGGAAAATAGGGCACAGGATGCACCGGAGTGGGCCGGAAGAGGAGTCGATCACACCAGCAGCTGGAGCCATGGAGCCAAAGGAAGAACCACCAAAGAGATGGACGATGGGAGAGGTAGGAACAGCTTCATTATCATGTCACCAAGATTTGTCTTGACCTGTTACAGTCATAGAAAATGCTCTGATATTAACCAAAATTGAAGAGTGTATAGCAAGACTATTGGCCAAACCAATAGCATTGAATGAATTTCCATTCTAGGCCAACCTGACTACTACTACACTGCAAAAAATCATTGATCATTATTCTTGCCTTGTTTTCAGTAAAAAAAATATATATATATCACAATATCTTAAAAACAAGATACATTCATTTGAAAAGGAAAGTTTTGTTTTAGAGAAATCTACCAAATTTATTAAGGTTTGTGCCGAAAGCAGTAAAACAAATTGACATTTTATTGTTTATACATTAAAGGGGTCATCGGATGCCCATTTTCCACAAGTTGATATGATTCTTTAGGGTCTTAATGAAAAGTCCATAACATACTCTGATTAAAATTTCTCAATGGTAGTGTAAAAAACTCCTCCTTTACCCTGTAAAAAATCAGCTCTGTTTTCAGCAAGCCATTTTTGTCCATGTTGCTTTAAATGCTAATGAGCTCTGCTGACCCCGCCCCTCTCTTCCGTGGGGTGACGAGCAGTACTGTTTACTTTAGTCGCGAAACCGGCTAACTAGCACATTATTAGGAAAGGCGATTTGCAAAGATTCATAAAAAAAACCCTTATACTCACTTCTTCTGTAGATGAAGCTGGATCACGAATGATTAGCGCAAACATAGACGCATTTAGGCAGATCGGGGATCGGCGCTTTCCCTTCAAAACGAAAGTAACGTTAATCCTCTGCGTCTTCAGCGGCTCAGATGTTGGGAGTTAATGACGACTGTTATATTCATTATTACATCCAAAAACAAAACACCTCAATCGCTTAATCGGAGACATCTTGTCTTCCCCTGCACCGGCAGCAACACAATGGCGGACTGAAGACAGCTCACTCAGGGCAGGTCTAAGGTAAGACGGCCTTGTCAATCAACTATCGTGGGAGCGGCTTACGCAGAACTACGTCATTCTGACAGGAGTCTCAGAACAGCCTGATTTGAGAAAGAGGATTTTAAAATAGGGATTTTAAAAAAAACCACTGGGTGGATTTTTATCATTATAGGATGGATGTGTACACACGCTTCCAACACACATTTATGTTCAAACTTGTAAAGTGAATTTTGCATCCGATGACCCCTTTAACTTCAAAGAATTGTTAACTTTCTATAAAACAACTCTTAAAATCATAAAAAAAACAGGAAAAATATCTTAAAGGTATCTTGTTTAAATGATGTTGTAATATTGATACTTGAAATCATGACAAAAATACTGATTTGTTTTTCATAGCCATTTTGCTGGTGAGGCTAGTTGACAAGAGCAGTCTCCCTGATTAAGCTGATTGACCAAGGAGGTCTTTCTGGCTAAGCATTTAAAACACTGCTGTCAGTGTTTGTCTTTTCATCTTGGTATACACAGAGGATTTTCTTTATATAACAGAATACCTTACAGGTTCTCGCACAGACATGGCACATGCGGTTATGTGTGTTAAAAAAAGAAATGATTAATATTGCACTTCTGTCAGGACATAAAACCATAAAGCACAGTTCTGCTCTTACGATTGCAAACTCGACACTCTCAGTGGAGAAAGAGTCTTAATATAGAGTAAAATTTACCCCAATAGTCATTGCATATGTATGTATTAAGCGTGGATTTATAACATCCTGTATTGTTTATTTAGAATTATGTATACTTATATGATATCATCATATTCAAACATAATCTGTGTGACTCAAGTGCTGCAGGGCATCGCAAATGAGCTCATTTTGGTCAGATGAAGTGCTCAGGGTGTTGTGAGTAGTGAACACTGTACAATGTGAAGCACAGTGCAGCTGTTGATCAGAATGAGCTGATTGAACCTTTAAGATCAGAAGAGAGTGAATCAGCATGTCAGTGATCAGTTGTCGCAGACGGTCATCATGTTATGAAGGTTGTGGTTGAAGCTCAGTGGAGTATGGTGCAGCGTCTGTGTCTTTAAAGCTTTAAGCCGGAGGAATGAAGTGCCCTTTTGGTGACTGTTGAAGTAAATAATAAATGTGTGTGTGTGTGTGTTTCTAATGGTTGTAGAGTAGCACATTTGCTGTTGTTAGTTCATAGCCTTCGGTTGATGTTTCATAGCTCCTAAATATCTTATTGCTGAGCAGCAGACACAAATATTAAAATCTTAAAATCAGGTAATGTATGATATTTTGTAATCTATATTTTTTAATTAACAAAATTAGTATAGAAAAAAATACCCTTGATGCTTTAAATAAAACCTCATTAGAATGATCACAGTGAGAGCATTTATGGGTTAGTTATGGATAAGTCTTGTGGAGCTGGAAAAATTTGACTTTCTCAAATTCCCAATATTCCTGTACATAAACATAAACTCAGTTCATTAATCTTTGAAATAAAAGCTTCTTCTTTGAGGTGATGCCTTTAAATATACATGGTGGGACCTGCATCATATTTGGTCGTCTATGAAAGTGCGTTTGAGAGTGTTTGCTGAAGGTCTCAGATGTAAAAAGCTGAAACATGCCAGTTTTCTCATAATCATTATATATTTTTGTGATTGCTTGTCAAACAGCTGGGCAACAGATGTTGTGTATCACATTTGAATGAAAAATAAATATTATCATCCCTAAAGGTCCGTTCATACCAAGTAATTAACAAAAACCATAACGATAACTAATGTTTTTGAAAGAAGTCTCACTGAGGCTACATTTATTTGATCAAAAATACAATAAAAACTGTAATATTGTGATATTTTTTTGTTGTTGTTGTTTTTTTAACAGTTGTGCTGCTTAATATTTTGGGAAAGCCGTGATGCATTTTATCTCAGGATTCTTTGAGAATAGAGATTTTAAAAGAGCAGCTTTTATTTGAATTTAAAAAAAAATAATATTATTAATGTCTTTAAAGTATTTTAAATGTAAACAGTAGTGTATATTAGTGTCCACACCAATGTTTATTTTTATTGTGAGCTTCAGTTATGTTATGTGAATAATTGCTCTGTGTGCTTTAAAGTAGGAAGGATTTTGATTGACTGTCAATGTTTTTATCATTCATCAGCTGGGCGAATCACTCTGAAACAGATTGCAACAATATTGCTCCTCTGTTGTGATGTGGATGCAGCAGTTCTCTTAAAATTAGAGAGACTTTTTAAAACTTTAGTTATAGTTATTGTTTTTGGTGTGCACTGACCTTTATTCATAGACATTGCATTTCTTCCTTGAGTAAAGAACCTGAAACTTTAATCACTTGGTTCACAGGATGCATTTTGCAGCAGAGCAAGTTGCTTCTATCGCAGTGAACTTTAAACCAAGAAACAGCTTGATAGAATTGCCCATGTGGGCCCCTGCAAAATTAAACTCACTATAGTTCACACAGTAACCCACAAACAGGCAAAAGAAAGCCAATTAGTGGATTGTTCAAGTCTCAGGTCATTACCTTTATCCATAGTGAGGTTTAAGAGGTTTCAACAGATGGTTCTCAAGCGTAACGCTCAGGGCCTCTAGTAAAAAAACTGCACTCTTTCCTTTTGACAGTCATATGTGGTCTTAGTTTAGCAATCAACCTCTGGTAAAGAGGAAGCTGCGGAGTAATATTTGTGGAGATTGTAGCTTCATGATTGTAAAGACACGTTTAATTTTCAAGGAAGTTAAGGACAGGAACATGATCTCAGACCCCCAACATCCTTCTCTGTAGAGACACTTTTCCACAGCACGAGAAAAAGAAAGGGAAAGAAAGTATCAGTTTACAAAGTTGTGTCTTTAAAACATGTAAGACGCGTGGAAGTTCAGTCCTTTTTAATTTCATGTATTTTTGGTTTAAACAGGATATTGAATGAGTAGAAATAATTTGGAACTTGATTTACCAGAACTGATGATTTAATAATTGCAGTGAAAGTTTTTTTGTTTAATATTTCTATAGTACATTTATTTGTAATTAGATTATATTTAGAGTTTTAAAACAACCTGCACTGCTGAATCAATTTTGAGGTCATGTTGGCATACGATGTTCAGTCGTGGCCTAATGGCTAGCGAGTTGGATTTGTAACCCAAAGGTTGTGGGTTCGAGTCTCAGGGCCGGCAGGGATTGTAGGTGGGGGGAGTGAATAACCAGCACTCTCTCCACTCTCAATAGCATGACTGAGGTGAGACCCTTGAGCAAGGCACTGACCCCCCCAACTGCTCTCCAGGTGCCGCAGCATTGACTGCTCCGGGTGTGTGTTCACTACTGTGTGTGTGCACTTGAATGGGTTAAATGCAGAGCACAAATTCTGAGTATGGGTCACCATACTTGGCCACACATCACTTTTTTTTTTTTTTTTCTAGTGTTCCTTTTTCTCCTCCATTTGCCATCCCTGTCTCCACTCTGCCTCCTTCAGTACACTTTTATAACTACAATGTTCATGTCTGTCATAGTAATAATAATAATAAGTTATTATTGTTGTTGTTATTTTAGGGGAGGCTGGGGCTAGAGCTCACAACCATTTTATTCCAGAAAATATTTTGTGACAACTAGCCCTGGTGTTGCCTACACTATTTATCTGTATTATTATTATTATTATTATTATTATTATTATTATTTTAAATGTATAGAACACTTGATAAGACTTTACCTAAAGCCTTTATGAATAATGCATTATAAAAGTAGTTTTAATGCATTAGTTATGCCTTGTAATGCACCTTATTATGCATTGTACAATCTCATGAATAATTGTACATAAGACCTATCAATTCATTGTTACACAATACATTTTATATTCAGTTACAATTATTTACGACAAGATATAATGTATAATAAACAGTTCACTGTAAATATGCATGCTGTAATTTGCATGCATATTTATTATTTTAAAAACTATATGAAATGCTATAAAGTATTTGCAAGAACAATATTTCACAGCTGCTCCACCACAGCAAGTGGGAGCTGTTAAGAACAAAAAGAAGAAAGAGAAGAAAAGCACGTAAACATTTGAAATTTGTAATTATTATGGCAGCAGCAGGTATAGAATACAATTTTAAAATATGTATTATATAGGCCTATAATTACATACATAAAAATATAAATCAAGCAGCTTTATGTTTACTTTATATTAAATAAGAGTTTGCATTAACTTATTTCTGCGAATCTCCACATCTTTAATGACATCCATCATTTTGAGAGATAAAATGCAAGACAGAAAACCATTTCAACTACAATCTGAATTCCAGAAATGTTGGGACGTTTTTTAAATTTTGAATAAAATGAAAACTAAAAGACTTTCAAATTACATGAACCAATATTTTATTCACAATAGAACATAGATAACATAACAAATGTTTAAACGGAGAAATTTTACACTTTTATTCACTAAATGAGCTCATTTCAAATTTGATGCCTGCTACAGGTCTCAAAAAAGTTGGCACGGGGGCAACAAAGGGCTGAAAAAGCAAGAGATTTTGAAAAGATTCAGCTGGGAGAACATCTAACAACTAATAAAGTTAATTGACATCAGGTCTGTAATATGATTAGCTATAAAAGGGATGTCTTATAGAGGCAGAGTCTCTCAGAAGTAAAGATGGGCAAAGTCACTCAATCTGTGAAAGAGCGTAAAAAGATTGTGGAATACTTTAAAAACAATGTTCCTCAATGTCAAATTGCAAAGGCTTTGCAAATCTCATCATCTACAGTGCATAACATTATCAAAAGATTCAGAGAAACTGGAGAAATCTCTGTGCATAAGGGACAAGGCTGAAGACCTTTGTTGGATGCCCGTGGTCTTCGGGCCCTCAGATGACACTGCATCACTCATCGGCATGATTCTGTCATTGACATTACTAAATGGGCCCAGGAATACTTCCAGAAACCACTGTCGGTAAACACAATCCGCCGTGCCATCTGCAGATGCCAACTAAAGCTCTATCATGGCAAAAGGAAGCTATATGTGAACATGGTCCAGAAGCGCCGTCGTGTCCTGTGGGCCAAGGCTAATTTAAAATGGACTGTTTCAAAGTGGAAAAGTGTTCTATGGTCAGACGAGTCCAAATTTGACATTCTTGTTGGAGATCACGGACGCCGTGTCCTCCGGGCTAAAGAGGAGGGAGACCTTCCAGCGTGTTATCAGCATTCAGGTCAAAAGCCAGCATCTCTGATGGTATGGGGGTGCATAAGTGCATACGGTATGGGCAGCTTGCATGTTTTGGAAGGCACTATGAATTCCAGACGACATGTATTTCAGCAGGACAATGCAAAACCACATACTGCAGCTATTACAACAGCATGGCTTCATAGTAGAAGAGTCCGGGTGCTGAATTGGCCTGCCTGCAGTCCAGATCTTTCACCTATAGAGAACATTTGGCGCGTCATTAAACAAAAAATATGTCAAAGACGACCACAAACTCTTCAGCAGCTGGAAACCTATATCAGGCAAGAATGGACCAAATTCCATCACCAAAACTCCAGAAACTCATAACCTTGATGCCCAGACATCTTCAGACTGTTTTGAAAAGAAGAGATGCTACACCATGGTGAACATGCCCCCGTCCCAACTTTTTTGAGACCTGTAGGAGTCATCAAATTTGAAATGAGCTCATTTTGTGCATAAAATTGTAAAATTTCTCAGTTTAAACATTTGTCATGTTATCTATGTTCTATTGTGAATAAAATATTGGCTCATGTGATTTGACAGTCTGTTAGTTTTCATTTTATTCAAATTTAAAAGATGTCCCAACATTTCCGGAATTCGGGTTGTATATCATTTCAATTTTCCTGTTTTTAAAAAGGATATTTAAATAATCAAAAAATAAATAGGATATTATTAAATATTAATGTATTCTTATTATTCCAAGAATATGAAATTTTATTTACAGCAGACAATCATGTGACTAGCCACATGAGCAGCGCGGTTTGTAGGATCACAGAATTAGTTTGTCTGCTGTGAATAAATCACCATGCGAATCCATGAGTTTTATCACTGAGGTGCCATGTAACTTAATTTTTACAGACATCCAAAATGAAAAACAATTACCGTCCGAATAGGACTATAGAAGCCAATTTTATAATGATTTTTTACTTAAAATTAATTTCAGAATTGTATGTAATTTTGTGATATTGAGATTTATTTAAATGTTATGTGAAGCTATTATAATTCATTCCTGTTCCCCTCTTCATTATATTTCATATGTCCAGAGCACATGGTTCATGCAGAGACCTCATCATGTGAGTACAGCGGAGCATCATTATCTCTGTAGTCATGCTGCTAGTGAGAGTTTCATTCGTGCACTTAGCTGCTTCACAGAATGGCAATACAGTGATGAGATTACTGAGCTTGCCCTCTGTGCCTGGAATATGATTAACTCACGGCTCGTGATCCTGCTCGCTGCTTTTTAGACAATTGCAATTACTGTAATGTTGTACTGGTTAGTGTGTGTATGGGACAGAACCAGCCCATCTCAGCTATTTAGAAAATACATGAAATCCTAATGGGGTGCGATTAGATTACAGAGGAAGAATGGATGTCATGCAACAGGGCATTTTGGGTCATTTTTGTGTATGTATGTCACAAACGATGAGATTGATGAAGCAGATGATGCATCTGTGCATCAGACTGTGAATGTTTTCGAGAACAAAATGCCCAGAACAATGTGACCATATCCAAACTGTAGATGTTTGAGAATGTCTTATGTCACAGGCTGTTTATATATGATATATATAATACATATATGAAATCACAATATGTGATGCCAGACTGTTAGCACTTTCAATTGAATGTTCCAGGTTCTATACAAATTAAGCTCTTTACAAAAGAATGTTGATTATCACATTTCATTAACTCAAAATTGCGTTTGCATAATGCAGTTACAATGGAAATCGATGGGGAAAAGCATTGCAGCTGAATAAATATTAAAATACACACAAATTATATATCTAATATTTATCTAATATTTATATATATTAAATTATATATCTAATTTATATATATATATATATATATATATATATATATATATATATATAATTACAGACTCTTAAGTATTATACTTCTACTTATTCACATCACAATATTTAACATGTATAATATTTAAGTCTATATTAATGAATTATGCTTTCAGAATGTTTAAAATACCTTAATCTGATGCTTTGCGTCTTTAAAATGTGATTATTTGAATTGAACAAATAAATTTAAACTCCTCATCCAGGGCAAAGTCATAGATTTGGTTGTGATTTTACAGTTTGGCCACTAGATGGTGATGTGTTTCAACATTTAAAAATGTGCTTTACAACCTTGAATGTTATTCAATATGAAATATTTGTCAAGAGATATCAAATCAAAAAGAGATATTAAATCAGTACTTTAATTTTTTCGCACATTGTTGTTACTGGAATTAGCAGTGATGTTTTTATCATCTTTCTCTTTGTAGCAAAGTACATCGGCTGTTATGTTGATGACACACAGAAACGGGCTCTTAGAGGGGTTTCCTTTTTTGACTACAAAAAAATGACTGTCTTCCGTTGCCAGGACAACTGCGCTGAGAGGTAAGTCAATTAAAACTTTTTATCCCCGTGTTCAAGAACACACGTTTGTATTACGATAAGGGCTTTCTTTTGACTAGTATTGTTTATATGCTCTGCTAATGATGTTTTCTGTGCCCTAACCACAAACCACAAGGTTAATAAATCTTTCTTTGTGGCAATTAGCAGAAAACTGTTCCCCACAAATCAAACGTTTTACTATCCTTTTAAGATGACATTTCATCCCCATATTGTTGGTAAAAATCTGACTTACACATCCACACAAACACTCATGTTATCATGTACAGATACATGTACATACAAATTCAGTCATCATAAACATGTAATTGCTTTCACCCTGGAGTTAATGACCCTTAACTGACAAACGTGAGTAATTTAACACTCTTTAATCTAATTCCTTTTACCCTTGATTAACTGAGAGGGGAGGGTTATCAGATATGCTGTTTGCTCTGATAGTCCTCTGATGTTTCATGTCACAGAGATTTGTGCTTTAACACGAACTCTCGTTTTCAGGATGGGTTGTTCACAAATGTAAAAAACTAAAAGGGATAGTTCATCCAGAAATTAAAAACATTAACTCACCCACATGTCTTTCCAAGTCTGAATTTTCCTTGGAATACACAAGGGTAGAAACTGAAGACACTGATTGTTCTTTTCTGTGGAATAACAGTGAATCAGAACTGAAGCTTTCACATTTGAAAATGGGCGCATTAGAGTATAAACTACATGAGAGTAAAGCTAGCAAGTTCGACTCAAAGCTTTCTTAAGGCATTTGAAAGGTTTGTTAGAGAAACATTTAAAAAGAAAATATGCACTATAAAAATCTAAACAATTAAGACAGTAAAATAACTTTGTTATTTAAGATAATAACTGATTGGTAATAATTGTTTAAATTAATATAATAATTGTTACTTTTGACTCATCTATTTTCTTAAAAACTGTTTGAAATTTGAAGTTAAAGGGGTCATATGATGTTGCTAAAAAGAACATTATTTTGTGTATTTGGTGAAATGCAATGTGTTTACGCAGTTCGAGGTCCTCTTTTGGAAGGCCAGACAAAGTACTTTCACTTTCACAGCGAAACACAGTCTCTCCACGACATGGCGGCGGCAACAACAATACTACAGCGAGAATAAAAGTTCTTCTTTCATTGCGTATACATTTGGGCGGTGTTATGCAAATCTCCCCACACCGTGACGTAGACATGTGGGGGCGTGTTTGAATGAGGCGTTTTAGGAAGGCGTGGCAGAGTCTTAAAGGGGTCCTATTATGCTTTTTCACTTTTTGAATTTTAGTCAGTGTGTAGTGTGTATGTTTGGACATAAAAAAGGTCTACACAGTTACAAATCTCAAAGTCAACTCCAAAGGGAGATATTTCGTTTTTAAAAAATCTCTTTTCAAGAACTACAACGAACGGCTCGTTTGGACTACAAAGATGTTTTCCTGTATTTGTGACATCACAAATTGGTCCATTAGAATATCATTAAAATAAATCCCGCCTCCGGAAATTTGAATGCACGTTTCAAAATCTAAACCCGGTGCATGTGTTTTTATATCACTGTATTTCTGAAGGAAACTGACTGTCTTCAGAAAATTTTGGATGTCATTTTCATTTCATCTTGCATGTAATGTCTGATAAAGCAGTGTTTGTGAGTTGAGCTCTGCTTTGTGTGCAGCGTTACCGGGGAAAACTCGCTCTCTCCCGCTACAACAGCGCCTCCTGCTGGCAGAGAGTTAATCTGCAGATATATGCCGCCACAAATAGTGCAACTTTATGGGACTATGGTATAAATAAATTCAACTGTATAACAGTTTCACTGCAATTCATGTTATAATGTTAGAATTAAAGAACAATAAACATAATACATATTACTGTTGCACTTATCTGTACATAGTAAATGCAGTTATTTTTAAGCTGTTGTTGACATCCTATCTAAAACGTGATTTAGCCAAAAAAACAACAACAGTAACGTTACCACTTTATGTCTTGCAGTATCCGCGCGTGCAAAGGTTCTGCGCAATCATCTTGTTCAATATTCTCGGGGTCTGAATTGATATGCAATATTGACGAACTCGCTGTTTTGTCAAGGGGCGGGGCAATACTGAAACACCGTCTAAGCTGTTCACCAATCACAGCGCACTGGGACAGCTAACCAATCACAACACATTTCGTTTTTCGGAAGGCGGGCCTTCATCAAACCCGGAACTAATCGAGCCGTTTGTGCCAGGCTGGGGAGGAAGGTATTGTAATAATGTAAACTATGTGAAAAATAATGTGAATTTCAAACCACCAAGCATGAGAGCATGTTCTAGTACACCCCCAAAACAAAATCAAGACTTTGTAAAAGAGCATAATAGGACCCCCTTAACTTTTATAAAGAATGCCTGTTTCTCAATTCCAAGAACGCAAAGAACGGACTTGTGTTCTCGCGGAGACTGGTCTTGCCAAACTTTCTCGAAAGAACGAACTCGGAAGGACGCGAGGACACAGAACGCACCCTTATGAGAATTGAGATGTGCTCCGTTCTTGCTTAACTGACCGCATAGTCTCAGCATAAGCAGCGGCCAATGAACAATAAATATAGCATAACATTACAAATGGCATAACTTATTAAAACATTTCTAATATAGATATTATTTTCATATAATTGTATATCGTTTTATTTTACAGTGTATATGTTTAACTATGACTATTTTAAGATTAATTTTAATATGCCAATAAAAAATACTGCAGACTTTCTCCGGGTCTTATATCTTTATTAAAATTAAGCAAAACAAAACGATAAATGTTTACTTTTAAGAGCCGTCAAGTATTTGCAAGAGCGAGTTTAAAGCTTGCAGGCTTCCGTACACCGCAGCGTCTTCTGGGATTTCTAACGGCTCGATTCTCTCAAGTCTGCACTCGATGCATCCTCGATATCAAGAACACATCCGGGCACTTTCATGTGTCCTCTGTACTCTGTTCTTGTGTTCTTGTGTTCTTGAGAATTGGAACTGAACTTCGACGGTTAATGATGACGTAGAGCGAGAACACAAGGACGCAAGATCGCTGAAGAGCGCATATTGAGAAACAGCCAATATCTCTTTGGGTTTGAGATTTTAATCTTTGCAACTTTGCAGATCTTATCTAAGCACAAACAGCTTGTAACATTCCAAAGACAAAGGAAAACATGAAATCGCATCATATGACCCCTTTAATCATTTTATCAAACTTCTTGTTTTTGTGAAAACCTGTACCCGAACTGTGTCAACTTTTTACATTCATTTTACAGATTAATATGTGACATTTCCCTACCCCTCACATATGGTATTAATTTTATTTGTGCAGGTCTTAAAAAATCCACCAGAAACTCTGGTTTACTTTAATGACCATTTTATTCTGCTTTTACACCGTTGTTGCATCACCATTCATTATTATTTCATGAAAATAACAACCAACTTGTTTTTCCACCGTTAAAAAAAGACATAGTTTTGGGACAACATTAGGGTTCCATGGTTGAGTGACCTATTAACGTTGCATTTCACTTTCATTCCTGTTAGCATTCTTGTTTACTTTCTCTTGATTTTGTTCCTCATCCCTGTGTGCTTCCTGACAATTCTTAACATCAATCTGTGTTTTGGAAAAGCCACAGAAAGAGAGGGAGGAAAAGAGGTTGTGGGATTCTGGCGTCAGGGCTGCTTTAAAGGGAGCAGTGTGAGTTACAGATAGAACGATTTGAGAGAGAGAGAGAGAGTAAAAAACAACAACACATGTTTGTTCTCAGCGCTGTGCTCCCACTCACAACGTTCAAGAATCCTGCCACCCTTAGGAGCAGACGCAGCCTGCATAGGGATGAGCCAGAAACTGAAGAAGGACATCCTTTTACTGTCCTCCTTTGATAAAAATCATGCTTGTAAAATTGACCTCATGCATCATGTTTCAAAGGACAGCTCTGTATTATGGACAGCCGTTCTTTGGAACCATTTTTTATAAATCTGACAGCTGTGGTGTGGAGGAGGGGGGTTGAGGACTGGAGTGCGCAGTAACTCTCTACAGTCCAGGCAGATGTTTTAGATTTAACAGCAAAACCTCCAAGGCACGGTGAAATTCACATTTGCACGTAACAAAATGCACTGATATATTTTATGCTGTTTTTTGATATGTTAAAGGCCTGGCAAAACCTTTTTTCCAAGAGTGCTTTGAAACTAAACTTTTCACCTAGTGCATCAGCTGAAACGAAACTAATTTCTTAAGCAAAACAGTGTAACTTGCATCCAGTTCTAAATTTGAGGAAAGGAACATTGCTGGTCAAGTGTCAGAACGTTAACCACATGCTTTCTGTTCTTTACAAGATCTTTATCTACATGCACGCCCATGTGCACCACATAAACCCTCAGTATAAAAGAAACTGTTATACAATTATTACACTCCTCCTCGAACAACTGGTTATTAAGTGACTTTCTCAAGAGCACAAATGTGACAGTTCATGAAACATCCCTCAGTTACCACCCCAGATGCTTAACTACTAGACTACATCACAAAACTGTGAACAACATATATGCAGTAATCCATATGTTTGTGTAAATAATTATTTTTGTAAAAACAGTACCTATACTAATTTATCCCTGACCCATTGTTTTAATGCTTATTTGTTCTTTGTCATTGTATAAAGGGTGTATTGTGCTGTCTGTTTTTATGGAGTGTATTGTGGAATAATTGCATTTCTCTTAGTTTTTTTTTAAAGTGTGTATGAAAATTCACTTTATTTGTTTGCAAAATGGATGTTATAAATCTTGTTGTGAACAATTCATCTGGTCATATGTTTGTTTCTTTCTTTCTTTCTTTGCCCCCACCCCATATTGTTTCCAGTCATTTTGACCTGGAGAGGATTTCTTTCCTGAAAATGCTAGTTAATGTTATCTTATTAGACTAATTTACGTAACCCGCATATGACAGAAAAGTTGGCGTACAGTCGTTTCTACGCAAAACTTGGAATTTATCAATATGGACATGAGCGGTGGCTACTATTAAATCTCACATCAGGTCTCAGCTCGTGTAAGTTTTTGAGTTACTCTGAGCTTGCGTGCACCATGAATTGTATAATGACAGCATTTTGTTAATTTAGATAATTTGCTTGGTTGACAACCGAAGCTCATTAGTCGATCATTAACCAGTAAGATTAGAATGTCTAGAAACGCTTCTGTGAACGGAGAAAAACAGAAAATAAGTATATAAGAGGAATAAAATAAATAGAACTACCCGAAATATTGTGAACGAGTAAAGTACAAAGCCTTGTTTATATAATGAATAATAGTTTAGCAACCAATTGTTACATGGCAAAATGAAAACATTTGGATTCTTGTCAAATGAGAGAGGCTTGTGAGCCCAATGCAGTTTCAGTTTCGCTTTAAATAAATTGATTTTTGCTTGAAGTTTGTATGCTGTTTATAATGAGTGCCACTATAGCCTAATTTGTGTTTTATTTTATAGTTTAATATCTAATTTTATAGCTTTATAGCTATGGCCTTTTATTGCAATTGCAAGTTTAACGGGTATTTTTTTCTTTCACAAGATTACTTCCTCTTTTTGGCCGAGTTACGTCTCTCTATGTCGTAAACTCTAGGCTTCTAAACTGGGGTGTTTTTAGGGGCGTGATATTCAAATTACGATTGTTTTGAGCCGCCACATTTATCCATGTATGATCATTCGTACGATGGGATTGGTGGCATACGAATGTTTCATGAATCACACGTTCATCAATTTGTGCACTTTCTACGTTAGATTGTTAAATGTGGCTCATTGACTTTGCTCACACAAGGTATAATAACTTCCCATATTTTTTGTATTTACTGTACCTTTTCCCTATCAAAAAATCACTGGCCTAAAAATAATAAAAAAAATTCTCATTATGCTATATTATTACCAAATGTTTCATTCTGGAACTGACTGAGTGTAGACCCCATTGATCTGAGTTTATGCACCTCAGTTTTGAGTGAATATTGCAAGCATTTTCCACCTGTTCTTGTTTGTATATGCCCAGACATATACATATATATACATACATACATACATACATACATATACATATATATATATATATATATATATATATATATATATATATATATATATATATATATATATATATTAGCATTTATTTTTGAACATTTTGGGCATATTTTGGGCACTTTTAATGTGATAGTGTAGAGAAGAATCAGTGTTGGGTACAGGATAACGAGCAGGGCTTCATATTGCATTTCTTCATAGCTCAGCATGTTGAAACACTAACTGGCAGTCCACTGCCCTGACATTGCTATGAATTAAATTAATAATAATGATGTTTTCTCTCTGTCCTGTGTTATTAGGGGTTATCTCTATGCGGGTCTGGAGTTTGGAGCCGAGTGCTACTGTGGCCATAAGATCCAGGCACCCAACGTGTCAGAGAGTGAATGTAATATGGAGTGTAAAGGGGAGAAGAGTAACCTCTGTGGAGGACCTAATCGACTGTCCATATACAGACTTGAGCTGAGCCAGGAGTCGGCCCGCAGATGTGAGCACCCTGACACACACATACACTTACACACACGCATCTGCAAGCTCACGTTTGCATGTGTCTGGACGGGCAAACCGATGTGGCTCAACACTGATGTCAATCTCAAAAGCTGAAAGGAACTCATGATTTTCATAGATAAGACCAACTAATTTCTTACAGGAAATTGGGTAAGACTTTACCTAAGGTTTCATTTGCTAAAATCAACTACTTTGGTTGACATGAACTAACAATAAACAATGTTTCTACAGCATTTATTAATCTTAATGTTAATTTCATCACTCATACGTACATTTGGTTAATGCACTGTGAACTAACATAAACAAAAAATGATCAGTTGTAAGTGTAATACAATTAACGTCTCGGTTACGTATGTAACCCTCGTTCCCTGAAGGAGGGAACGGAGACGTCACGTCGGATGACCGACGAAATTGGGATCTCGCCAGAGAGACCAATCCACTTCGAGTGTAACTAAACGAGCCAATGGACATTGGCATGCGATTATTGCATCCAGCTGCCGCTGATCACAGCGTGAGCATAAGAGGCAGCTGATGCACCGCATCAATTATGTTTTCGCTGAGGAGCCGAGCCGGCGACCCGGCAGCTCAGCGGTGGTACAGCGACTGTGGCGACGGGACGTGACGTCTCCGTTCCCTCCTTCAGGGAACGAGGGTTACATACGTAACCGAGACGTTCCCCTTTCAGTCGGTCACTCCGAGTCACGTCGGATGACCGACGAAATTGGGATCCCTACCAAAGCGCCACAGGAGCTGCCCCTTCCAGTGCCCTGTGTAGGGCTCCTGACCCTTCCTATAAGGCAGACAATAGGACCGGGCTCTACACAGAGAAGGTCAACTACTGGTGTTCCTTGAGCAACCCAAACAGTAGGACTAGGATAACACTGGGAAGCGTGCCCTTCCACTTGGAAGAGGCACACTGCGGAGTCACCTCCTCCCAGAGGGGGTTAAGTGACATTCAAACATGTGAAGTAACCCCGAAGGGCCCTATTGCACATGGAAGTCTCTGAGATGGCTCAGGCTGCATCTTTAGAGATGGCAGAACGTGGTCCGCCAGGGGAAACATGGCTCTAATAAGAATACCGTGGAATACACATATGGGATCCCGACAGGGTCTCTCATATGGGCACTAGCCTCGCACCAGATTTCAAGAATTCATTGGCTGAAGGCCTGGCGCCGGACGCCCCGCCGCGTCCGGACGCCGGAGTGCTGGAGGACTCAACAGGGTTTGCCTGGTTAAGGAACTCTCTGGAGAATTAGGCGTAAGGACGCCGCAAGCCGACTCTGAGGCGGCCCTCTCAGTGCCACTACCCGTTTGAGGTGAGAACACAGGAGGAAACCGGTTCGACACATAGGCTATAAAACCTAGCGAACGTGTTGGGAGTCGCCCAACCCGCAGCTCTACAGATGTCTGCTAGCGAGGCACCACGAGCCAGCGCCCAGGACGATGCGACACCCCTAGTGGAGTGAGCACGCAACCTGAGCAGGCAGGGCACACCTTGTGCTTCGTAGGCCAAGGTGATGGCATCCACTATCCAGTGGGCCATCCTCTGCTTGGAGACAGCCTTCCCCTTCTGCTGTCCTCCGTAACAGACAAAGAGCTGTTCTGAGGTCCTGAAGCTCTGAGTTCTATCCACGTACTGACGCAGTGCGCGTACAGGACAGAGCAAAGCTAGGGCTGGGTCTGCCTCCTCCAGGGGCAGCGCTTGCAGGCTCACTACCTGGTCCCTGAAGGGCGTGGTAGGAACCTTGGGCACATAGCCGGGCCGGGGCCTCAGTGTTGCACTGGAGTCAGCCGGCCCAAACTCAAGGCACGACTCGTCGACCGAAAATGCCTGCAGGTCCCCCACCCTCTTGATTGAGGCCAATGCAGTCAGGAGTAGGGTTTTCATAGAAAGAAACTTCAACTCGACTGACTGCAATGGCTCAAAGGGGGCAGTTTGTAGGGCTCTTAGCACCAAAGCCAAATCCCAAGAGGGAAGGGAGGGAGGCCTCGGAGGATTTAACCTCCTGGCCCCCCTAAGAAACCTGACGACCAGATCGTGCTTCCCCACCGACCTCCCCTCTATGGGGTCGTGGTGGGCAGAAATAGCAGCAACATATACCTTAAGGGTGGAGGGGGACAGCCTACGCTCCAACCCTTGTTGCAAAAAGGAAAGCACGGCTCTGATCGAACATCTCCGGGGGTCCTCCTGGTAAGAGGAACACCATTCGACGAACAGGTTCCACTTCAGCGCATAGGCCCGTCTTATGGACGGTGCTCGTGCTGAAGCGATAGTGAGCGCTACCTCCTGGGGCAGGTCACCTAGAACCTCCGCGTCCCGTCCAGGGACCACACATGAAGTTTCCACAAGTCTGGACGCGGGTGCCAGAGGGTGCCCCGTCTCTGAGAAAGCAGATCCTTCCTCAGAGGAATCGGCCAGGGAGGGGCTGTCGCGAGGAGCATGAGTTCCGGGAACCAGGTCCTGTTGGGCCAATATGGAGCCACTAACAGGACCTGCTCCTCGTCCTCCCTGATCTTGCACAATGTCTGTGCTAACAGGCTCACTGGGGGAAACGCATACTTGCGCAAGCCCTGGGGCCAGCTGTGTGCCAGTGCATCAGTGCCGAGCGTTGCCTCGGACAGGGAGTAGAACCACTGGCAGTGGGTGGTTTCTGGAGATGCAAACAGGTCTACCTGAGCAACTCCGAACCGACTCCAAATCAGCTGGACCGCCTGGGGATGGAGTCTCCACTCCCCAGGAAGTGCCGCTCGAGACAGCTCGTCGGCCGCCTGATTGAACACTCCTGGGATGTGGATGGCACGAAGGGACCTCAGATGCTTCTGACTCCAGAGGAGGAGGTGGCGGGCGAGTTGTGACATGCGACGGGAGCGCAAACCGCCTTGCCGGTTGATATAGGCAACGGTCGCAGTGCTGTCCGTACGGACCAGAACGTCCCTGCCCCGAAGGCGCCCTCTGAGGCGGCACAGGGCAAGAAGTACTGCCAGCAACTCGAGGCAATTGATATGCCAACGCAGAAGGGGGCCCGTCCAAACCCCTGATACTGCGTGCCCGTTGTACGTGGCACCCCAGCCGGTGGCCAAGGCATCCGTGAATACCACAGCATGCCTGGATACCTGCTCCAGGGGCACTCCTGCCCGAAGGAACGAAGGATCTGACCACGGGCTGAAGGTCTTGCGGCAGGCCGGTGTAATCTGAACCCGGTGAGTACCGCGTTTCCACGCCCACCTCGGGATTCGACCATGGAGCCAGTGCTGAAGCGGTCTCATATGGAGCAGACTGAGCGGAACTATGGCCGCAGCTGCAGCCATATGCCCCAGGAGCCTCTGAAAGAGTTTCAGTGGGACCGCTGTCCTGCCTGATAAAGTCTTGAGGCAGTTCAGCACCGACTGAGCACGTTCCTGGGTGAGGCGTGCTGTCTGGTTGACCGAATCCAACTCCATGCCGAGAAAAGAGATCCTCTGCACTGGCACGAGTTGCTCTTTTCCCAATTGACCCGAAGGCCCAACTGGCTGAGGTGCCTGAGCACCAGGTCCCTGTGTGTGCACAACAGCTCTCGAGACTGTGCAAGTATGAGCCAGTCGTAGAGGTAGTTGAGAATGCGCACACCCCGTTCTCTCAGGGGAACAAGGGGCCGCCTCTGCGACTTTGGTGAAGACACGAGGCGAAAAGGGACAGCCCGAAGGGCAGGACCTTGTACTGATATGCCCGTCTGTTGAACGCGAATCGCAGGAATGGCCTGTGTCGCGGGAGAATCGAAACATGAAAGTACGCGTCCTTCAGGTCGATTGCTGCAAACCAATCTAGGGGACGGACGCATCCAAAAATGCGTTTCTGCGTCAACATCTTGAACGGCATCTTGTGAAGTGCACGGTTCAAAACTCGCAGATCCAAGATCGGTCGTAACCCACCGCTTTTCTTGGGCACAATGAAGTAAGGGCTGTAAAACCCCGACCTCATATCGGCTGGAGGGACCGGCTCTATTGCATCCTTCGCCAGTAGGACTGCAATCTCCGCGAGCAAGACAGGGGCATCGACGGCTTTGACTGAAGTGAACCGGATGCCCCTGAACTTGGGGGGACGCCGGGCGAACTGAATCGCATAGCCGAGTCTGATGGTCCGCAGGAGCCACCGGGACGGGCTGGGGAGCGCTAACCAGGCTCCGAGAGACCGCACCAGCGGGGCCAACGGGCCCACCGACATGCCCGCGGTGGGGCAGCGAGGTGGAACACAGGGACCGGCCCCAGGGCCTGTGACGGCCTGGCCTGTGACGGCAGGGGGCGGGGTCTGGGTGTGTAGTGTAGCACTCACCTGATTTCTCCTCGCGTGGGAGGAGACACAGGAACCCAGCTTGAGGCTTGTGACAGCCCGGCGTTTGACGACTTGAAGCGGGGACTGGAGTGCTACTGCCCTTACCTGGTTCCACGAATGGGCAGGAGGGGTGCTCTTGGGCAACCACCCGCTGCCTGCTGGCGAGAGAGGAGGAGGGAAGCGATCCTGTGATGCACGGATCACCACTCTCCTCCTCTTGAGACCCGGAGATTGAGGAGACCGCTCTTTACTGATGTTTTGGGTACCGCTGGCTGCTGGGCCAGCGGCGGAACAAAATGAACAAAAGATACTCCACCCGGCCCTCCTCCGGGGGAGGGAGTGGTGCAGTCACCATCTCCCGATGAGCAGTCTCCTCCATCTCTGGGTCGACCGTCCCAGGGCCTCTTGCACTTGCGCTTGCCGCCAGGTTTGGCGGGGGCCTGGACGGGCTGGGCGTCCTGCCTGCGACCGGCTCCACGACGCTGCCTGGTGAAAGGCTGCTGCGGCTGCGTGGGAGCGGGGGCGGCCGCAGGGGGGCGCCCACGGCGACGAGCAGGCTGAGTGGCTGCAGCCGGAGTGGAAGCAGCAGGTTTCCTCCGGCGCATGATGTGTTTGCCTCAGTCTGCTTCTGGGCTGCCGAGAACTGCTGGGCAAAGCTCTCGACAGCGTCGCCGAAAGGGCCGGTCTGTGACACGGGAGCATTCAGGAACTGTACCTTCTCCTGCTCCTTCATGTCAGCGAGACACAGCCAGAGATGGCGCTCCTGGACATCGCACGACCCAGAGACTGTGCGGTCACCTTCGTCGCTCGTAGCGCGAGGTCCGTCGCAGCACGCAGCTCATGTAGAACCGCCAGGTCGTGACCACCCTCGTGCAGGTCTTTCAGTGCTCTGGCCTGGTGGACCTGCAGCAACGCCATAGCGTGGAGGGCGGAAGCCGCCTCCCCACAGGCTCTATAAAGCACTGCCAGTTAGACCTGACGAATACTTAGAGGCCCGTGAGGGGAGACACGGATCACCCCGCAGGGTGGAAGCGGCTGTTGGACACAGTTGCATGGCCACAGACCGTTCCACCGAGGGGATGCCCGCATACCCCAAAGCGGCTCCACCATCGAGGGTGGTGAGAGCGGAAGAACTACAAGATGTGTTTCGGGCAGTGAAAGGTGCCCTCCACGATCTTGTCAGCTCCTCATGCACTTCCGGAAAGAATGGCTGAGAACCAGCGCCACCCCCACCGAGGAACCACTCGCCCAGCCTCGAAGGATCGGGACACGGTGGCTTTTTAGGATTCCACACGAGCCCGACATTCTCGGCGGCCCGGGAAAGCATAGCCGTCATCTCTGGGTCTGGCACGGACAACGCTACCACACCCGAAGGGGGCAACGCAGCCGGGTCGTCATCCCCGGAGAGAGAGGGCCCGCCCTCCGATGCAGTGATCGACATCTGGTCGTCAGAGGGGGCACCGAAGGAAACGCGTGGCCAGCGCGCTCCTTCGGTAGCTCCACCGGCTGCGGAGTGCTTGAGGGGTGAGGAGCTCCACTTGGGGAAGCCCTCACCGTAATCCTCAAATCACCTCTGACTCCACCGGATCCAGTGTGCACGCCGGATCACGGCAGGCAGAGGGACTCTGCCATGTTTGACATAGCAGAGTCGCACTCCGAGATGGTCATGTCCCCGCAAGAAGAACATGAACCATCCACGAAAGCCACCTCAGCGTGCTGAATGCCCAGACACGTGAGGAAGCGATCGTGACCGTCCTGAGGCGCCAGGAAACGACCACACCCAGAAACGCACGGGTGAAAAGACATCTTTAAAAAGACGCGATCACCCGTGTTGCTCTTTTAGAGAAATTGCTCTTTCAGAGAAATGCTCTTTTAGTGCTGAAGCACGCAGGGGAGCTGGCCACCGCACACTCCTAGTGTGGCTGTCAGCAGGAAGACGATCTTTCTCTCCCGGACACCGTGACCACCGCTGCCGCGCCGTAACGCCCGCACTCGCTCGCAGAACACTCTCTTGGAAGGGAGAGCAGTAGCTTTAACCACTACCGCTCGGCTCCGAAGCGAAAGGATAATTGATGCGGTGCATCAGCTGCCTCTTATGCTCACGCTGTGATCAGCGGCAGCTGGATGCAATAATCGCATGCCAATGTCCATTGGCTCGTTTAGTTACACTCGAAGTGGATTGGTCTCTCTGGCGAGATCCCAATTTCGTCGGTCATCCGACGTGACTCGGAGTGACCGACTGAAAGGGGAACAGAGGTTAAGAAATTATGTAAAAATATATTGTCCTAATGTTAACAAATGAGACCTTGATATTTATTGTTAACAGAAATTGGCTTATCTTTAAGCTATTTTGATAATCAAAGCATGATAGCAAGAGCGTAGCACAGGGCAAATGGCTCGCCAACAAGCTCCTGGGGGAGTGATTATCTTGAATGATTTCTACTCTTTGTTTTCTAGTAATTGCGGAAAAAATCTATCACTTTATTTCTATCACACATCCTTCACAAGCAAAAACTATCACACATCCTTGAAAACCTGGAAATTGATGACTACTTTTCCAATCCTGGAAAACACATGGAAAATGAAAGAAAATGTAAAATGTTCTGGACAATCTTGTTGTCCTGAAAAATTATTATTTTAAAAAATGTAATTGTGTTTTCCTTTAGCCAAGAACAAACAGTTCACCACTGGCCTGAAACAATTCATTTTAGTAATTGTTGTAGGAAACTTCTTCCTCGTCGAAGCAGAGACCAGGAGACGTTGGGATATCTTTCAAGCAGAAGTTTCTCTTTATTGAGAACTCGCTGTGCGTCGCTGCAGTCATCCAAGTCTGACAATAGCTCAGCACAGTAGAGTTTATACCTTTCAAGGGGGAGGGATACATAGAGGTGGAGACAATCTAAACAAAGCATGCAAATGCAGTACAGGAATCAGCCTGTTACCTGAATTTCCCCAGCCCTGATCTCATCAGCATAACAGTGTCATTCAAATGCATAGGTGCTAATCCAATCAGCCTGACAGTATCGCCCACATTATCATAGAGACAAAGGCACAGCTGTGCCTTGAGCTTTAACTTGGGACCCTGCCCAATGGTCAAGAAGTGCATAAAGACAAAAGGTTAATGTCTCAGACCCCTGGGCTGCTTGAATTGATCTTCTTAGAAATGTCATCCTCTTTGCCTCAAAATGTAAAACTCAATGTACATAACTTTTTCAGTTTATATAACCTAGATTTAACATTTTACAAATTTGTAATTCCACATTGTCCATAAATCGGAACTGGCCAGTTGTTAATCCAAAACGGGCAATCGGCAATCGCCTCTTTTGTTTTATTTCGGCCGATCTCTGTTCCAGACTTGCACACAAACTGTATTACAACCATATTTCAAAATGCAATTTGTGTGGAAATATTACGAAGTCTGTAAACAGGCCGTTAATAAAGACAAGAGATGCTGAAGACGAACACAAAGAGGAGAAACAAAGAGTTTACACTTTACTTTAAGGTGTCCTTGTTACAGTGTATTTATACCTTTAAGTACTGAGTAATATTAATTAACTACACGTACTTACGAAATGGTTAGGGTTAGGATGAGGGTTTGGTTTAGGGTTAGTTGCATGTAATTATGCATAATTTATTGTTATTACTATAGTAACTACATGTAGCATATGTAACATGGACACCGTAAAATAAAGTGTTACCGAAAATACTGGCAGAGAAAGCTCACTGTTCATGACGCTCGAAATATTGGAAGAAACCTCTGTAGAATGAATTGGAGGTGGGGGGTTTATATGAATGTATCTCTGAGGGGAACAGACTGTCTTCACAAGTTTAGATGGCATTTTCTTTTCATCTTGCCAGTGTATCATGCATACTAAAGTAGTATTTCTAGGTGCAGCGCTGCTTTGTTTACATCAGTAACCAAAGAAACGCTATATTGCTGCTGTCAGAGAGTGAATCTGCATTCTCATTCAGCCCGTCTGCTGTTTTTGTTTCATGCAGATATGTTATATGTGTATAATTTCAAAGATTAGGACAGAGCATTCTGTTTTTGGTTCAGATTTTGAAATTACATCTAATTTAATTTAATGTAAATCATAAACTGTTCATGTAAAATCCTTCTTTGGATTGTGATAAAAATGCAGTTACTGCCTCTAAATTTAAATGGCTACAGAGAGTTTGGCCTGTAATAGAGCAAGAAAACATCTTGTTGTACTCATATTTTCATTCTATCTTATCTCTTATTTAAAATAAATGAATAAAAATCAATCAATCAGTTAATCAATCAATCAATCGGAATCGATTTTCCCATTTGCTTGTAAAAAATCAGAATTGGCCATGAAAAATCAAGAACGGTGCATCACTACTGACTTTTGACAGTTTGAACATTGATGTGTTTCCCAGCCTTCTATTGAGTGGTTAACTTTAACTTTAATTCAGCTACTTGTAAACTAATAATTTAGATTTTTGTCAAAAGTAGAATATTAGTACTTCTGTACCACTTCAATATTGAAATTTTAAAAACGTAACAATTCCGGCCTTTCTGCAGCGCTGGTAGTAGTACAGACTCAATTCAGTACTCGCTGATAGGTGGCTGCTTTCAAACGCTTGATATGTGAACAGTGATATGCATTGGCCAATCAGAGGTGTTTAACTCAGAATACACTTATTTTTTACTTGACCCTTTTAAAGCAATACTTAGTTGAAAATATTTAAAGGATACATGCCAATATTTTAAAATATTTTTTCTTTAATTTTATTATTAGCATTAATGATGAACTGATTTAATTTATTATTATTACAAAATAGGTCAATAAAATAATTAAATACTTAGATTTTTTGGCTATGGTACTGAAATTGGTTCCGAAACTCATTTGTTGTAATGTATTATTAAGAGCTCATATTAAAGAGCTGATTTTATTGTTAAGTCATGGCCATAAACTGTATGTTTTTAAAGACTTCTCAAGAGAGGAATATATTTTAGGGCGTCATCCTTGTCTTTTATTCCTCCCATAATTAAATTAAAATTGTCCTGGAAAATCCTTAAAGTCTTGGAAAATGATCTCTGAAAAAGAGTGGGAACCCTGAATGTTTGTTTTTCCTATCTCATTCATTTTGTGTTTAATTATTGTAGGCAGTATTGTTTAGATCCTTCTCACGACATCCATTTTTAGAATAAACTATGTATAAAAAAAATTCATATCCATTTCCAGATCTTTATGGCACGTCCTTTCACCCTTTTCCTTATGCCTCATATTTCCTTTACTGATCAAAAAATAGCACTGGCTGAAACTTGTGACATTCCACCCCTTGTATCCTGAATAAGCACTTTTCTCATGTGACAGGATGTCTGTGTGCGTATGAGAGGTTATGTGATAAACACTGCAAGTGAATACAATAGTTGTGCAGGAACAACTTAGCCTTTTGATGAAACCATTGTTAAATGAATTGATAAAAGACCATGTCCACTTGTACATATAGTGATAGATGCTATTTACACTTGCATTTGCTTTTTGTTTTAACGAGTCAGTCAAAAACATTTACAAGACAGTTGCTGGTGAGGTTTTCACAGACAAGCAACACTCACATTTTCTTCAGAAAATGGTATATATGAGGTTGTTTTTGTTGGTTTTACATTTTAAAAATTCATATTTATTTTGCTTTTCAGATGGGAGTGCCATATTCAAGGGCTGTTTCAAGAGGCCAGACAACGTGACCCTGGCGCTTCCTGCTAGTGCCGTTATTAAAAACATGTCAGTGGACAAGTGTGTTGACATGTGCACAGAGAAAGTGAGTACGTCTGGTCTCTCTCATACTACTGTGCTTATAGTCTGTCCTATATAATCTCTTCCTTTGTCTGTCATAGGAATTCTCTCTGGCAGCCTTGGCTGGTGAAAAATGTCACTGTGGATTTCCTACTTCACTCTTCACCCTGCATGAGCGTGAGGACGAGGAAATGTGTCTCCAGCACTGTGCAGGAGAAGACTTTGAGAGCTGTGGAAACAATGACTTCTTTGTAGTGTACCAGACCCAAGTGCAAGGTAACATTAGTTTGTTTGGACCAGAACAATGGGCTCAGGCGAGCGCACAGGCAGCCAACATGCACAGTATTTTTCCTATTTTAGGACAAGAACAAACATGTCAGGCCACTATAGAAGCACAAAATACAACCCAGGTTGTGCTGCTTCAGCACATTCAGTCTTCACTGTGTTTCAAATGTGTGATGAGCTCTAAGTGAGCTTTTGTGGCTGCATATCACTTATCGAGGTCGACCCTCACGTTTGCTAAGTTCACACTTCCTCTACACTTCCTCCGAGTTTGCCGTCAAAGTAAGAAAAAAGTGTGACTTCTTTATTTCAGTTTGCTTTGCTTTCAACAGTGGTCAAAGGCGATGGCTTCACCTGTAAATTTGGCTCTAAAGCGATAGCATATACAGTATCATGCATTTACAGTTATCTGCAGATGATTTCAATAAATGCACGCTTGTGACACTTAAATGCCGCAGCTGTCCTGCTGTGCAAGCAGAGCCTTTTTCAGAAACATGCACAAACATGCACTCGGCCACAAAATCACATAGAATCGCTTTGTTGACTTTGAGGGTGGGGGAATTGCCTGTTTTTAAGTACTGGTTAGTTCTCACCACAGTTTTTAAATATGCTGCACAAATGTGTGTGGTGTGCTGTGGAGTGAAGGGGTGGGGATGACACATCAAAGAGTTAAAAGCATCAAAGCTTCTCTCAAATCTACGCTAGCTATTACTTAAAACAACAAAAATCAAGAATCTGTGGTTTGTTAATTCTTGTTAACCTTTATTTTATTGACAAAAATACAAAGAAAAGGTTTCCAGTGTTTTCACTGGCCAACTTAAATGTATTTTGTAAATATAAACAGATTTTATGTCATATTTTGATTTTGATGGCTGCAACACGCTCCAAAAAAGTTGGGACAGAGGCTTGTTTAACACTCTGTCACATCATCTGTCCTTTTAATTACAGTGTTAAATTTTCTGAGAATTGAGGGTACTAACTGTCAAAGTTTTGCATGCAAAATTTTTGTCCAGTCTTGCTTGATACAACAGCTGCTCATCAGTCCGAAGTCGTTATTGTTTGATTCTCCTCCATACATTTTCAATAGGAAACAGATCCACTGGCCAGTCAGTCACATCCACATGTGTCTATGAAACCACGCTGTTGTAACACATGCAGAATGAGATCTGGCATTGTCTTGATCTAATAACCATGGACTTCCCATGATAGACCGCATCTTGATGGCAGTATATGTCTCTCTACAGCTCTGTATAATTAGGGGCTTTTGCACCGCACAGTTCTAGGAACTAACTAGCATGGTGGTTCCTAGAGCACCAATTTCCCCCTCGGGCCATTTACGTGGTTGCATTCGCAATGGCGGCAGGAACTCTGAAGCGGCTGACAAACAGAGTTCCTAGAACTAAATATGTTCTTAGTTCCTGCGCTGCGAACACTCCAAAAAGCAGGTACTTCCACCCAGGGCCGTCGCTAGTGGGGTGAAAGGTGGTGACGATTACAGGGGCCCACAGCTGAGGGGGGGGGCCCCGGCGATCTCAATGACTGGCTGAGGCCTGCCTAAAAAGACGCTCAGGACAGGTGACGGGCCACTGCTGCGCGTCGTCACGAAAGCTTATCATTTGCACGTGTTTTTAAGCCTTGCCAATTTAAACATGAGTTTAAAGTATTCAAACACAAGACGTGGAAAAACTCAACTGAGTAGGCCTACTCAAAATTATTTTACTAATTACTAATTATTTTACATACTAAAAATTATTTTACACTTTGACCATATTGCTTAAGTGTTTTTTCTTTAATTGCTAATGCGACCTTTTTACACCACAGACTGAACAAAATTAAGCATTGCTTGGTAATTGGTCAACAAAGTATTGATAGTTGTGTAAATATTGTCATACCAACAGGTGTCTGAATTATATATTACATACCTTTCTATCAAAGTTATCTGACATTATCAAGATGCATTTGTTCTGACACAGTTTAACTCTGAGTTCTTGACATATTTTATTACCATTTTCTAAACTATAGCAAAAAAAAGATAATGTGAGAAATGTTGAAGGTGTCTGAATAAATTTTGGTTTGACCGTATATTTAATTTTTACAGTGAAGACTATGCAGTGCTATTTTACATTTGATTATTCGGTTTCTGTACCTGGACACCTACAAACTTAAAAAACTTAAATATTGTGTAAATAGCACAAATAAATAAGAACGAACATACAAATTAAACAATTTCAAACAGGGCCCACTGGACCGGGGCCCCGCAAACCCCAGCTACAGCCCTGCTTCCACCAATAGTTCTAGGAACTATGAAAAGGTTCCTCCGGTGTGAAAGCCCCATATGCCTCCATGTCAGTGGTAGCTTCGCACAGATTCCAGTCACCCATGCCCTTTACTCTGCTTCACCCCATACCATGACAGACCTTTGCTTTTGCATCTGTCGCTGGTGAAAATCTGTATGATCTCTTTGGTCTTTGGGACTGAGAACTTGATGTCCGTTTTTCCCAAGAACAAGCTGAAATGTGGACTCATCTGACCACAGCACACATTTCCACTGTCTTTTTGACTATCTGAGATGAGCTCTGGCCCAGAGAACCCGGCAGCATCACTGCATAGTATTGATGTAGAGCTTTCTCTTTGCGTAACAGATTCAAGTTGCATTTTTTAATGCAGCGGAAGACTGTGGTAAATGATAGTGGTTTTCTGAAGTACTCCTGAGCACGTGGCTATATTTAACACTGCAGCATGATGGTTTCTTATACATTGCCATCTGTTTCAAAACAGTTTAACTTTTATGTTGCCTCTGTTCCAACTTTTTTGGAGTGTGTATAAATCTATTCTTTGTACTTTTGTCAATTAAAGAAAAGGTAAGGGGAATTAATAAATCACAGATTCTTGATTTCACTGCATTTTATAAAATGTCCCAACTTTTTTGGAATTGGGGTTGTATATTACACGTGGTTTTGTTACCTCACCTTACATTACATAAATTCACACATTCTGTGAAAGCTCTAATTTAATGCACAAATAAATGCACAGCCGTTTGCACTTGCACTCTGCATGGAACATATATTTTATGCACTGTTGCATCTTAAATAACTTTTGTAGTTTATTTTGTGACATTTATATAAGCTGTTTGATTGCTTACAGCTGTAAAAACCGGTTACACTCATGGTGTGGATGGATTGCCTGTCGGAGACAGAAGATAATTTGTAGTTTAAGGTTTCAGGACCTTTTGAATAAATGTTTTTGGTTTAAGCATTTGGAGCCTAATGATTATTTCAAAAAAAGACAACATTTTGACTTAGAATTCTGTCATTTATTTTGACTAACGTTATCTGTGCAAAGTTATGACCACTAAGGCACAAGGACAACAAAGATAAGGTTATTTTCAGCTTTACACAGATAAGGTTAGAAAATTTATCATACTGTAACTATGTTAACTCTCAAGCATACTTTGGGACAAATGTGGGCAAAATCTTTTTTTTTTTTTTTTTCAAAAAGTGCAAGCGGTGATTGCAAGTGACATTGTAATTTAGTTTCTTTTTTCTTGTCTTCACCACCTGGTACTTGTGTAAAATGTTGAGAGATTCAATTTAAAAAATAATTAATAAATACAATAAAATAAAAAATAAAAAAGACTGCAAGTGACGTCACTTGCGGAAGCGCAGGTGCCTGAGAGCGCAAGTCTGAAAATGCAAGTGCAAGTCTGCAGCCAGATCCTTCTCAAAACTTCTCAAAACCAAGTTTGTTACAATGGTTTATAGATTTTAGCCTATATGCAGCCATTGAGTACTTGAGCCAAATAGTGGCTATTGATATTTTTGAAATTTTCATATTTTTATGCCATCGTATGTCACCAGATGTCACCACATTTTTAGCTTTTGGCTGTCTGAACTTACTGGATTTTTTTTCTGTAGTAAAAGAAATAATAAATATAACATGAAAATAAGCATATTTTACATAAAATATGGTACTTTTAGAGGTAAATAATTTTAAACAAAAATTGCATAAATTGATAGTTTTTATTTTATCGAAGATAGATATGATATGACATTTAATAAAAAAATAAATAAAAATATTGGGATAACACCTTTGTCCACGAAGGACTAATTAAGGGCTGCTATACGAAGGATGAGGGTTAACAAGCTTCGTTTCGTTTCCTCTTCAGTCTGATAGTCATCCACTCTGTGGTGCAAATTCTGAATGGTCATCATGTACAGCTTCAAACCAAAATTGCAAGCAAGCTAACATTTGAAAATACCGAATCAGACTGTTCTCAAGAGAGATTTTCTAAAATCAACTTTTCTCACTTCATCAAAATAGCAGTATATTTTCATGGTGGTGTGTGCATTCCTGTTGGTGTTTACAGAATGCAAAGGTTCTGTGATTTCAAGACTATTATTTTTGCAGTTTTTAGTCCACGTATGTTACCTTTGAGGTCATAAATATATGCATCAATATACTTGCTTGTCAAGCAATTTCATGGAGACTTTGAGACTTTTTAAGGATTTTTTCACTTCAATATCTTCCATTTGCCCTGATATGTGTTCTCCTTTATCTCTACAGATAATCGTTGTATGGACCGGCGCTTTTCACCCACTCGTTCCAAACACCTAGTGGCACTAGCTAGTTTCCCAGGTGCAGGGAATACTTGGGCCCGTCACCTAATTGAGCTGGCCACGGGTTACTACACCGGGAGCTACTACTTTGATGGCTCACTGTACAACAAAGGTTAACTTAACTTTTTGTTCTCTTTTTGAGAAGGCCATCCTTTTGACTCTTGCTTGCTGATGGTCTTCCTCTTTTTGATCTCTCTGCATGTGCAGGTTTCAAAGGGGAGAGAGATCACTGGCGCAGTGGTAGAACCATATGTATCAAGACCCATGAGAGCGGCAAGAAGGAGATCGAGGCCTTTGACGCCAGCATTCTTATGATCCGGAACCCTTATAAAGCCCTTATGGCAGAATTTAACAGAAAGTATGGCGGCCATATTGGATTTGCCTCTCAAGCTCATTGGAGGGGGAAAGGTGAGAGATGAAAGCTTGTTCTAAAGCCTAGTGATGCGCAATACAAACATCAGTGCTTGCATAAAGCATATAAAAACTATGCATGTTAAATGTCTCTGTTAAAGAAATAGTTCACCCAAAAATGAAAGTTTGCTGGAAATGTACACACCCTCAGGCCTCCCAAGATGTAGGTGTTTGTTTCTTCATTGGAACAGATGTGGAGAAATGTAGCATTGTATCACTTGCTCACCAGTGGATCCTAAGCAGTGAATGGGTGCCGTCAGAATGAGAGTCCAAACAGAAGATAAAAGCACCAAAGTAATCCACACAACTCCAGTCCGTCAGTTATCGTCTTGTGAACTGAAAAGCGGTGTGTTTGTAAGAAAAAAATCTATCATTAAGGTGTTTTAGATTTAAATCATCGCTTCCAGCCAATATACCAGTCAATCCATGATAATGCATAATAATGATCAGTGCTGGATAGTAACTGATTACATATAATCTGGATTTGTATTTTTATATCCACAATGTACAAGATTATCCTATGTAAATAAATGTGATAAACGAGTTAGGTCAAAAGTAATCTAAAAGATTACTCTGATTACATTAATTAATATTTGTAACATAATGGATTATGTTACTAACTACAATTTTTGTCATGTAATTTGGAATCAGTAACCGATTTCCATTTATGTGGATTACTTGTGGATTATTGTGATGTTTTTATCAGCTGTTTGAACTCTGATTCTGACGACACCCATTCACTGCAGAGGATCCATTGTGGTGAGACAGTGATGTAATGCTAAATTTCTCCAAATCTGTTCTGATGAAGAAACAAACTCATCTACTTCTTGAATTGTGTGAGGAGTGAGCACATTTTCAGCAAATTTTCATTTTTGGATGAACTGTTCCCTTAACTTTATACTGCTGCTATAATTTACTAAATTTTCCCCGTCACAATTTGTTCAGCTTCTCTTCTATATACAGATGTCATTTGATGCATTTTTTGTCTTCACTGAGCTCATCACATTATTTGCTAGCATTATCTGTATCTTAGGTCAGTTAACAGACCAATGTTCATAATCAGGCTAAATGTTTGAAAGAACTTCTGTTTTATTCTTGACGTTGTCATTAGTCTGAGGGTTAAACTAAGCTGCTATACTGCGGTCGAGAGTGTGCGCTTAGCAGACACAAAAAGCCATGACTGTCTTTAATGTGGTTTTTGAGAGTCTTCTTCTGAGCAACTTGCTTAAGACTAATGATGCTTATGTTTAGGTACAGGAATCTATTATTGGGAACCAAATACAGGTTTCTGGTGTTTAAATTTGAACGGTTATAACCATTAAACCAAAACATATTTTGCTTGCAGTTAATGTAATTTTAGTAAAATGTTTTGTTGCATTTTAGAAAGGTGTGTGAACTATGGTAGTGGTCAGTTCATTGTGCAAAGTTGTCCTTACCCCAATGAAGTCCATTTTTAAGCAATTTTTCTCTCTTGTTCTGCTTCTTAACAATTTTTTTTTTTTTCCCACGGAGAAGCAGATACTTGTGACATTTTGGTGTCTTGATTTTCGAAATGAGCATCTTTCTGTTTTTGTTTCATTTTTTAACAGTTTTATGAAGATGCCTGTGTGTGTTTTTAATACATTTTAATATTTAACACTGCATGTTCCTCAGTTATTGTTTCACTGTTCTTGTTGCTGTGCCAACAAGCTTATTAATTCTTTCTGATGCATCACACTGACCAAAACGCAGAAGCATCTCAAAAAATCTGCATTGTTTGCTTCTTTCTTTTGTATTCCATTCTTTTTACATCCTCTATCATCATGATTATGAACATTTTATTTGGTTTGTGAAAAAAAGACATCAGCTCTTCATTAGCGATTATATTGTTTTCTTTCTCTCCCCTGATGAGACTCAGCAGAAAATTATATTCTGTTACTTAAATACAAAACAAGTTCATCAATTCAGAGTATGATTGACTTCTGCTTAATTTGTTTTTGTGCATTTGTGTAGTGCTGTCACACAACTACAAAGGTTTTCTAATGCACTAAATCTTAGGCGCCATGTTACTGCAAGATGTTATTGTTCAAGAAGTTCAACTCTCTCATTCTCTCTCAATCAGAGTGGCCAGAGTTTGTGAAGAACTACGCTCCATGGTGGGCATCCCACACACTAGACTGGCTGAAATATGGGAAGAAAGTTCAAGTGGTACACTTTGAGAATTTAAAACGGGACCTTTTCTCTGAGTTAAAAAGCATGGTCATCTTTCTGAGCCTAGAAGTCTCAGAGGACCGCCTGCTGTGTGTGGAAGGACAGAAGGATGGGAACTTCAAACGCTCTGGGCTGAGGAAGCTGGAATATGACCCTTATACGCCAGAGATGCGTGCCTCTATTGATGGACTTATTAAGACCGTGGACACAGCTCTCAGAAAGAGAAACCTGTCTGGTGTACCTGAGGAGTACAGGCCCAGATGATACTCATCTCTTCACTTGTGCTTTTTTTTGTTCACAACACACTTTTTTCCCAAGTGACACCCATTTTTCCCCTAGAATATGAAATTGTTTATCATCATTCTGTTTGATTGCTTTCAGTTTTAAGAATGCTACAGTATGCATTGCACAAATGAACTGCTGAAAAACAGTTTGCCCTTTCATTAATAATCTACACTACATAGTAAGACATGGGCTTGTGCAACAATTTGCTTTGTTTAATCGCCATGGATCCATCTTCCTTAGGCCATTACAAGTGTGTGCTCGCTACAAATTCAGTTCAGTCATTATGGGAAATGACGGTTCACACTTTTTATAAAAGCGTCTGTTGCCACCAAGACATCCAGGACAGCTATTTAGATAAACCCGTGATATCTGTCTTTCATTAAATTGTCTTTTCCTTCCACTACTGGACTACACTATGATCCCTCAAGCACTCCAGTCTCTTTGGGAATATCTGGACAGCGATTTCATTTTTAACATCTGAACCCCAGCTTCCTGTTACCACAAATATCTGGAAATTGCCTTCAGATGTTTTGATGCTTCTTAAAACTGATATGGACAACAAAAATCCTCAAGCTATACCACGTGTATTAGATAAATGCATGGGCGACTTGAAAACACGTTGTCTGGTACTTGCCTTCAGTGATTTACAGGCAAATTGCAGCCCTTATTGAGCTATCGATTTAGATGAAAGCAACCAAGTTCTTCTGTTTTGTGTTCAGAGCACTTCTATGTTGAGATTGTTCCACTGAGTTAATTGATTTAACTTTTTTTTCTCACTGAGGTTTTAAGATGTATTTGCAGTGGGTGGTCAAAAAAAAAAAAAATTTCATCTCGTGTTCACAAAGGTAAAGAAATGGGGGCTTCTTGTAAATGACTTAAGATGATATTGACTGACCCTTTGCCGCTTATTATTATTTTAATTTTTTAAAGGGATACTGTAGTTTCCCCCAAAATGAAAATTCATAGTTATTTATGTTTTTTACAGACGTGGTCACTATAAACACGGCTCTTACATGAGAAGAATTGTGTCAATACTTGGAATCAAATGAAGATGAGTAAATCATGACAGAATTTTCATTTTTGGATGAACTATCCCCTTTATGCAAAAAAAAAAAATTTCTTCACCAATTTATGTCCCAGGTTAGACTGTGAGAGTAGTTGCACTGCTGTGTGAGGTGCACTGAATAACTTCCCCACAAAATCAAATAATTCCTCCCAAAATATCATTAGCTGTCAGGTTTTGCATGCAATTATAAACTTGTTCCCTGAAGAAATTTTCAGAATTCTTATTGTTTGTTTTGTTGTTGTTTTGTTTTGTTTTTGTTTTTTTTTGTTTGTGTTTTTTTCAGTGTTTTAATTGCAGGAGTTTTCATTCAAAACAGCAAATCAGCTTTATAAAGTAATCTTGAAGGGGTGAAAGCAAGTATGAAGCAATGTTCTTAGACACAAAGCACCTCGTAGGTAAATTTCATTTGTCAGCTGGAGACCTAACAAATAACATTCAATATATGTAAATACACATATATATTTTTGTAATGCTCACAAGGAGAATGACTTTAAAAGACAAAGCGTCACCTATATTTTTGAAAAGGCTTTTAAATTTGAGCATTACATGCTTTTCATTTCAAAAAGGATCTGAAGTGTCTTTCTGAATGTATTTTGTATGGAGTGAATGTCTACCAAACAATTATGGAAATCAGAGAGCAATTGCCAGCAATGCAAAGGAAATTAAATGATTGCAACAAGATTTTTATTATAATTGTAAGCTGAGAGAAGTGTGAATATGAGGTAAGGATTTGAAATTGTTTGGATGGTGCATTAGATGTCCTGATCAATAAATTCCAAAGCCCCAAATTCTCAGAGGCCCAACATTCATTTATGTATGTAGTTGCATGCTTGCTTATTTATTTATTTATAATTTCTGTGTGCATTTGGTGAAAAGGCTGAACAAACAAACATTATTTATGCAATTTCGTTGGTTTCTAATGCAGCAAAAATTGTGCACTTTACTTTCAAATCTCTCTTTACAGCTCTATTTACATTGTATTTTAAATGCTGGTTGTGTCGCAACTTCGTAGAGTCAGAATTAATAGGTTTTATCGCTGTTTCAGGAAATGGCACAAACAAACAAGTTTCCAGGCTGCAACAGCTCTCTGAGGACAAACATACTTTTTGAAACACTGCATCAAATCATAGATATTCAAAAGCAATATAAGCAAAAGTCTTAGGTCTGCCCTTGTTTTACAGATCTCTCATCTACTTTTCTCTTGTTTTGTGCTGTTTTCACAGGGGAGGTGTGATACCTCGAGCGGCTAGTGCTCAGAGCTAAAAGAAGCGTCTTTGTTGATAAGGTTACTGCGGTCATAATGACTGAGACTAAATGTCCCCACCATACATTTAATATGTGGTAGGATGTATTTCCAAACACTTGTCAGTCCGGTTATAAAATGAACCACTGCTGCTGTACACTAAATGTTCAGAGCTGAAGGCCTGCAGACTGCAACTAAATGATTGAGCGGTCTGAATTAAACCGCTTACTCAAAAGTGAATTCAAGACTGTTTTGTGGATCTTTTTGACTATGACTTAGAAACAACATATGGATGCCAAGGCGACTTGGTTTTAAACTGTGGTCTTAGATTTTTACAGTTCGTTACATTTGTTACCATTTGAGTTGCAGTCTACAGCCCTGCATCTTACTAATTTAGTGTTGGATAGTGTTTTTTTTTTTTTTTTTTTTTTGTGATCAACTTTTTCTTGTATTTTATATATAACATCATAACATCCATTCAAAACACAACAAAACAAACAAAAACAACAACAGACATATAATCAATAATTTAAAGAATCCAGTCAAAGAGGAGAGAGAAAGGGGAGAGGGGGAAAAGAAAAAAAATCATTCCTTTATTTAATCAAGTATGTTCAAGGAAAAACATTGCCAAGCATCAATAGTACTAGGTTTGGCCTTATTAATTTGTGCTGTTGTACACTCACAAGTTACTATTTTTAGGAGGCTATGGATCCAATATGTGCGGTGTAAACCAGTTCTGTATTATTGTTTTCTTCACAGCTGTAAAACCAGTAAACAACATTCTCTTTTGTATTAAGCTAGAGACCAGAATCATCAAGACATAAACTTGGGTTAGCAAAGTAATCAATTTGTAGTTAAGAGGATAAAACCAGGTTTACATGTGTCCATAGATTAACGAAGATAGGACACTCCCAAAGCATAAGAATAAAAGTACCTGATGATACAGTATTGCAGTTAAAATTTGGTTGTAGTTTCATTTTGAATCTTTTGTAAGGGGTTATGTATGCTCTATGAATGACTTTGAAGTGAATAAGACGATGAGCCAAGTTTTTAGACATTAAGCTGAGATTAGACCATACCTTCTCGCAGTCGACAGATAAATTAAGGTCAAATAATTCCAGATTCCAGATAGATTTGATAGAAAGTTTTTGTAATGCAATCAATAATTATATTATATATTAAGGAAAGACCAGAATATGGTGCAATCCAATCCCGCATAGGATGAGAGGACATGTGAGATATGGATAGTGTTTTTTTTTAATGAAAACTGCAAATCAGGTCTATAAATCTATGAATACAAAATAAAGCACAAACTACCATATCCATGCAAAAATATTTTTGTACTGCTTATAAGCAGGAAGTATTGAAAGATAGGAATTATCGCATAATGTTTACCATCAAAAAGAATAATGCTGAAGCGTCTTTGTGGATGTATTGTGTATGGATTTAATTGATAGGCATATGAAATAATTAAGAGAAACAGAATGATTAGGACAAGATTTTTATTATATATTTTTATGTATTTATGTGGAGCACGACAACATTTGTTGATCTTGCCCAATAGATGATTAATACATACATTCAAAAACTCCAAATTCTTTTATCCCCACACACACTCATATATATTAATGTATGTTAATCAGTAACACAAATGTTAAGATAAAAACAGTAAATATTTCATAGCTGTTGTAGAATTCTTCAAAATCATTAAACAAAATACAATGACTTGTTAAAGTAGCTTATATTGAACCTATATTTACATTTTTTAACTTCTACTTGTAAATTTCCAAACTCAAACATTTGACAAAACAACAGACAAAACAATTGCACTACTTGTCAGTGCCAAGTCGTTTCTATAGGCCAACATTCTCCAATCACGCTTGGAAGAGAATAAAGAGAGATATCTTTAGTCCATGGGTCGTGTTAAAATTTCAGACAGCAGTGGAAAGTCTGTTATCCACAGAATTGGTAATTGAAGTTGCTCTGAAAGCACTTTGGGTCTCCTCATCGATGGCGCTCTCAATCTTGGAAAGAAACGAATAGCATTTCTTCTTTAAGTCCTTGGCCATGAATGCATAGAGGAATGGGTTTAGAAAGCTGTTTGCACTGGCGAGAGTGGCGGATACTTGTTGGGCAGTGTGAAAGGCAAAGCTGTGCTCAGTTCGGTCCACCTCTAAAATGGAAAGTATTTGAAATGGCAGCCAACAGATGAAAAAAGTTGTGATCAGTAATGTCATTATCTTGTAGGGCTTGGTGGATTTGGACATTTGGTTTGCTCTAAGTTTACGGATCAGGATGGAGTAACAGGTGAAGATGGTCAGGAATGGAATCAAAAACCCAAAAGTAAAGTGCATGAACACGACGGTTTTGTGGTGATTCTCATAGTTGCTATAGCATATGTCTGTTGATTTTTTTTTAATCTCTCTGAATTTTGCAGATGGAATGCTAAGCAAAGAAGACACGAACCAAGCTAACATAACAACTACAGAAGCTTTCTTTACGGTGCGCTGATTCTGGGCCCAGACGGGAAACTTGACTGTGATGCAGCGATCCACACTAATGATGACCAGGATGAAAATGCTGCTGTACATATTCAGGGTCATAACAAAAGCGTTGAACTTGCACATGAAGAGCCCAAAGTTCCAGCTGTTCTTCACTATGTAGTCAATGGTTAAAGGGAGAGTAGCGCAGAAAATGAAGTCAGACAGAGCCAGACTCAGGTACCAGGTGGTGTTCACTGACTTCTTCATCTTAAAACCAGTAATCCAGATCACCGCACCATTTCCAGTGATGCCAAGAACGAATATGATCACATTAAAGATCACTGTGATTACACATGCTGTTTCCCTGCAGTATCCAGGATGTAAGTCCTCATGAAGTTGCTCGTTTGCATGGCTGTCTCCAGTTAACTCTTGTAAAATATCCTCATAATAATCTGCAGGTGAATACGTTGCGTCTTCCATTAGAACTGAATAGGAAGCAGAGTTCTGTAACAAAAACAAGCAATTTATCCAAATGCATTTAAATTGAAGCTGGGCCGTAACTACCATAGACACTGAGGGGGGACTTGTAATAATTAGAATAATTAGAAATGGCCAATCAAATTTAAAATTTACATTTTCAGCCTGGTTTGTTTTGTTTTGTTTTTAAAGGGACCATGTACAATATTAAACATAAACATTTCCAGTTGATGCTATATACCAGAGTTAACTAATAGTTAACTTTTCACTATTAAAAAAATCATCTCAGTATTAAAATAACAGAACAAATCCTGCATGATGCATACAATATATCATTTCCAATCAGTCCTTCTCTGACAAGCAGAACTGTCAAAAAAGGCCAATAAAAAGCACAATGCTAGCAGAATTCTCCCATAGCTTCCCTTATTTTTTCAATAAACTGCTTGCACTTTTATAATGCTTTTGACCTTAAATTCCCTTTGATTGGATACATGCATGCCTGTTTGTATGAAGGAAATTGCCTACTTTAAACCACACAGAACCACAGAACAGAACACAAGTGGCATGCTATTCGCATTTGAATGTTAAGTTCAACTTTTAGTGAAACTTAGACTAATGACTGCTGAGTATGTTTAAGTGGGTGTAATGTCTCTCGTTTTGTATTACAGCTGATATCTACCACGTAAAAGTGATTGCAATCCTAAATTTGGAAAATATTCTATTGCAACATGGAATTGTTAATTGTATATTATCTTAATTCTTTAGCTGCTCTCTGTCTTTAAAATTGTACCGAAAACAAGTGTTTACTGTATGATCATATATAAATATTATCTTTGATGCATTGGTTCAAATGTCATCTGAAGATAACTTACCTCACAAAGTAAGCTTCACAATGCCGTTTGCAGTGCTTCAGAAATCAACTTCTGCTGCTGGGTTCCCCTTTCAGTCGGTCACTCCGAGTCACGTCGGATGACCGACGAAATTGGGATCTCGCCAGAGAGACCAATCCACTTCGAGTGTAACTAAACGAGCCAATGGACATTGGCATGCGATTATTGCATCCAGCTGCAGCTGATCACAGCGTGAGCATAAGAGGCAGCTGGTGCACCGCATCAATCATCCTTTCGCTTCGGAGCCGAGCGGTAGTGGTTGAAGCTACTGCTCTCCCTTCCAAGAGAGTGTTCTGCGAGCGAGTGCGGGCGTTACGGCGCGGCAGCGGTGGTCACGGTGTCCGGGAGAGAAAGATCGTCTTCCTGCTGACAGCCACACTGGGAGTGTGCGGTGGCCAGTTCCCCTGCGTGCTTCAGCACTAAAAGAGCATTTCTCTGAAAGAGCAATTTCTCTAAAAGAACAACACGGGTGATCGCGTCTTTTTAAAGATGTCTTTTCACCCGTGCGTTTCTGGGTGTGGTCGTTTCCTGGCACCTCAGGACGGTCACGATCGCTGCCTCACGTGCCTGGGCATTCAGCACGCTGAGGTGGCTTTCGTGGATGGTTCATGTTCTTCTTATGGGGACATGACTATCTCGGAGTGCGACTCCGCTATGTCAAACATGGCGGAGTCCCTCTGCCTGCCGCGATCCGGCGTGCACACTGGATCCGGTGGAGTCAGAGGTGATTTGAGGATTATGGTGAGGGCTTCCCCAAGTGGAGCTCCTCACCCCTCAAGCACTCCGCAGCCGGTGGAGCTGCCGAAGGAGCGCGCTGGCCACGCGTTTCCTTCGGTGCCCCCTCTGATGACCAGATGTCAATCACTGCATCGGAGGGTGGGCCCTCTCTCTCCGGGGCTGATGACCCGGCTGCGTTGCCCCCTTCGGGTGTGGTAGCGTTGTCCGTGCCAGACCCAGAGATGACGGCTATGCTTTCCCGGGCCGCCGAGAATGTCAGGCTCGTGTGGAATCCTAAAAAGCCACCGTGTCCCGATCCTTCGAGGCTGGACGAGTGGTTTCTCGGTGGGGGTTGCGCTGGTTTTCAGTGCCCCCCTCCGGTGCCATTCTTTCCGGAAGTGCATGAGGAGCTTACAAGGTCGTGGAAGGCACCTTTCACTGCCCGAAACAAATCTTGTGGTTCCTCCGCTCTCACCACCCTCGATGGTGGGGCCGCTTTGGGGTATGCGGCATTCCCTCGGTGGAGCGTCTGTGGCCATGCAACTGTGTCCAACAGCCGATTCCACCCTGCGGGGTGACCCGTGTCTCCCCTCACGGGCCTGTAAGTATTCGTCAGGTCTAACTGGCAGTGCTTTATAGAGCCTGTGGGGAGGCGGCTTCTGCCCTCCACGCCATGGCGTTACTGCAAGTCCACCAGGCCAAAGACCTGCACGAGGGTGGTCACGACCTGGCGGTTCTACATGAGCTGCGTGCTGCGACGGACCTTGCGCTTCGAGCGACGAAGGTGACCGCACAGTCTCTGGGTCGTGCGATGTCCAGGAGCGCCATCTCTGGCTGTGTCTCGCTGACATGAAGGAGCAGGAGAAGGTACAGTTCCTGAATGCTCCTGTGTCACAGACCGGCCCTTTCGGCGACGCTGTCGAGAGCTTTGCCCAGCAGTTCTCGGCAGCCCAGAAGCAGACTGAGGCAAACACATCATGCGCCGGAGGAAACCTGCTGCTTCCACTCCAGCTGCAGCCACTCAGCCTGCTCGTCGCCGTGGGCGCCCCCTGCGGCCGCCCCCGCTCCCACGCAGCCGCAGCAGCCTTTCACCAGGCAGCGTCGTGGAGCCGGTCGCAGGCAGGACGCCCAGCCCGTCCAGGCCCCCGCCAAACCTGGTGGCAAGCCCAAGTGCAAGAGGCCCTGGGACGGTCGACCCAGAGATGGAGGAGACTGCTCATCGGGAGATGGTGACTGCACCACTCCCTCCCCCGGAGGAGGGCCGGGTGGAGTATCTTTTGTTCATTTTGTTCCGCCGCTGGCCCAGCAGCCAGCGGTACCCAAAACATCAGTAAAGAGCGGTCTCCTCAATCTCTGGCATCGGGAGATGGTGACTGCACCGCGGGCATGTCGGTGGGCCCGTTGGCCCCGCTGGTGCGGTCTCTCGGAGCCTGGTTAGTGCTCCCCAGTTCGTCCCGGTGGCTCCTGCGGACCATCAGACTCGGCTATGCGATTCAGTTCGCCCGGCGTCCCCCCAAGTTCAGGGGCATCCGGTTCACTTCAGTCAAAGCCGTCGATGCCCCTGTCTTGCTCGCGGAGATTGCAGTCCTACTGGCGAAGGATGCAATAGAGCCAGTCCCTCCAGCCGATATGAGGTCGGGGTTTTACAGCCCTTACTTCATTGTGCCCAAGAAAAGCGGTGGGTTATGACCGATCTTGGATCTGCGAGTTTTGAACCGTGCACTTCACAAGATGCCGTTCAAGATGTTGACGCGGAAACGCATTTTTGGATGCGTCCGTCCCCTAGATTGGTTTGCAGCAATCGACCTGAAGGACGCGTACTTTCATGTTTCGATTCTCCCGCGACACAGGCCATTCCTGCGATTTCGCGTTCGACGGTCGGGCATATCAGTACAAGGTCCTGCCCTTCGGGCTGTCCCTTTTCGCCTCGTGTCTTCACCAAAGTCACAGAGGCGGCCCTTGTTCCCCTGAGAGAACTGGGTGTGCGCATTCTCAACTACCTCTACGACTGGCTCATACTTGCACAGTCTCGAGAGCTGTTGTGCGCACACAGGGACCTGGTGCTCAGGCACCTCAGCCAGTTGGGCCTTCGGGTCAATTGGGAAAAGAGCAAACTCGTGCCAACGCAGAGGATCTCTTTTCTCGGCATGGAGTTGGATTCGGTCAACCAGACAGCACGCCTCACCCAGGAACGTGCTCAGTCGGTGCTGAACTGCCTCAAGACTTTATCAGGCAGGACAGCGGTCCCACTGAAACTCTTTCAGAGGCTCCTGGGGCATATGGCTGCAGCTGCGGCCATAGTTCCGCTCGGTCTGCTCCATATGAGACTGCTTCAGCACTGGCTCCATGGCCGAATCCCGAGGTGGGCGTGGAAACGTGGTACTCACCGGGTTCAGATTACACCGGCCTACCGCAAGACCTTCAACCCGTGGTCAGATCCTTCGTTCCTTCGGGCAGGAGTGCCCCTGGAGCAGGTATCCAGGCATGCTGTGGTATTCACGGATGCCTCGGCCACCGGCTGGGGTGCCACGTACAACGGGCACGCAGTATCAGGGGTTTGGACGGGCCCCCTTCTGCGTTGGCATATCAATTGCCTCGAGTTGCTGGCAGTACACCTTGCCCTGTGCCGCCTCAGAGGGCGCCTTCGGGGCAGGGACGTTCTGGTCCGTACGGACAACACTGCGACCGTTGCGTATATCAACCGGCAAGGCGGTTTGCGCTCCCGTCGCATGTCGCAACTCGCCCGCCACCTCCTCCTCTGGAGTCAGAAGCATCTGAGGTCCCTTCGTGCCATCCACATCCCAGGAGTGTTCAATCAGGCGGCCGACGAGCTGTCTTGAGCGGCACTTCCTGGGGAGTGGAGACTCCATCCCCAGGCGGTCCAGCTGATTTGGAGTCGGTTCGGAGTTGCTCAGGTAGACCTGTTTGCATCTCCAGAAACCTCCCACTGCCAGTGGTTCTACTCCCTGTCCGAGGCAACGCTCGGCACGGATGCACTGGCACACAGCTGGCCCCAGGGCTTGCGCAAGTATGCGTTTCCCCCAGTGAGCCTGCTAGCACAGACATTGTGCAAGATCAGGGAGGACGAGGAGCAGGTCCTGTTAGTGGCTCCATATTGGCCCAACAGGACCTGGTTCCCGGAACTCAAGCTCCTCGCGACAGCCCCTCCCTGACCGATTCCTCTGAGGAAGGATCTGCTTTCTCAGAGACGGGGCACCCTCTGGCACCCGCGTCCAGACTTGTGGAAACTTCATGTGTGGTCCCTGGACGGGACGCGGAGGTTCTAGGTGACCTGCCCCAGGAGGTAGCGCTCACTATCGCTTCAGCACGAGCACCGTCCACAAGACGGGCCTATGCGCTGAAGTGGAACCTGTTCGTCGAATGGTGTTCCTCTTACCAGGAGGACCCCCGGAGATGTTCGATCAGAGCCGTGCTTTCCTTTTTGCAACAAGGGTTGGAGCGTAGGCTGTCCCCCTCCACCCTTAAGGTATATGTTGCTGCTATTTCTGCCCACCACGACCCCATAGAGGGGAGGTCGGTGGGGAAGCACGATCTGGTCGTCAGGTTTCTTAGGGGGGCCAGGAGGTTAAATCCTCCGAGGCCTCCCTCCCTTCCCTCTTGGGATTTGGCTTTGGTGCTAAGAGCCCTACAAACTGCCCCCTTTGAGCCGTTGCAGTCAGTCGAGTTGAAGTTTCTTTCTATGAAAACCCTACTCCTGACTGCATTGGCCTCAATCAAGAGGGTGGGGGACCTGCAGGCATTTTCGGTCGACGAGTCGTGCCTTGAGTTTGGGCCGGCTGACTCCAGTGCAACACTGAGGCCCCGGCCCGGCTATGTGCCCAAGGTTCCTACCACGCCCTTCAGGGACCAGGTAGTGAGCCTGCAAGCGCTGCCCCTGGAGGAGGCAGACCCAGCCCTAGCTTTGCTCTGTCCTGTACGCGCACTGCGTCAGTACGTGGATAGAACTCAGAGCTTCAGGACCTCAGAACAGCTCTTTGTCTGTTACGGAGGACAGCAGAAGGGGAAGGCTGTCTCCAAGCAGAGGATGGCCCACTGGATAGTGGATGCCATCACCTTGGCCTACGAAGCACAAGGTGTGCCCTGCCCGCTCAGGTTGCGTGCTCACTCCACTAGGGGTGTCGCATCGTCCTGGGCGCTGGCTCGTGGTGCCTCGCTAGCAGACATCTGTAGAGCTGCGGGTTGGGCGACTCCCAACACGTTCGCTAGGTTTTATAGCCTATGTGTCGAACCGGTTTCCTCCTGTGTTCTCACCTCAAACGGGTAGTGGCACTGAGAGGGCCGCCTCAGAGTCGGTTTGCGGCGTCCTTACGCCTAATTCTCCAGAGAGTTCCTTAACCAGGCAAACCCTGTTGAGTCCTCCAGCACTCCGGCGTCCGGACGCGGCGGGGCGTCCGGCGCCAGGCCTTCAGCCAAAGAATTCCTGAAATCTGGTGCGAGGCTAGTGCCCATATGAGAGACCCTGCCGGGATCCCATATGTGTATTCCATGGTATGCTTATTAGAGCCGTGTTTCCCCTGGCAGACCACGTTCTGCCATCTCTAAAGATGCAGCCTGAGCCATCTCAGAGACTTCCATGTGCAATAGGGCCCTTCGGGGTTACTTCACATGTTTGAATGTCACTTAACCCCCTCTGGGAGGAGGTGACTCCGCAGTGTGCCTCTTCCAAGTGGAAGGGCACGCTTCCCAGTGTTATCCTAGTCCTACTGTTTGGGTTGCTCAAGGAACACCAGTAGTTGACCTTCTCTGTGTAGAGCCCGGTCCTATCGTCTGCCTTATAGGAAGGGTCAGGAGGCCTACACAGGGCACTGGAAGGGGCAGCTCCTGTGGCGCTTTGGTAGGGATCCCAATTTCGTCGGTCATCCGACGTGACTCGGAGTGACCGACTGAAAGGGGAACGTCTCGGTTACGTATGTAACCCTCGTTCCCTGAAGGAGGGAACGGAGACGTCACGTCCCATCGCCACAGTCGCTGTACCACCGCTGAGCTGCCGGGTCGCCGGCTCGGCTCCTCAGCGAAGGCATGATTGATGCGGTGCATCAGCTGCCTCTTATGCTCACGCTGTGATCAGCTGCAGCTGGATGCAATAATCGCATGCCAATGTCCATTGGCTCGTTTAATTACACTCGAAGTGGATTGGTCTCTCTGGCGAGATCCCAATTTCGTCGGTCATCCGACGTGACGTCTCCGTTCCCTCCTTCAGGGAACGAGGGTTACATACGTAACCGAGACGTTCTTTTCTGATAAGTGCAGACTGAAAGATTTGCCAAACATTTTAACACCTAGTTCCTCTGTAAGATGCGAGCAAATTTCTGAGAACTGAGACTGTCGATGGCCGCACTTAACAAGTACCCTATTCAAGTTCCTCTGTTTATCTGATAGTTAGCGATGGGTTGGTTTGAGGTTAAAAACCGAGAATATAGCGCCATGCAGTGAGCAGGCCAACATACATCAAACTCTTCTGCATTGTGGGCGGATGCTGAAGTGTGTTATTCTGTGAAGTTCATGGCATCATAATTGCAATCAGAATAAAAATGTTTATTAGTCACAGAAAAGTTCAATAATGTTCAGATCTGTACAAGATCAGTACAAGTGATTATGAAGATTAAAGTATGCTAAGAATCCATTTGCATTATGCATAATAATAGTTTGATTATACTTACTATAAATAACTGAAAAGTAAGATTGTAAATGAACCAAAAATGTATTCAAATTAATTGCATATACTAATTGCAAAGCCCCAAATGAAGGCTTTAACAATTAAAATGTGGCAGACAAGTAAATAATTGAATATATTAAAAAAGGGGGGGGGGGGGACTGGCTTTAGAAGTCAAAATACTGTTTTAACTGTTAAAAATGTTGCACACAAGCAGTTCTGAATGCAACAATGCATCTAGTAAAACACAATCTATTTTGGTGGCATTTCAAGATTTAATTGCTCAGATTAGAAATGCCCAGATATTTCACCAAAAAAAAAAAAAATTGAAAATTGAAAATTGAAAATTATTTATATCCAGAAGTTGCTAGTAAAAAGAGAAAAGCAAGTAACACATTGGATTAAACACGACATTTTAAAGTAGAAAGACTGGAATAGTATTTTCTTGTAAAACATATAACCAATAAAACTTTTTTTCTATTTGCAATTTTTTAAGTAGGAAAATTCCTTATTATGGAATTTACAGTCAGGAGGCACACTTAAGGGTGTTATTTTAGTATAGTTTAAAATTAATCATACTAAAAGAATGCATTAAATTGACAGCCCTATACTGAAAAAATAACTGAAAAATATTACTTCCAGTTTATTCTTTAGATATGAGTGGATGCCCTGGCATCCACTGAGCTGGAGCGAGACAGGTAGCGGCTGATCGTTCGGCCGTCTTCTCCAATGGCATTCTCAATCTTTGATAAGATGGAGCTCCTGAACTTCTTCCTGAAGTCATTGCCCATGAAAACGTACAAAATGGGGTTCAGGAAGCTGTTTGCGGCAGCGACAGCGGTGCCAATTTTCAGTCCGAGAATAATGACCTCAGTGTGGAAGGTCTGCTTTAGTTCGATTAGCACAAACGCGTGGTACGGCAGCCAGCACAGGAAGAAGGTCAGAATGAGAGCCGTCATGATCTTAAACGGTTTGTTGGACTTTGCCATCTGGGTGGCTCTCAGTCTGAGGATGATGACGGTATAACAAACAATAATGAGGATGAATGGAATTACAAATCCAAAAACAAAGCGGCTCACGGCTATGATTTCATGGCTGTACTGGCTAGACGTGTAGTTGTTAATGCATCGGTTTGTGCCCAGGTGATTCTGGACATCACGGTATACCATAGACGGGATACTTAATGCTGCGGAGACAATCCAAGCGAGTACGATCAGTGCAGATGCTTTTCCAATAGTGCGGTGATTCTGTGCCCAAACAGGAAACATGACGGCAACGCAGCGATCCACGCTGATGATGACGAGGAGGAAGATGCTGCTGAACATGTTGAGGAACATGACGAAGGAAGTGAACTTGCACATGAAGAGGCCGAAGATCCATTCTGATGTGACGCTGTAGGCGATGTTAAAAGGCAAACAGGCGCAGAATATGAAGTCAGATACAGCCAGACTCAAATACCAGGTTGTATTGACTGACTTCTTCATGCCAAACCCTGCAATCCAGATAACCACACCATTTCCTCCAAGGCCCAGCAAACAGATGATCACGTTGATCACCAGCAACAACAGGCAGAGAACCTGAGTGAAACATGTGGTGGTGTGGACGTGGAAAGAAACTTCTTCAGTAGTTAAATTACCAGAGGAGGTGACGTTATCATAATCAATGTAATTATAGTCAAATGCAAAATCTGCTGAATCCATTGTAGTTTCTGTTGAGTCCCTGTAAGCAGACAACAAAAAGAAAGTTTGTTAATGAAATATTTCTTCAGTAAAAGTATAAATATCAGTAACAGAACCCGATCACTGTTCCTAGATTATTATTGCTTAGCAGTATTTCAACCCTAAAGTAACTTTATGAAAATTCAGTTTTGAAAAAAACGTTCTGCTTTAAAACTAAAATAGAAGTTAGATTAGCTACAACAGGTTTGGTTCTGTTAATCCATAAAGAGAAGCTTGAAGAGAAGCTTGTCATACACAACTATAAAACATATATATATATAATATATAAAAATGAATGTAAGCATCTCTGCGTACAAAAAAAAATAAATAAAAAAACCCTCAAAGGCAAACACTTCCATGTGGTTTGGAGTACATTTTCATAAGTCTAATAAATAACAAGACAGTCTCTCACCTCAGCCTAATAGCAGTGTCTCCAGCATTACTGCACCAGCACCCATTTGTCATCTGACAACTGTGTCATTTTTGCATTTATAATGAACCGGCTTCCTATCCATCTCTTGAGCAATGTTGTGCATGACTGCACATGCTGTACTTCCACAAAATACTTCCACAATTGTTTTTGTTTTCCTCATCAACAAGATCCCCTACTTTCACTTCTTGATTTTGTTCTTTTAGTTTGGGGAAAAATAGATTCAAGAAACAAACGCTTTAAGTTTTGGCCCTCTATGATCTGATTCAGTGCTGTTATCTGATGCTGTAAGACCACATGAAGAAAGTCCTATAACATTTAAATAGTCAGTACTATAGTAAATTTAGCAAATGTATTCCTCCTATAGAGTACATTTTCATGTCTCCATTATTTCAATACAATAAGTTTTCTTTTATCTCAATAAAATAATTAAGTGATCATTTTAAATCATTCCTCACTTAGAAATGTTCCAGAAGTTTCTCTTCTTTTTTACAAGCCAAACATTTTTTTGTTGTTGTTGTTTTTTTGTTTTCGTTTTTTTGTAAATATTGTTTTAATAGGTGTTTATTTTGTAGGGTTTCATGTACTCACTATAACATCTTTTATAAAAACTACAGATTAAAACTTTTAGAAAACTTTATTTATTATTGATCAAAAACAGAACGACACAATCACAAAATTACAATACAAAATAACTGCTAGAGGGAGGTATGAACAACATTATAAGAATACATTAAAGAGTGCACATGCTTGTAAAATGTGAATAGCTTTTTGTTTCTTCAAGGGCAATATTGACTCAATATAATGCTTCATTTCAATAAAAAAAGCATTTTTGTTTTGTTTGGTTTTTTTTTTTTTTTTTTACATTTATGATTAAAAAAAATGATTAAATAAAGATGGGTTTGTTTATCTTTGGAGTTTACTAAAAGAACATCTATTCACCAACTTTTTTATTAACAAGAACAAGTTACATGTATATGACAAACATTATACATGATATAAACAATTATACCCTAGAGGGACTGTATACAAATACAAATTTATATAAAAATATTAAAGCATTTTACCGTTTTAATTGCTTTTTGTTTCATAGAAAAGAAAAACGTAACTATCCCACTTCCTCTGTTTCTCAGTGATATCACCCTCCAGGAAATGAAATCATTTTGATGAGAAGGCAACAGCACAAATATCTGTAAGCAGGGCTTGACATTAACTTGGCCACAATTTTGTTGCTGGGAAACTACATTTTATATGATTAAAGTTACTGCATACTAAAATTTACTTAAATCGATTTCCAGGTCATTTTTTGCCTATACAAATCGCAGTTTTTCCTAACCTTATTAAATGTACCTATGTGTCATCTTTCATATCAAATTCTTACATTTTATTAATAATTTCGGTTATTATAATAAGACACTATAGGGCTGTTACCAATCAAATGAAATCAGTAACAACATTGATCTTTCAACTGCAAGAAACGGAAACAGCTGCATGAAGTTAATGGCATTTAGATGCATTCACACAGACAGTGTAATGATGCTGAAATGCATTAACAATGCAAAATTACAACAGCATAAATATGATGAGCCTAGTGATTTATATCACTTTTAATATAGAAATATGAAATGTAAAAAAAATGCAATGATAAGCTACTTTTACATTTGAAAGTAAACCACCAGTAGGTAGCAGCACTTGTCTGTTTTAACAATTGGGTCATTGGGTCATTCATTCATGACGCAAGTGCCTGTCTGTATGAATAGGTTATTGAATCAACATTGACAACATATAAAATTCAACTTGCAAAAGTAGCTAGCAGTGTTGCCAATTTAGCTACTTTGTAGCTACAGTGGTGTGAAAATTTTTTGCCCCCTTCCTGATTTTTCATTTTTTTGCATGTTTGTCACACTTTAATGTTTCAGATCATCAAACAAATTTAACTATTAATCAAAGATAACATTAGTAAACAAAACATGCAGTTTTTAAATTAAGGTTTTTATTATGAAGGGAAAACAAAATCCAAACCCACATGGCCCTGTGTGAAAAAGTGATTGCCCCCTAAACCTAATAACTGGTTGGGCCACCCTTAGCAGCAACAACTGCAATCAAGCGTTTGCGATAACTTGCAATGAGTCTGTTACAGCGCTGTGGAGGAATTTTGACCCCACTCATCTTTGCAGAATTGTTGTAATTCAGCCACATTGGAGGGTTTTCGAGCATGAACCGCCTTTTTAAGGTCATGCCACAGCATCTCAATAGGATTCAGGTCAGGACTTTGACTAGGCCACTCCAAAGTCTTCATTTTGTTTTTCTTCAGCCATTCAGAGGTGGACTTGCTGGTATGTTTTGGATCATTGTCCTGCTGCAGAACCCAAGTTCGCTTCAGCTTGAGGTCACGAACAGATGGCCGGACATTGTCCTTCAGGATTTTTTGGTAGACAGCAGAATTCATGGTTCCATTTATCACAGCAAGTCTTCCAGGTCCTGAAGCAGCAAAACAGCCCAGACCATCACACTACCACCATCATATTTTACTGTTGGTATGATGTTCTTTTTCTGAACTGCTGTGTTACTTTTACGCCAGATGTAATGGGACACACACCTTCCAAAAAGTTCAACTTTTGTCTCGTCAGTCCACAGAGTATTTTCCCAAAAGTCTTGGGGATCATCAAGAAGTTTTCTGGCAAAACTGAGATGAGCCTTTATGTTCTTTTTGCTCAGCAGCGGTTTTCATCTTGGAACTCTGCCATGCAGGCCATTTTTGCCAGTCTTTTTCTTATCGTGGAGTCATGAACACTGACCTTAACTGAGGCAAGTGAGGCCTGCAGTTCTTTGGATGTTGTTCTGGGGTCTTTTGTGACCTTTTGGATGAGTCGTCGCTGCGCTCTTGGGGTAATTTTGGTCGGCCGGCCACTCCTGGGAAGGTTCACCACTGTTCCATGTTTTCGCCATTTGTGGATAATGGCTCTCACTGTGGTTCGCTGGAGTCCCAAAGCTTTAGAAATGGCTTTATAACCTTTTCCAGACTGATAGATCTCAATTACTTTTTTTCTTTCTAGCCTGGGTGTGGCTAGAGAAACTGAACTCAGGTGTGATAAACCACAGTTATGTTTTTTTTAATAAAAAAAAAACCTTCATTTAAAAACTGCATGTTGTGTTTACTTGTGTTATATTTGATTAATATTTAAATTTGTTTGATGATCTGAAACATTAAAGTGTGACAAACATGCAAAAAAAATTAAAAATCAGGAAAGGGGCAAACAATTTTTCACACCACTGTAGATTTAGCAACTTCCCTGCCCCTTTTGAGACTTTTTTCAAAAGTTTAGGGACAAATATAGCATCTTCTTGGACAAACCTTATCTAAGTTCTCATCTTGCCCACTGACCTATTCCTCTTTATATAGATCAGTGAATTTGCCATTATGATGTCATCTAGTGACATTTAGCTACCAGTTTGAGCTACTTTCAATTGAAAGCAGTTGGCAACACTGGTGGCTAGTAGGAGTGAAGTGTTACACACAACTGCTGAAATCCACCTGCATTTGGCGGGTTGGCGGGTGTTAATGTCAAGCCCTGTCTGAAAATATGGTTTTAATGAATTTTGTGATGTGTGAGTGATTTTGATTGATTCGTCTCATTCATTCAAACATGTAAAATTATCATTAAATTACAGAAAAGGTATTACAGAATCAAAATTTCAAAAGATGACTTTGTTCACAGTGTCATATAAGCTAACTTTTATTTACTCCTTGAGAAATGGCTAACTTGAGCTCTTTATTTCCGTCCTGTTAGGCTGATCATCCTGTTTGGCATCCCTATTCATTTTCATTCCACTGTGTAATTAGTTTATAACAAGTTAAAGTTTCTGAGCTTGACCATGGAATATTTCCATTCTTTATAGAAATCCTTCCATAAATGATGCAACAGCCATACTAATTAACATTCATTATTCAGTTTTTTACAAGATATTCAGTTCAATCTCCTGCTTTGAACACGAGCAGGTCACTTCACAAACACCTTGAACTCAGATACACAACTTTAAATTTATAAAACCCTAAACCTTTTTTTTTTTTTTTTTTTTTTTTTTTACTAAATGGTTTTTAGAATAAAACACAAATTGTCTGACATACCTTTTCAAGCTTGAAGCACCATTCAATGCAGATTTAACTTTATATAGATACACTCTCACAGGAGGGTATTACTAGTGTGTCATCATCACTTGTGAAGTTCAACACAGTTACAGGAAATTTTAGCTTACCACAGAACAGTCAGACGAGTCAGCATGCATTTACTTTCTCGCCCATACACACTCTCTATCTTTTAAAAAAATTAAAATAAATAAAACAGGTACATTTACCTTTTAATCTTTCATAGATGCATAGAATACGTCAAATACCACCCTATGTATTGAACTATCCCTAAACACGTGTTTATGGCGTGCCTGAGCCTGGATAATCATCACCATCTAAGAGTCTGTGAATTAAATCATCAGCTCAACCTAACTCTTTGATCTTTCTGAATGATTCATTTCAATAACTGGCTCCCAAAACTCTTACAAAGAGTAAACACTTATTTTTTTCTGTCCATAAACATGTCTCTCACTTGCTAAGCAGTCTCACAGTTTGAAACATCTGTTAACAGATGCTTTCATGAATAATTAAGAGAAGTGTCTTCTCAGAGGATGAGGTCATGAATGATTACGGTGGGTGCACAGATGCAGTGTTATTTTAGTATCATTGAGGTACTATTATAGTGTTTTATTAATAGTTTGAATTAGTTTTTACTTTTATAGTTTGTCTTTTTTGTTATGTTTAGTCACTTTTTGTGTTTGTCATTTTTATTATTCTATTTATTTTTTATATGTCTCTTTAGTTTTTATTATTTTTATTTCAGTTTCAGTTTTAGTTATTTTAGTGCATCCAGTTAAACAATGAAAATGAGAATTTATTTTTTTTTTTTTTGGGAATTCAACATAAATTATTTATTTATTTATTTATTTATTTATTACATTTATTTCAAGTAACAAAAGTGTTTTTATGGTTTTAGTTTTAGATTTAACTAATAACCCTGTACAGATAAGTCATCGCTGTACAATATGTTGTAATAAAACATTGACACAATGAAGATTTTAAACCCCGAAAGTTGAAAATGTTCCAGATTAGCTCAAAATCAACTGGTTTTCTCTGTAAGTTAAAATTAATGGATGGACACATTGTCTTCTATGATGTGCAACAGATATATCACTATTTAAAACTAGTTTAGTGTCTCATGACCCTTTAAAGAAATAAAGGGTCATCTTTTTCGTTTCTATAACGTATGAATATATCCCCTATCGTATTCTACAACAAAAAACAATCTGAGTGCCTTGCTATCACTAGTTTTATTTTGATTTCCCGAGTCCGCTATTACCTTATAGCCCGTTAGCATCGCCAGCGTGGTTGCATTAGCGGACCAAGGAAGGTTGCCGCTAATCTCGCTTACATTGCTAATACTCTATTCACACACATTACCATTGTTTCACTGTTATTTGCTTTAATGGTGGATGAGTGTCTACCTTTGAGTGCAGGCGAGGACACGTTCGAGCTGCATTCGGTGCAGCTGGAGCTGGAGGCCGTGGAGAAGCAGATCCGCGAGCTGGTGGAGAAGCAGGCCCAGCTGAGAGAGCGGAGAGCCGCGGTGGAAACATCCTGGGCTGACGCTCACAAGTCCGGGGTAAGTATACAGTGCCCTGCTAACACTCCTACCACCTCTATTCTGTGTGTTTCTCTGCACAAGCCCTGTGCACCCAGGACGCGATCTTCCCAGATGTCTTTCACTCCGGCGCCGGGACACGACGGACCCTGGGTGCCGCAGCAGCGGAAGACGCGAGCCAGGCCCCGCGCGAGGACCTCTCCCCTCCACCGCCTCCGGTCTTTGAGATCTTCACCCGGAACCGCTTCGCTCCCCTCCGTGAGACAGAACGCTACGCTGTGATCGTCGGAGACTCCATCGTCCGGCACGTCCGTGCTACGTTAGCTGAAGGTAAACCGCACACTCACTGTTTCCCTGGTGCTCGTGTTTCTCGATGATTCTGAGCAGATATCCGAGATCCTGAAGGGCGACGAGAGCGTTGCAGCTGTTGTGATTCATGCGGGGGTTAACGACACCAAGCTGCGGCAGACGGAGACTCTGAAGAGGGACTTCAGGAGCCTGATCGAGACGGTACGCAGCACATCGCCCGCAATGACGATCATCGTGTCAGGGCCGCTTCCCACGTATCGACGAGGACAGGAAAGGTTCAGTAGACTTTTTGCTTTAAACGAATGGCTATTGTCATGGTGTAAAGAACAGAATCTGCTCTTTGTTAATAATTGGAATCTTTTCTGGGAGCGTCCTAGGCTTTTCCGCGCTGATGGCCTGCACCCCAGCAGAGTCGGAGCAGAACTCCTGTCGGACAACATCTCCAGGACGCTACGCTCCATATGACTAGTAAGAAAATTCTCAAATAACTGCAAATAAATGACTTTTGTTCTACCCACTTAAATGATAGAAGTACTTGTGCTGTCCAATCTATAAAGACTGTGTCTGTTCCCCAAACAGTGAGGCCAAAATATAAACTTAAAGGTCCCATGGCATGAAAATTTCACTTTATGAGGTTTTTTAACATTAATATGAGTTCCCCTAGCCTGCCTATGGTCCCCCAGTGGCAGGAAATGGCGATAGATGTAAACCGAAGCCCTGGGTATCCTGCTTCGCCTTTGAGAAAATGAAAGCTCAGAAGGCCCAATCTGGAATCTTCCCTTTATGTCGTCATACCGGGAAAGGTTATCTCCCCCTTCTCTGCTTTGCTCGCCCAGAGAATTTGGCCCGCCCATGAGAAAATGAGCTACTACCGTGCGAGGCGAGCGCAATATATATATATTTTTTTTTTCCTTGAGAGACATGCAAACGAGCGAAGCATGGCAGTTGCTCAGTGTGTGGATGTACAAATGGTAGCACATTTTTCCACAACGGCACCTATCCAAAAAGGTAGATGTAATAATGGCAGAGGTCTGACTAATAGCTGGTTAGTGACTATAGCTGATAATTTATATATATATACATAAGTGGGTCGCGAGACCGTTCTGAGTGGGTTGCGGAGTGTCCGGCCAAAGAAACGACATCAACAACAAAAAACAAATTTTATATATATATATATATATATATATATATATATATATATATATATATATTATATATATATATATGTATAAAGTGGGTCGCGGCTTGATGACCATGGGAAAACGTGGGTCCCAAGGCCAAACCAGTTTGAGAACCACTGCTCTAAACTACAAAGATTACTGATATAGATGCTAATACAGCTTTAGAACGATAGCAAATCAGAGCAACATGAAAAGCCAACAACGTAGGCTAGCATTAGCTACATGATAATAACTGTAACAGCATACATAAACAAACCAACTAAAGTACCGTATCCAGACACAATATTTTAAACTAACCATTCGGAGACGTCCTGCTGTAGCCGCTGAGTTGCAACTTCTTCATCCGGTGCTTCTCCATCCGGATCAGATTCTGGGTCAAACTGAAAAGCTTGAACGACTGCGTGTCTACGAGCCACTGCGATACATCCACTGTCAACATTAGCGCATGGTACCGTGGCCGCAAGCTGGTTAAGGCCACACACCACCCTCCACCTTGCCCCGCCTCTCTCCTCCTCATTAGCATTTAAAGCTACAGACACAGAAATGGCACGTCCTAAGGAAAGCTCATTGTGGGACTGGCTCATAGTGGCTGAAATTCTGCACCAAGGCTGAATTTAGGGAAAGAGGCTTCAGATGCAGTACTAGGGACCACTTAGGCCTATATAAAAGCATCCAAAAAGCAGCATGTCATGGGACCTTTAATGCAGGATCTAGAAATAATCTGATCATGATTAATCCAGAAAAATGCAAAATAAATGAACAAAAACAATTTTTAAAGTTTGGGCTCCTAAACATTAGATCACTCGCACCCAAAGCAGTTATTGTAAATGAAATAATCACAGATAATAGTTTTGATGTGCTCTGCTTGACTGAAACCTGGCTCAAACCAAATGATTATATTGGTCTAAATAAGTCTACTCCACCAAGCTACTGTTATAAGCATGAATCCCGTCAGACTGGCCGTGGCGGCAGAGTTGCAAAAATATATAGTGATATTCTCAATGTTACTCAGAAAACAGGATACAGGTTTAACTCATTCGAAATACTTCTGCTTAATGTTACACTGTCAGATATGCAAAAGAAATCTCTCCTATCTCTTGCTCTGGCTACTCTGTATAGACCGTCAGGGCCGTATACAGATTTCCTAAGAGAATTTACAGATTTCCTCTCAGACCTATTGGTTACTGTTGATAAAGTGCTAATTGTCTGAGATTTTAACATTCACGTTGATAATACAAATGATGCATTAGGACTTGCGTTTACTGACCTAATAAACTCTTTTGGAGTCAAGCAAAACGTCACCGGGCCCACTCATCGTTTTAATCATAAGCTAGATTTAATTATATCACATGGAATCGATCTTACTGATATAGATATCGTACCTCAAAGTCATGATGTTACTGACCATTTTCTTGTATCGTGCATGCTGCGTATTACTGATATTAACTACATGGCTCCGCGTTATCGTCCAGGAAGAACTATTGTTCCAACCACTAAAGATAGATTCAAAAATAACCTGCCTGATTTATCTCAACTGCTCTGTGTACCCATGAGCTAGACGAAATGACTAGCAACATGGGCACTATCTTCTCTAATACATTAGAAGCTGTTGCACCCATCAAATTGAAAAAAGTTAAAGAAAAACGTATTGCGCCATGGTACAACAGTAATACCCATTTTCTCAAGAAAGAAACTCGTAATCTTGAGCACAAATGGAGAAAAACTAACTTGGAAGTTTTTAGAATTGCATGGAAAAACAGTATGTCCAGTTATAGACAGGCTCTAAAAGCTGCCAGGGCCAAGCATATCCGCAAACTCATAGAAAATAACCAAAACAATCCAAGGTTTTTATTTAGCACAGTAGCTAGATTAACAAATAACCAGACGCCACTCGATCTAAATATTCCCTCACAGTTTAGCAGTGATGACTTTATGAATTTCTTCACAGACAAAATAGATAACATCAGAAATACAATAACAAATGTAAATTCTACTGCATCTAGTACTTCAACTTCATTCATCGTACCCAAAGAAAAAATGCAGTGCTTTACAATTATAGGACAGGAAGAGCTGAATAAACTTATCACTGCGTCTAAACCAACAACATGTTTATTAGATCCTGTACCCACTAAATTACTGAAAGAGTTGTTACCTGTAGCAGAAGAACCGCTTCTCAATATTATTAACTCATCGTTATCTTTAGGTCACGTCCCAAAACTATTCAAGCTGGCGGTTATTGAGCCTCTTATTAAGAAACCACAACTAGATCCTAGTGAACTGGCAAATTACAGACCCATTTCAAATCTTCCGTTTATGTCTAAAATTCTAGAAAAAGTTGTGTCTGCTCAATTGTGCTCCTTTCTGCAAAAAAATGATCTCTATGAAGAATTTCAGTCAGGTTTCAGGCCCCATCATAGCACAGAAACCGAACTTGTTAAAATTACAAATGACTTGCTTCTTGCGTCAGACCAAGGCTGCATCTCATTGCTAGTTTTACTTGATCTTAGTGCTGCGTTCGACACCATAGATCATGATATACATGTTGCCCCTTGGTAATATTATTAGAAAATACGGGATTAGTTTCCACTGTTATGCTGATGATACTCAACTATATATCTCAACAAGACCAGATGAAACTTCTAAATTATCTAAGCTAACAGAGTGTGTTAAAAATGTAAAAGATTGGATGACCAATAATTTTCTCCTATTAAATTCAGATAAGACAGAGATATAACTTATTGCACCAAAAAACAGTACACGGAATCTCTTGGATTACAATTTGCAACTAGACGGATGTACTGTTACTTCCTCTACAGTCAAAAATCTGGGTGATATATTAGACAGCAACTTGTCTTTTGAAAATCATATTTCCAATGTTACAAAAACAGCATTCTTCCATCTTAGAAACATTGCCAAGCTACGAAACGTTACCTGTTTCTGATGCAGAAAAGCTAGTTCTTGCATTCATGACCTCCTGACTGGACTATTGTAATGCACTGCTAGCTGTTTGTCCTGCATCTTCAATAAACAAGCTACAGGTAGTCCAAAATTCAGGGGCTAGAGTCCTTACCAGATCAAGAAAATATGATCATATTACCCCAATTTTACAATCTCTGCACTGGCTACCTATTAAGTTCCGTATCAGTTACAAAATATTATTACTTACCTATAAGGCCCTTAATGGTTTAGCTCCTGTGTACCTAACTAGTCTTCTACCACGCTACAATCCATCACACTCCCTAAGGTCACAAAACTCTGGACTTTTGGTTGTACCTAGGATAGCAAAGTCCACTAAAGGAGGTAGAGCTTTTTCGCATTTGGCTAGCCTTCCTGATAATGTTTGGGGTTCAGACACACTTTCTCTGTTTAAATCTAGATTAAAGACACATCTCTTTGGCCAAGCTTTCAAATATGCATCTCATAATCTTGTACTGCAGTTATATCTGATCAAATGCACGTTATTATTCTTTAGCTTGGGTTAAACAAATCAATTTTGCTTGGTTGGAACAGCAGCTACGCTAATTATGTCTTTATTTGTTTCTCTGTTTCTGCCATGGGATTGACATCCCGTGGTAACTAGGATTTACACAAGCTTCAGTCTGGATCCAGAACACCTGAAAAGAGATGGTCAACCCCTCAGAGGACCTCAGACGATGCCAACCCTGAAACAACATACAGAACTACCAAATCTTGCTATAAGTTTGATTTCAACATATAATAATTGCTGTTAATAGTGTTCATCGTCAATGGCCAATCACAAGTGTTCAAGAAATCAACATATATGTCTCTGACTGTGCATTCGCACCACCAACTGGTGAGAGCGTTAAAATTCACTCTGGCCCTGCCAACAAAGCTGTGGAAAGATTTGTGGATGCTCTGATGATCGAATGCTTGGTCTTGTATTTAAAGGGACTGCAAAGCAAACAAGAATGTTGATCTTGTGCAGACTGACCACAAGTAGAGTATAAGTTAATCTTATTAACCTAATAAATAAGCTGATCAATGGAAAGAACTTAACAATTATAGTTACATGTTTGCTAACTAAATAAACCAATTAAAAGCCATTTGTGTGGTGTGGCTTTTGTGTTCATGGTTAAGTGCTAGTCTAATTTCAACATGCAGTTTATAGGAGACGTTTAACTTACTAGCCTTGTTGAAGGCTTAACTGTCCTGGTTGAAGTGTAGCCTTAATGCAGTTGGTCAAATTTGTTTTGAGCAAATGAATTGCATTACCGCTGAAAAACAAGCGTTCTAGCATGAAAATGCTTGGGAACTAATGTGATCAGAACCAAAGTTTACAGGACTGAGTTCTCTGGAATCCTCTCAAGCGGAGGACTTCTACATTCCAATTGGTTGCCGCTAAACAGCGTCATAGCTCATTACCATAAAGTTGACCTGACTTCAACCAAAGACTATAGATATACAAAGACGGTTCACTCCTATACTTATGAATGGGAGAAACTGCAACGTGCAATATGGCGGAAGAGTCCCACCTTCTACCTGAAAGAGCCAATCACTGATTGGTAAAGTCATTGCATCAAAAAATAAGCTTTTTAAATGCTGTTTGAGCATAACAACATTCATCATGGGGCAGTTCATTTCAGATTTTGTTGCTGATTTGAAATATGTAATTTTGACTTCAGGGAGCAGTTTTTGAGATTTCAGGATTCCCCCATTCATTTAGATAGGACTTGGTCTTGTATGAGCTACCCAGAGGCATTGCAAATATGGCCGCCGAGTGAACAGACTTTCCTTGAGGGACTTTGCTTCAATTCTCCTCGACGCCCACACCAAGATGTACTGCGCTTCTGCTCGCCAGAGCTCACCGCTGGTTCACTTTGAAAATGAATGTGACTTCTGGCCACTTTAATGCTCTCGCAGGTGGTGTGAATGCACGGTGATTGGCTACATTGCTCAGCACTACGAAAAAACACTGTAAATATAATCTTTTCTTTTGATGCTTTCCAGAGCGCAAATACGCACTGGAACATTTGTTTCGCCAATATCCTCTTATTACAGTTTTTAATGAGGGTGGTTTAGACTGTGTGAGAAAATGGACGTGTGGCATGAGAGCGTGAAAACCACAGCTCTAGATAGATTTCGCTTGACATGTGACCACAAACTGACAAGCTTTTTTTTAAATTATTATTTCTTTAATCTTCAAATATTCTTATTATAATTTAAAATCTATTTTATTTGAATAGCTCTTTGTGCAACAGGTTAGTTAAGTTTGGTTATTACCCAAAGTCAATTTGGTTGCAGCATACAAGCATATCACATAAGACAACAAAACGAACAATACAAAAAACACTCTCAATTTCCTTCCTAAAAAGGTTTTTTACCTTAAATTTAAAAATTTTACAGCTGAGGGGATAAATGAATGTCTAGACCGATTAGTTTCACTAATAGGAGGTCTAAATTGAATGCCAGAAGGAAGAAGGTGAAACTTATGATACATAAGGTGGGAATCATCTAACAAAATGCTCTGGGCTTTACCCAAAACCTGTAAATTATATAATTGGGCCACAGTCATCTGCTTTCTCCCCATAATTTTACTTCCCTGGTTTACAATCCTCTCAAAAAAAGCAGAGAAATAGTGCTTTAATACTCTGTAATCCAGCCAAATGCAGCCCCACCTGAAAAAAAACAAAAACAAAAAACTATTCAAATGCAGGAAGAAACCTTGGGTGGAACACACATCCCATTCTCCTCTGGCTGGTCTTTAAGTTATTTAAATTGACAAGAAACGGAACTTGATACCACCCTTTTTGCCTATTGTGACGTTCATCTTGAGTGGGAGAGGAAAAAATTAAGGTCAGCACTTCATTTTGTCCATTGGGAATTGATTGGATAGTAGAAAGTTGGTGTTAATAAATAGAGATAGACTTGAATGCAAGTTTGCAGGCAGTTGTTGATTAAACTCATCTGGCTATTGCTTAGTCCTGGATTACGAGACAATTTACATATATGAAATGTTTTGCAAATGCACAGTGATTAGTCTTGATCAACTTATTCTCTCTTTCTCATTTGCCAAGTTACTTTCTCATTTGCCAAGTTACCTTTATTTATATAGTGCTTTATACAGTACAGATTGTGTCAAAGCAGCTTTACAGCGTTATACATGAAAATGATTCAACAAAATTCAATTCTGCTGTAAAGCAGCTCTACAAAGAGGACAATAGTAAACAGTCAAATCCAGGTGACTACGGTGATCTCAGAATAAGAATGAAACCGATTAATATTAATGTACATGACATTCTTCTTATAATGTAATGTGTTCCTGGTTGACCTAATTAATGCAGCCTCAAAATCCTTTAAAGGATTTGAATTACAGAAATGTGATTAGTATTATGTGTATGCCAGACTGAGAAAAGATGAGTCTTAATCTAAATTTAAACTGACAGTGTGTGTCTGCCTCCTGAACAGCGCTAGGAAGACTGTTGCAGAAATAGAAAAAGGATTTACTGCCCAGAGTTGATTTTTATATTCTAGGTTTTATCAAATGGCCAGAGTTTTGAGATCGCAGCGTACGTGAAGGACTATAATGCGATAAGAGCTCACTCAGGTACTGAGGAGCTAAACCATTCGAGAAGGGTCTGGCTGCAGACTTGCACTTGCACTCTCAGGCAGGCACCTGCACTTCCGCAAGTGACGTCACTTGCAGTCTTTTTTATTTTTTATTTTATTGTATTTATTAATTATTTTTTTAAATGAATCTCTCAACATTTTACACAAGTAGCCAGGTGGTGAAGACAAGAAAAAAGAAACTAAATTACAATGTCACTTGCAATCGCCGCTTGCACATTTTGCTACCTGTGACGTTACTTGCAATCCACACAAACCGTGCGTGTTGCCAATGGAGACGAGACGCTGTGGTGGTTAAACGATTAAAACTAATTTAATATCATAACATACAGGGTCCTGCAAGTCATCTGTAAGAGAAAAAGACAAGACCCACAAATTCCGTGGCAAGCAACAGAACAGCCGAATATGAACGCAGTGCTCTCATTAAGCGCTTTTAAACCTCCCATAGAAAATCATAAACACTTAATATGGCTTAATGTGTTAAGATAGTGCTATTAAAAGATCAAATTCAGTATACAGTTTATTAATATAATGTATATGTATATAGTGTTTTCCTCCCATACCGCAAAACGTGGCATAATGTGGCATAACGGACTAAGATTATAAAGACCAAACTCAATATGCTTCTCTTCATTATTAAAACATGATTAATATGTAGCCTACAGCTAAGCAGGTGAGCCCAGAATAAACGCAACATGCAAAGTTTCGTTTTCCCATTTAGAATAAAATGTCTACAGCCCTTTTGTATCATTGTCTTTGTTTTTTTGCTACATTAGGCTACGTGTTTTATTTATAATGATTTTCTACGGGAGGAAAACCTTTAATGTGCAACTTAACGCATTGTGTCCTGGGCTCGTCTGCTCGGAGTTGGCCCTTTAATATCATTTAATGCATTTCTTAATGTGCATTCATATGGTCTGTATAGTTTGCATCAACAATAAGAAATAGCCTACTGAATTTGGTCTTTATCATCTTAGTCCGTTATTATGCCACATTAAGCGTTTTGCTGTATGGGAGGAAAAGTGAAAGTTTGCTCGTTGTGTTCATGGACATATGCTTGCCTTGTAGTACATTAAATTAATAAACTATATATTGAATTTGATCTTTTATTTGGACTATCAGCGATTATTAAATGTTTATGGTTTTCTACTGGAGGTTTAAAAGCGCTTAACGAGAGACTTTGCACATTGTGTTCATATTCGTTCATATTCGGCTGTTCTGTTGCCACGGATGACTTGCAGGACCCTGTATGTTATGATATTAAATTAGTTTCAATCGTTTAACCACCACAGCGTCTCGTCTCCATTGGCAACACGCACTGTTTGTGTGGATTGCAAGTGACGTCACAGGTAGCAAAAAGTGCAAGCGGCGATTGCAAGTGACATTGTAATTTAGTTTCTTTTTTCTTGTCTTCACCACCTGGCTACTTGTGTAAAATGTTGAGAGATTCAATTTAAAAAATGATTAATAAATACAATAAAATAAAAAATAAAAAAGACTACAAGTGACGTCACTTGCGGAAGTACAGGTGCCTGAGAGCGCAAGTCTGAAAATGCAAGTGCAAGTCTGCAGCCAGAGACTATTGAACCATTCAGGGCTTCATAAGTAAGCAACAAGATTTTAAAAATGTATACAATGTTTAATAGGGAGGCAGTGCAGTGCTGATATAACTGGGCTAATGTGGTCATACTTCCTGGTTGTAGTGTTTGTAAAGACATAACATGAAAATACATTAATTTGTAATATAACCTATTCATTACACTGCAACCATATATAGACTACAATCATATACTTACACAGTCTTATTAACAAATAAACAAAACATTACAGTATTATGACAAAACGGCAACAATATTGACACACCATCAATAAAAACAGCTTCAAATGGTTCAAATATAAGATTGATATTCATATACTAGAGGATATACAGTAGATAGTGGGTTAGTGTTTCTGTAGCAATGCTTATTCTAGCAGTAAGTGTATAGCTGTGTTGCAGTGTATCAACAAAATCAGCATTTAACTTGAAAGCAAGCATGAATTTGGACCATACAGGGCCAATTTTCAGAATAATCTTCAGAGTTTGGATTAGGAGTTAAAAGAAATGGTCCACTTGTCAGTTGAAATACAAAATTGCTGGCATGCATTTTTGTGGACGTGGTGTATATGTAACTGCTTGCTGATGTATTTTAGAATTGCTACATCAATCTTTAATAGCTGTGTACAATTCATGTGCAGCATTTTCCTAAGCGCATTAGTTCATTGTTGTGATCTGGGTCATCCATCCATTCTTCAAACTGCGTATCATCTATAGGGTTGCTGGGATGCTGGGCCACAGGTGTAGAAAACACTGCATGGATGACCTTTCCATCATAGGTGGAAACACTCTTTCTCATTCACTACACATACATGTTAGTGTCTCCAATTCAACTCTGAAAAACTTCACACAGCCAGAACTCCTGGCTCATTTGGGACTTGATCTGGGGACCTTATTGGTGCCAGACAACAGTGTTATAATCCCTCATTTCGCACTGACCTGGGTCATTTGCCATCCACTTCATTTTAATATTGCATCCCAATAACAAATAGATGATCGAGCTGGTAAAAGAGTGGGCTGTGGCCAGTGCAGTAGCTGCCGGAAGTCCATATTTTAACATACTTGGACCCAGGCTGTCATTTACAGTGGCTTGAAGCATGGTTAAGAAGATTTGAGGGCCCCAGAACACAAAGAAGACAATCTTTATAGCACAGATGATCTGTGCCTGTTTCTTGCAATTTCTGGACGTTCTATGAGCTGATGTCAAACAGCTGAGAAACATTATCAAAGCTGGCAAAAGAATCCCAAAGAGAAATCTCATGATAACGACTGCCTTCAGCTTTGCAATGCCGTCTTGAGTTGTTCTTGATTTGTCCAAGTCATAATCATCAATGCACTGAGAAGATCGGACCTCTCTGGAAAACAGCGAAGGACATGCCAAGACTGCTGCAATGGTCCAGGAGAATAAAATCAGTATGATGTTACAATTCTTGCAATTTTTTAAGCACTCACTTTTTGAAAAAGCAGAACTAATGCTCCAGAGACTCAGTATGGCTGCCGTGGAGAACATACTGCTGTAGGTGATATAGGATGACAGCTTGCAGCTTGCATTTCCGTACTTCCATTCGAAGTAATTGTAAGCATACAGGAGCTGAAAAACAATAAATGCACTGGAGACTAAGTGTGTTACAGCCAACGCCATAATCCAAATGGCAACCGTCGGAGATTTCTTGTTTTTCAGGCAACTGATGACAATGACGATGAAGTTGAGGGTGACACCGAGGATCAGGACAACAGAATATGTAATTAAGTAGATCATCCTGATCTCATGTTGGTTCAGCTTGGTTATGTTTTCTGATACATTATTTTTGGTTTTTATTGGTTGTATGTTTTGAAGTTCTGTAATGATAGCATCATAGTCTGTGGCATTGTCTTCTCCGGACATTGTGTGAAGCCTGAAACAACAATATATGGATTATTATTTTACTGTGAATAATATGCTGCCTAGAAAGGGATGTGTTCTGTTCATTTCGTTTTGTTGTGGCCACACAACAATAGTTATGAAAATGTGATATCTTCATATGTCCATAATATGCAAATATATCATCACATTCATGTCACATAACCTGCCCCTTCCTGGACACTAGAATAGAATATTATTCTTAAAAGAACAGTGCAGACAAAAAGCTTTACAGAAGTGGTCATTATCAACTTTTTTAATGGAAAAGAGCTGTGTGATTATTCTTCAAACTTCTTATTTTGTGTCCAACAGAAAAAGAAACACCAGGCTTAAGGAAGAAATTACAGAATTTTTATTTTTGAGTGAGCTGTCCTTTTAAAGAGGGGAAAAAAGGCACCAGCGAATGCATGGAATGCGATCTTGTTCTATACTATTTTAAAGCATAAACAACTAATATTAGAGATTTATGTTACAGTCATTATGTTTTTTTTTTATCATCTTGTACATTTTTGCACACATAATTTACATTTAAAATCAAGTTACATCTGCGTGTCTTGCAGGAAAGTTCTAGAATTTTCATTATAATCCCTTATTTGGTTCAAATGCTTTGTGCATATTTTCTGCAAAATCTTCTTACCTTTGGCAGCAAAACAGCAGAGTGAAGAAAATCAGAAATCTGTGTCTATCTGCGAGAACGGTGTACCGAATATGAAAGTAAAACATGGCATTGAATATTTAAGGTTTTTTTTTTTTCTCTCCACGTTTTTTTTTCACCGAAGCGCATGCGTGTTTTCACCAGCTGCAATTTGAGCTGCAGCACATCTTGGTTCTGGACAAAGTCCAGAGGTTTAACCAATCCTGTACAAGTCGGATTGACGTTGTAACACAAGCACATGTGGAAAACTAATTTTATTTTTCTAAATGCAACCAGGTTTAAAATGTTGTTTGTAAAGATGATTAAAGTACACATCTAAGTTTGTGATTCTAAGATTAAAAGAGACTTGCACCTACATAAACAAGTTGCCATGATAGCATCATACCCAAATTTTATTTATTAAAACATTCTAGTAGCTTCACTTGGTTAAATTTCAAGAGCACTTTAGCAGGCTTAAAAAGTGGTACGTATGAGGACTGCAATTATCTAAATTACCTTAACACAGTCTCCTAACCAGACGCGACGCGATAAGACTCCAGCGAAAAAGCAATTTGTCTGTTCACACCAGACGCGACACAGCTAAGCAACACGACAGAATCAATCAGTAATGACAGAAAAAAACAGAATCCCCTGTCGCTTGTCGTGTGACGCTGTTGCGGCTGCTTTGGACAAACCCTCTGATTAACATGGAAAAGATACCTTTTTATTGCGACACGTTGTAAAGTCGAACAGTGAGAGGCACAATCTGCACTGGCACAAACTCAAAGATAATGGATGTGGATGTGAGCAAACCAAATTTCTAAAAAGCAAGATATTCTTGATTTCTGCAAGGATGCAGGGGCACCGTCCTCGACGCTTGACGCAGGGTGTGTCTGAAGCTTGGTGCTGGCGCAACCGTCATAGTGACAACAGCCAATCACAATAATTAATTAATTAATTAATTACATCATGTAATTCAATGATAAACACAGTACACTAACGCAATACAAGCACAACATACACCAGATTCACCAACCAGATGTTATTAAGTTCACATTAAATGCAAAATCAGTTGTATTACAAATATTTTATGGCATGACACCCCACCCATATCTGGGACTTAAAGGGATAGTTCACCCAAAAATGAAAATTAGTCAAAGATTTACTCACTCTCAGGGCATCCTCCTAGGCATGTCTGACATTCCTCTTTCAGATGAACACATTCGGAGTTATATTTGACATTTGTCCTGTCTGTTCCAGTCTGTATAATTGCAGTGAATGGTGCACCTGTTTCTGAATCTGAAAAAAAAAGTATCCAAAGTATCCACTGCTCTGGGGTGTTAATAAAGGCCTTCTGAAGCGAAACGATGCGTTAGTTTAAGAAAAATGTCGATTCTTAAAACTTTATAAACTGTAATGTGCCTGTAATGTGCAGCTTCCGGTCTCTCAAGCAGGCGCGTTCACGACAAGGCAGTCGAGCATATGACGTAGGCGTAACGAAAGGCACAACGTAAGATCCGTGGAGAGAGTGACGAACACAGATGCACAGAGATGAAAGCAAAACAAAACACCTGTCACGAACTTATTTAAACATCCCGGGTATTGACACGAACGCACCATTTTAATCAAAACAGATACAATTTACTTGTTCGCATTAGTGGTCGACCGATATATCGCCAAGGCCGATATATCGCCAATATTTGGCATTTTTCAAATATCAGCATCGGCCGATAAGTTTTTCTGTTTGATCGATGCGATCGAGGCAGGACTTTTATTTTGACGGCGCTGAGAGCGGCAGCGCCTTGAGCACACAGCTCTCCCTCTTATTCGCTGTCGTCGTTAACAGTTCTGTCTAATATGGATAGAAGTCTGTCTAATAATAGATAGAACCGTTAAACAAAGGAATTAAAATGTATACAAAACAGTATTATAACGATCGCTTTTATATTATTAGTAATAGAAAGCAGGGCCGTCGCTAGGAATTCTGGGGCCTGTGCACTGAATTTGCTATGGGGCCCCCCTCAAAATCACATTCAGGGGGGTATGAGTTAGGATCATAAAATAACATTTGGGGTGATGGGTCATAGGGCCTTCAATTGGAGTAAATAAATGAATAAATAAAACAGGACAGAAACGATAGATATTACTGAATTCACGACAAATGCAACAAACTTTCTATGTGCATTTTTGTCACATAGAAAAGCACTTGATGTAACAGGGCGAATGAGACGAGAGATGTGCAGATCCATATGCAAACTTTTATTAATAGACATGGTCAAAAGACAGGCAGGGTCGAACAAATGGCAAACAGGTATCTTGAGGGCAAGACAGATGAGTACTCAAGTAAACAGGCGTGGTCTTCGATCAGCGAACAATATCCAGAGGGCTTGACAAGAGGGGTAATCCAGGTACACGAGCAATGGTCCAGGCAGGGGCAAACAGAGTCCAAACAACGAAACGAGAGAGATATATATCCAAGGCAGGCTATAAACTTCAGGGCAGGCAGAGAACAGACAAGAAACGAGATACACAGGCTAGGATAAGAACACGAATGACTCAGGTAATAACCAGGATAAACCAGACTAAGACTAAGGAAACACGGAAAGGCTCTGTATCACAGCTATCACTGGGAGAGCGATAAACGCAGAACAATACTAGGTGATTAGAACAGGATAAGAGTGAGTGTTATATAGTGGGTGTAATAGCTTTCAGGTGAGCGAGAGATTGGTGACAGCTGTATGTACTCAGTGCAATGGATGATGGGAAATGCAGTCCAGAGTGACGTAACGGTCTGTGTAGTGTGAGAGTCAATGTAACGGAAGAGTGACCTCTGGTGGCAAGCAGATGGAAGTCCATGGACCAGATTCATGACAATTGACAGTAAAGCATTGATTTTGAGCTAGACTGCTGGAAAGTTACTGCTAATAAATTCTGTCATTTCCTCACCCTCATGTCATTCCAAGTGACTTTCTTCTGTTGAACACAAAAGAAGATTTTGTAGAATGTTACCAAACCATTTTGGTTACCCTTGATTTCTACTGTATGGACAAAAATTTCTTGAATTTCTCAAATTATGTTCCACAGAAGAAAGAAATTCCTACAGGTTTGGTGTTACGAATCCTGTGCCTGCCCTTCTGTTCACTCTCCACAAGAGGTCGCTCTGTTATCATATTAACTCTCACACTGCACAGACTGTTACACTTACACTGGACTTCAGTCCCCACAATCCATTGCACTCATTACACTCAGCTGCAGCCAATCACACTTCTTACATAAGCCATGGACTTCCTCTCTGTCAGCGCCGAGTATTGGCTAGCACTTATCGCTCACCTAGTGATAGCTACTCTGCGGAGCCAGTTCCCAATTCTAGTTTCTAGTTCATAGTCTAGTCTAGTCTAGTCTAGTCTAGTCTTGCCTTGCCTGTTTTCTCGTGTTTCCTGATTCTTGCCTGGTTTATGTCGTCTCGTCTGTCAGCAGCCTGCCCTGGATTTATCGTCTGTTTGGATTAACCCTTGCCTTGCCGTTTCGGACTCTGTTTGCACCTCTCTTGGACTACCGCTCGTGTACCTGGATTATCTCTCTGCCTTGCCCTGTTGGATATTGTTCGCCGATCGAAGACCCATGCTTGCCCTAGGACTACTCTTTGTCTTGCCTGTGTTATACCTGTTTGCCATTGTCCGAACCTGCCTGTGTTTTGACCAAGTTTCACAATAAAGCCTTGCACATGGATCCGCACGTCTCTCGTCTCGTCGGCTCCGTAACAGAATACTCGGCCACACAAGGATCCAGCGCCTTTTCAAGAGGACAATGGCCAGGTGTGGATATTGCAAGCCTGTTATTAGCCCTCGAACAGGGCACACGTTCGCTCGAGGAACATATACAAGAGTATTTGAACGTTGCTTTTTACTCTGATCAACCAGACTGTATTTTGATAGACTTTTTCTGTGAGGGTGTTAATCAACCACTGAAATCTAAGAATTAAATCTAATTCACGAGGGTCCGCGTTTGTCACTCAGTCAGTTTCTGGACTTTGCTTTACTGGCTGTTGGCTCTTTGTTTACTGTGGGTGTCGCGGAAGAGGAACGTGACGCCGCACTCACTCATGAAATGATGGCAGCACTAGAGCACACTCACAAAATGGTGGCGACAACGGAGCGTGATCGCAAAATGGCGGACACAACAGCATCCCGTTCTGTCACAGCTGTCAATCCTGAATTAAGCCAATACACTGCTGATCATGAATCAAGTCAAGTCACAGTTGATCGTCGTGAGTCAAGCCAAGTCACAGTTGCCCGTCATGAGTCAAGTCAAGTCACCACTGATCGTCCAGAGTCTCGTCACATCTCAGCTGATCTGCCAGAGTCTCGCCACGTCTCAGCTGATCTGGCAGAGTATCTTCACGTCACAGCTGATCTGCCAGTCTCTTCACGTCACAGCTGATCTGCCAGAGTCTCTTCACGTCACAGCTGATCTGCCAGAGCCTCTTCACGTCACAGCTGATCTTCCAGAGTCTCTTCATGTCACAGCTGATCTGCCAGAGTCTCGTCACGTCTCAGCTGATCTGCCAGAGTCTCGTCACGTCCCCGCTGATCTTCCAGAGTCTCTTCACGTCTCAGCGGATCTTCCAGAGTCTCTTCACTTCACCGCTGACCATCCAGAACCACGTCACGTTGCAGTTGATCAGCCAGAGTCTTGTCACGTCCTGTCTGCCACACCCAGATATTCAAGGTCAGTCCTTCGGTATCCTAGTCTGGTATCCAGTGTGAGGGATGCACCACTGGTGTCTGCACGTGCGGCTGGTATCCCCAAACCGGCTCACTTTAACCCTCCTGTTCCTGCTCTAATTCCCCTGTCTGAAGCACTTCTCATGATGGGGATCGCTTTATGTTGCGTTTGGGCTGCATATACCACCTCAGAAGTCCCCAGGCGATGGCACCCGCTGCAGCTTCTCCAGAGGTGGCGGCAGATGCTGCAGAACCTCCCGAAGCGGCGGTGCTCGCTTCAGCTCCTTTTATGGTGGTGGCGCCCAGCAATGTTCTCTCAGCCTGTCATGTCGTGGTCAAAGAGACCGTTACCACTGTAGAACCTCCAGAGGTGGCGGCAACCGCTACAGAACCTTCGGAGGTGTAAGTCGCTTTGGATAAAAGCGTCTGCTAAATGACTAAATGTAAATGTAAATGTAGGTGTCAGTGGTACCCACCTGTGAACTCACGCCCTGTCCTGTCATGGCTAAGGAGGCCGTCTGTGAACTCTCGCCCTGCCCTAGGACTACTCTTTGTCTTGCCTGTGTTATACCTGTTTGCCATTGTCCGACCCTGCCTGTGTTTTGACCATGTTTCACAATAAAGCCTTGCACATGGATCCGCACATCTCTCGTAACATTTGGAATGACATGATGTTGAGTAAATGATAACAATTTTCATTTTTGGGTGAATCTCCCTTTAAGAACTTTATTATTTGTAAATAAGAAGCACTTAATTCATATAAGACACTGATATTTATCTTTAATCAGGCTCTTATTGAATTAACATTTTACTTCAATTAAAATTAATTAGAACTAAACATTTAAAAAGAAAGAAGTATCCAGAGTTTAACTGACTAGTATTAGTAGGATGGTGGTCACAAGAAATAAAACCATGGTCCTCATTACCATGGTTATATGGATTTTAAAATAAATAAGTAATAATAAACTATAAAATTTGTAGTTTAAAAAAAAACTACAAAACAGCTTCAATGACATTAAAATAGCATATTCCCCAATATGTAATAACAGTAACATTTATAATAAATACATTTCTGCCAACACATAGGCTATTTGTACAGTGTTAGTAACTTCAAGTTAAATTACTATGGTGCTGAATTGACAAGCCTATTAGCGTTTTCCAATATACCTCATTGTCGTGGCTGTTTTCAGCCAGCATCACTATAGAACCTTTAATGTTCTCATATCACAATTCTGTGTCACAACTGAATGGATCAAGCGCTGTTTATCTCATGAATCGTGGCAGAAGCGCGGCGCACGTTCTTCAGCGCTGTGCGGGAGACGGATCTCGCTCTGCTTTGACGCGCGGCTGGCGGATGCATCGGGTAGCGCTGCTTCGCGCTTTTGGAGTATTTGCTTTATGCGGTTTCGCATGCACTGTAATTTAAAAACAGCGCTTAATATCGGGGAGGTCTCCTTCGTTTCGGCGATCGGCCCACTATTTGAATGCATAGGCGTAAATCCCGGGGGGGACGGGGGGGACAGGACCCCCCCCCCCCCCCCCCCCCCCCCCTATCTGAGGGTTGTCCCCCCTAAAAATATCATTACAAGCAACTCTGTGTCTTGAAAATAATATAATAGACATATACTTAAAATAATTGTGTAAGTAGTAAAACAAAATAAACCCAAAAAAGCGTTTTAAGTTCAGAAATGTTTTGATTCCCCCCTCCCTTGCCTCACAGTGGTTTGGTCCACTGACTTGATACACTCAGGACATGAGCCCGGTGGGAGCAGTGTTGCCAAGTCCGCGGTTTTCCCGCGGAATTGGGCTACTTTTACGCTCTTTCCGCGGGAAGTTTTACATGTCCGCGGGTTGGAGCGACCCCAATAACGTGATATTTAGCCCCTGGAAAGCGACATTTATCAGGGGAACCCCACCAAAAAACGTGTATTTTACCCCACCGGAACGCGATTTTTACCGGAAATTCCCCCTGAAAAGCGATTGGGCTAGTTTTGAGTAGCAATTGGGCGGGTTTTGCTGTGAAAACCTGGCAACCCTGGGTGGGAGAGAACAAAGTTCCTTTGTAGTTGTAAGTAATTAGGCTGTTAAGGCTATTTTATTCTCTTTAAACATCGGGTGAAATTATTCTTTCTCTTTAATACAGATGATGCTGGATCATTAAATTAGTCATGACAAAAAATAATGATATCCGATGTATTTTCTATGAGCAATTTATAAGGTTACCAAGTTTAACACCATAGCTTGTCACCCACTACAACTAACACAGCGATAAACCTGTGTGTGACCTGATATTAGGCTAATATTGTAGACCTACCGATGTGTTGGGTTTTGCTCAGTATGATGTTAAGTGGCAGGCTTAATGCGGTTGAATATCTAAAGACGTACTCGGTCCCAGACGAAACCTAAAATACTATGGAGGACGCAAAATAATCATAATATGACCGCGTAGTGAACCATATGAACCGAACTCATATTTAAACACAGTCTCCATGCTGTGTACACATAGCTGTCCTTACAAGTACAATTTTGGCTGTATTATTTGTGTCCCCTTCAAAAATGGCTCTTGAGAAATTTTATGTTTCTTGTCCCCCCCTACTGTTAGATGAAATTTACGCCCCTGTTTGAATGGAATGTCCCGGTGTTCCCGATGGCCAGTGGGCGATCGCGGGCCCCCCAGACCTCTGGGCCCTATGCACTCTGTCACCCTTTTCCCCACACTAGCGACGCCCCTGATAGAAAGGCAAACATTATAATATTTTCTCGTTTGCCGTCAGCATTCAACAAATACGCATTTATATCATTTAAACAAATCTTTGAATGTCTAATGAACATTTCATCTCACAAACCTTGCAAACTTAGTCAGATCCAGCTGTGAGATCTTATAAAGTGTGCATTTGTATCCTGCATGATCGCGTGTGCTCTGCGTGACGGTCGGTCCGTGTGAATTGAATGCTTTAAAATTTAAACTGGTGATTTCAAATTATGCTGCGCTTTATGCATTTGTCCACTGTCATATTCATGTCATTTTCACTGTGCTGTATGTAAAATGAGTGTTACCTTAACTTTATTTGAAAAAACAATATGATTCTCAATGCACACAAACTTCCCAGAATACTGAGTGCCCAGTTGGTTACAGTGTTTACTTCCATTTTAATTATATTTTTATTAAGTATTTATTTATTTGTGAAAAATACTGTGCCATCTAAAGTACAAGTATGTTTATTTTACACATTTAATTTTTAATCCATTTTCAAATGATTTCAAATTTCTTAAATATCAATTAAAATAAATAAAATATATCGGCTTAATATCAGCCATCAGCTGCCCTGCTTTCCAAGATATCGGCATCGGCTGTCAAAAAAAACCCATATCGGTCTAACACTAGTTCACATGGTTTCCCTGTGCTGTACACAAAACTTGGATCTTGCGAGATTACACGCTTCTCCCCAGAGCTTACTCTCGCGAGACTACAGTCTTCTTTCCGAATCTTACGTTGCGCCTTTCATTACGCCTACGTCATATACACTCGACCGCCTTGTTGTGAACACGGCTGCTTGAGAGAACGGAAGCTGCACATTACAGTTTATAAAGTTTTAAGAATAGACATTTTTCTTAAACTAACGCATAGTATTGCTTCAGAAAGCCTTTATTAACATCCATTTATGATGGATGGATACTTTTTTTCGGATTCAGAAACAGGGGCACCATCCACTGCAATTATACAGATTGGAACAGACAGGACAATGTCGAATATAACTCCGAATGAGTTCGTCTGAAATAGGAATGTCAGACATGCCTAGGATTCCTTGAGGGTGAGTAAATCTTTGGCTAATTTTCATTTTTGGGTGAACTATCCCTTTAAAGGCACAATATGTAAGATTTTTTTTATTAAAATATCCAAAAATCACTAGAATAGCGTTATATATTTTGCTGACTTTTGTACTTACATGATCCCAAATGTTTCGAAGAATGTTTAAATCAAGAGAAATAGCTATTTTAAATAGTGTCTCGTCCCTGGTCATTGCGTCGCCTGCGAGTGACATCATACAGCCTCGATTTCTGGTTTTGTTTTGTAGAAAACATGGAAACACCAAAGACGCTTTTATATGTTATACATTTTATTAGACAGGTGACGACCGCACAGAGTAACATTATAACAGAAGTTTCAAATGTATCTACACTCTAAAAAAAGCTGGGTTATATACAACCCAGTGCTGGGTAAATATTGGACAGAACACATGCTGGGTTGTTTTCAACCAACAGTTGGGTTAAATGTTTAACCCAACCTTCTGGGCAGTAACCCAACCGCTGGGTCTAAACAACCCAATCGCTGGGTTCGTCCATATTTTACCCAGTGCTAGAGTGTGGTATGATAAAAAAGCACTGCTTTACCCCCGAAGGTGCAGAAGCGGTCGAATATGGCATAATAAAAGCTCCGCTGCTTTCGAGCCGCATGTGTGACGAATCCGGTCCGTGGTCTTCCGTCCAATTGCCACCAGAGGTCGCTCTCCCATTATACTGACTCTCACACCACACAGACTGTTACACATCACCCTGGACTACATTTCCCATGTTCTATTGCACTGACTGAATCCACCTGCAACCAATCACACGCTCACCTGAAAGCTATTTCATACACTATATAACACCCACTCAGATCCTGCTCAAGTCGCCGAGTATTGTAAGCACATATCACTACCCTAGTTGATAGTTACTTCACGGAGTCTGTCTTAGTTTTCATAGTCAGAGACTTGCCTTGCCTGTTTCAGATTGTGTTTTGCCCCTGCCTGGATTATTGCTGTGTAACTGGATTATCTCTCTTTGCCTTGCCCTGTTGGATACTGTTCGCCGATCGAAGACCCATGCTTGTCCTAAGAATACTCTTTGTCTTGCCTCATATATGTCTGTTTGCTGTGTATCGACCCATGCTCGTTTCTGACAATGTCTATGAATAAAGCCCTGCAGATGGATCCACACGTCTCATGTTCTGATCATTCCGTAACAGAATACTTGGCCAGACAAGGATCCAGCAGCTGCTCAAGTGGACACTGGCCAGGTATGGACACTACAAAAATATTAGTAGCTCTTAAACAAGGCACGCGATCGTTGGAAAAACATATTCGAGAATTTTTAGCCATCGCTCACTATTCAGATTTACCGGACATTATTTTGATAGAGATTTTCTGTGATGGCATAAACCCACCTCTCAAGTTTAAGCTTGGACGCGAGGGTCCACATTCGTCACTCAGTAAGTTTTTAGACTATGCTCTGTTGTCAGTCGGTTCCTCATTCACCGTGGGTGTCGCGGAGGAGGAACGCAACATCGCGTCTGTGCCGATAATGGCGGCCGCGGCGTTTAGTCAATCGCCGGCTCTGGGACATTCGAGTATATTGATCGCTACTCCAGTGATTAAACTCACTCGTGAAATGGCGGTCGCACCTGAGCGCACTCACATAATGGCGGCGACAGTGGAACCCGTTCACAAAATGGTGGCCACAACGACGCTCCGTCATGTCACAGCTGCTATTCATGAGTCAAGTCATGTCACCGCTGATCTTCAAGAGTCAAGTCATGTCACCAATGATCTTCAAGTCACAGTTGATATCCATGGGTCAAGTCAAGTCACAGCCGATTTTCCTGAGTCAAGTCAAGTCACAGTTGATCATCATGAGGCAAGTCAAGCTACAGTTGATCTTCATGAGTTAAGTCAAGTCACAGTTGCTCATCATGAATCAGGTCAAGTCACAGTTGATCTTCATGAGCTAAGTCAAGTCACAGTTGATCTTCATGAGCTAAGTCAAGTCACAATTGATCTTCATGAGTCTCGTCACGTCACAGCTGATCGTCCAGAGTCTCGTCACGTCACAGCTGATCGTCCAGGGTCTCGTCACGTCACAGCTGATCGTCCAGGGTCTCGTCACGTCACAGCTGATCGTCCAGAGTCTCGTCACGTCTCAGCTGATCGTCCAGAGTCTCGTCACGTCACAGCTGATCGTCCAGAGTCTCGTCACGTCACAGCTGATCGTCCAGAGTCTCGTCACGTCACAGCTGATCGTCCAGAGTCTCGTCACGTCACAGCTGATCGTCCAGAGTCACGTTACGTCACAGCTGATCGTCCAGAGTCTCATCACGTCTCGTCTGTTCATCCAGAGACTTGTCACTCCCTGTCTGTTGCACCCAGATCGTCGAAGTCAGTTCTTCAGTCTCCCAGACTGGCATCCAGCGTGGAGGACCTACCGCTGGTGTCAGCACGTGCAGCTGGTATCCCTAAACCAGCGTTCTCAAACCTTCCTGTTTCTGAACTGATTCCCCTATCTGTAGCGCTTCCCACAATGGGGATCGCTTTATGGTGTATTTGGGCTGCATACACCACCCCTGAACCTTTAGAAATGGCGGCGTCCACTGTGATGTCTCCAGAGGTGGCGGCTGACGCTGCAGAACTTCCCAGTGTAGTGGCGCACGCTGCTGTGGTCTCCGAGGCGATGGCGCCCGCTGCAGTTTCTCCAGAGGTGGCGGCACATGCTGCAGAACCTCCTGAAGCGGCGGCGCTCGTTTCAACTCCTTGTATGGTGGTGGTGCCCAACAATGCACTCTCAGCCTGTGATGTCGCGGTCAAAGAGATCGTTACTGAACCGTTACTCTCCCTGTGTCCTGAGGTTACTACTGTAGAACCTCCAGATATGGCGGCAACTGCTGCAGAAGCTCCAGAGGTGTCAGTGGTATCCATTTATCAGCTCTCGTCCTGTCCTGTCACAGCTATGGAGGCCATCTGTGAATCCTCGTCCTGTGCTGTCACGGCTATGGAGGCCGACTGTGAACTCTCTGCCTGTCCTGTCACGGTTAAGGAGGCCATACGTGAACCTTCAGTCTGTCCTGTCACGGCTATGGAGGCCGTCTGTGATCCATCTGCTTGTCCTGTCCTGGCCAAGAAGGCTGTATGTGAACTTCCTGTTTGTTCTGTCATGGCTATGGAGGCCGCTCATGAACTCTTGCCTTGTCCCGAACCAGCCACAGAGGCCACTTATGAACTTTTGTCCTGCTATGAACCGGCCGAGAAGGCCATTTCTGATCTCTCATCCTGTTCTGCACCAGCCATGGAGGCTGATTGTGAACTGTCTGACCATCTGGTCAGAACTAATGAGTCTGATTTTGAACTGTCTGTCTGTGTAAATGCTGTCAATGAATCTGATTATGAACTGTCAGTCTATCCAGAATCAACACAGATATCTGTTCTCCTCAAGGAGCATGATGTTGAATTAGCATTGACTGGAACTGAACTGACAAACAATTCATGGACTGATACTGGGCAGGAAGATAATACTAAATCGGAACTGTTGATGGAATCAGAACAGACAGCTTTTGGTTTTGAACAGTCTGTTCACCCTATCTCTGCCAACACACCCTGTTTTGAAAATGTTGAACCATCTGTCTGTTCACTTGCAAGTAATATGTCTGAACTTGCTGTCAGTCTTGTTTTAATCAATGATTCTAATGTTGAACTGACTACCAGTGAGATGCCAGTTAACTTATCTGATTTTGTGCCAGCTGCTAATTCCATTTCAGTCAATGATTTTGTTTATGAACTGTCCGCTTGTCAAGTTTCAGTCAGCAAGCCTGTTTATGAACTGTCTACCTGCCCAGTCTCAGTCAGTGACCCTATTGATAAGCTTTTTGTGTTCCCTGCCTCGGCCCTTGAGACCATATATGCACGGTCTATATTTTGTGTCTCAGTTTTCCCAGTCGCTGCCATGGGTCTATGCTCTGTCTGCTCCAGCCTGGTGGTCTTCTGCCCTGCTCTGATGGTCTTCTGCTCCAGCCTGGTGGTCTTCTGCTCCATCTGCTCCAGCCTGGTGGTCTTCTGTCCCACTCTGGTGGTCTTCTGCTCCGTCTGCTCAAGCCTGGTGGTCTTCTGTCCTGCTCTGGTGGTCTTCTGCTCTGTCTACCCTGCCGTCAAGTCAAGTAACCTTTATTTATATAGCGCTTTTAACAATACAGATTGTGTCAAAGCACTTAACAGTATCAAATTGGAGGATAGAGTGTCAGTAATGTATAATAATAAGATTAAACACTCAATTTTCAGTTAAAGGCATTTCATTATTGAATTCAGAGATGTCAGTGTCTAGCTCAGTTTAGTTTAAATAGTATCTATGAAATCAAATTGACGATAATCGTTAGAAATTAAGTGTCCCCAACTGAGCAAGCCAGAGGTGACAGCGGCAAGGAACCAAAACTCCCTCTGTGACAGAATGGAGAAAAAAACCTTGGGAGAAACCAGGCTCTGCCCCGTCTGCTCCACCCTGGTGGGCTCCTGCTCCATCTGTTCCGCTGTGGAGGTCTTCTGCTCCGTCTTCTCCACCCCGGTGGGCTCCTGCTCTGTCTGTTCTGCCCTGGTGGGCTCCTGCTCCATCTGCTCCGCCCTGGTGGGTTCCTGCTCCATCCTGATCCATCCATACTGGTTCCCTGTTCTGCTGGTCCTGCCTCAGTCTCAAGGTCCAACACATCCACATGAACCTGGCCCTCTCATTGTGAAATAAATGCTTTCTCTAGTTCATGTTGGCCACAATTATTGGCACCCAATTATTGCAACTTTCTTTTCCCAGGGTAACAGCTTTGAGTTTTCCCCTATAATGCCTGAAGAGTTTGGAGAACACCTGATAAGAGATCAGAGACCATTCCTTCATACAGAATCTCTCCAGATCCTTCAGATTCACAGCTCCATGTTAGTACTTCTTCTCTTCAGTTCACCCCACTCATCTTCTGGAGGGTTCAGGTCAGAGGACAGGGACAGCCATGGCAGAAGCTTCATTTTGTGCTCAGTAACACATTTTTGTGTTGATTTTGATATTTGTTTTGGATCATTGTCCTGATAGAAGATCCAAACACGGCCCATTATAAGATTTCTAACAGAGGCAGACAGGTTTAGATTTTTTTATCTGTTGGTATTTGATAGAATCCATGATTCCATGTATCTGAACAAGACGTCCAGGACCTCTGGCAGAAAAACAGGCCCAAAACATTAAAGATCCAGCAGTATATTTAACATGGACATGGGCTACTTTTTATCCCTCTTTGTACTAAACCTATCTGGTGGGTTTGCTGCCAAAAATCTCTTTTTTTAGTTTCATGTGACCATATAAGCCAGTGCTATTTGACGTTCCAGTGGTGTCTGACAACTGAATATGCTGGAGTTTTTTTTTTGTATGAGCCAGGAGAATTTTCCTTGAAACCCTCCCAAACAACATGTGATGTGGGGGCTGTTTGATATTTTTTTTTTAGGCTTTCTGACCCCAAGGCTCAACTAATCTCTGCAATTATATATATATATATATATATATATATATATATATATATATGACAAGCATGATGAGTACCCAAAATATATCTTTCTGAAAATCCTGCGTCTAATTATGCCTTGTTTGTAAACAAATCCGCACAAAATGAAATGAACAAAGGACTGAGTTCTTACTGATGTTCATCCACTCTATCCTGATGTTGGGATCAGAAGGAAGACAATGCAAATGTCTTCTGAGCCATCTATATCATTTGGTTTCTGCGTAGACCTGCATTTGCCTCTCGTTATTTACACTACGTGCGCAAATCGGTGGCAGGGGCTAAACAGGCAGCAGTGTAGAAGGCGTTGATCTTCTTCTGCAGAGGCAGGGTTTAGCCACACTATTACGCCATAGAGTCGTACATTCCATATATGTCAAAAGATCAGTTCATTACCCCTTTTAAGGGATAGTTTACCCAAAAATCAAAACCTTTGTTCATCTTTGGAACACAAATTAAGATATATTTGATGAATTCCGAGAGCTTTCTGACCCTGCATAGACAGCAACGAAACTACCACGTTCAAGGCACAGAAACTTGGACATCATTAAAATAGTCCATGTGACATCAGTGGTTCAACTGTAATTTTATAAAGCTACAAGAATACTTTTATGCACAAAGAAACCAAAAATAACAACTCCTTCAGCAATTCTTCTCTTCCATGTCAATCTACGCTGCACATTCACGAGAGTACCACAATGCATGCGTGTCATGCTGCTGACACAGGAGCCAGCGTTCTGATGTAGAACCCGGATGCGCTGTGGCTTGTTTGCAAAGAGAGGTATGCACACACATGCATCGTAGTACTGCTGTAAATGTGCGTTTAAATCTGACATGGAAGAGAAGAAATTGTTGAATAAAGTCGTTATTTTTGTTTTCTCTGCGTATTCTCATAGCTTCATATAATTAAGTTTGAACCACTGATGTCACATTGTTTGAAACAACATGAGGGTGAGTAATTATGCTGCCTTCACGCAATTAATTACATAATTACGGTAATTCCAAGATGACAACACGTGACATTTTACTCGGAGCAGCCCATGACCTCGGACTCAGAGGTTCTAGAGCAGAGGTCTCCAACCCTGCTCCTGGAGAGCTACCGTCCTACAGATTTCAGCTCCAACCCCAATCAAATACACCTGAAGCAGCTAATCAAGGTGTTCAGGGCTACTTGATAATTACAGGCAGGTGTGTTGGAACAGGGTTGGAACTGAAGTCAACAGGACAGTAGCTCTCCAGGAGCAGGGTTGGAGACCACTGTTCTAGAGCATGTGAAGGCTTTGGCGTTGATAGTGTTGGCATAGAAACACATAATGCAGCTACGAGTAAATTGTCACATGTTGTCATCTTGGAATTACGGTAATTACGACTTAGCGTGAAAGCATGATTTACAATCTGTACCAATCACATTTTCCCTACACCGTGCAAGGTCACTGTATGTAAGCTGCTGACCCCCACCAGCCACGATCACGATCACCAAAGATGTTTAGACAGCATTGCAAAACATAAGAATCGTACTTCTTCCCAAAATGCAACAACAGCCAGACTTGTCGCTAATATGCATGTTCTGCGTGTCTCTGAGTGAAAAACTACCATATAAGACACACTGAAACTGAAAGTAAAACTGAAAGACGACAACCTGTCAAAATAAAAGTCAGATTTAACTTGAAGAAATTATGACAGAAACTGAATTTTAGTTGTATACTAAAATGTAATTCTCAAGTAATAATAATGATTAATTATGTTATATTTTATTATTAATTTAATTACATTTAATTAAATCTGTTATTAAATTAAGTCAATTGTGTGCTGTCAGTAACATCACTTACACCCAAGGTATAACCTGCTTAGCGTCCTGGTCGCATTACCAACTCGGCTGTGCATAATTTTTCAGTAAAGTCGTCATTTAATTCTTACATATTCACTGTCATCCATGGCAACGCTGCATCAGACTGCTATTTCGTATCTGCAGCCATCTTCAGATGACTTCAGTGTAATAAAATATATAATTAATATAAAGTATAATAATATACAGTATGACTGTAATATTGCAATGTTTTGTTTTCTTGCTAGGCCATCATATTGGTTATTGTGGTTGTGTACCCTACTGGCTTTGCTATTGCCTTTGGTTGCCTTGCTGTGCTATTTATATGTGAACGTGTCGCTCATGGGAGTTTTTGAGTATGTTGTGTTTTGAGTATGTTTTGAGTATTGTATTCTGACCAGTTTTTAGGGACGTGTATATGCACATGCCGAGAGCCGTTTTCCCTGTAAGAGGAATAAGTACTGACATTGTTTGGGCTGTTGGCGAGAGTAAACTTTGACTGACCACTTTAAATGTCATGGGGTATTTATTATGTCCTATGACATCACTGGATGTTTACAAGTGAAACAGAAAATCTTTCACTTAACAATATTCTGTCCCCTTCACATAAACCAATATCAAAAAAAAATATTTCTTTTGCTTGTATTATTCACATTTATGTCACTTTGAATAAAAGTTCAAGCTAAAGGTATAAATATAAATGCAAATGATTTTGCAATAAAAAAACAAACATTGATCATTATTGACAGCATTCTGCCTCAGCTGAATTTTGAAACAAAGTAACTAACAAAAGGTTTGTCGCTGTGTGTGTTTCTTATCCAATAATGAAAGCCTGCATTAGATCCTGTCATTCTTACTTGTCCCTTTTCCACTCTTGAAATGCATGAAAGAGATTCTTTACACTCCTTCACACAAAAACCCTGTTTTGAGAGAAACTTTCCCTGGAGGGGAGGTTGAGATTGGGGAAAATATAGCCTGAGACCACAGCATTCCTTCGGGCTCTAAACAGTAGAGTATAAGACACAGCAAAGTCAAGGTCATGGGTTTGATTCCCAGGGAATGCATTGGGAATACATGCCTCATAAATCGCTTTGGATAAAAGCATCTGCCAGATGTAAATGTGCAATATGACCAAAATCTTATTTCACGGTATGAGAAAATTGTATCACAATATAGTAACATATATATAGTATTGCTATTTTTATTTTATTTTATTTTTGTGAACTAAGCGAGAACAAATAAGAGAATGAAAAAGAATGAGAGCAAAGAAGCAGATTACAAACACGACAGAACATAAATACAAATTAAATAAACTTATGTTTTTCAGCTACAGTAGTTTTATTTAACATGTAGTAAGAAATACTACAGAAATTGAAAAAGTGTATAACTAAAATACTGTGCATATGTTTCTACAATATATTTATATATTGTAGAAACTTAATATATTTAACTTATGGCAAAATTTGGTAATTCTGTATGTTATTTGAGGGTTGGCATCCTCTGAGGTCCTCTGAGGGGTTGGCATCATCTCTTCTCAGGTCTCAGGTCATCTCAGATCATTTAAGGGTTGGATCCAGACTGAAGCTTGTGTAATTCCTAGTTACCACGGGATGTTAATCCTGTGGCAGAAACAGAGAAACAAATAGAGACATAATTAGCGTAGCTGCTGTTTCATCCAAGCAAAAATGATTTGTTCAACCCAAGCTAAAGAATAATAATGTGCGTTTGATCAGATATAACTGCAGTACAAGATTATGAGATGCATTATGTGAATGCTTGGCTAAAGAGATGTGTTTTTAATCTAAATTTAAACAGAGAGAGTGTGTCTGAACCCCGATCATTATCAGGAAGGCTATTCCAGAGTTTGGGAGCCAAATGTGAAAAAGCTCTACCTCCTTTAGTGGACTTTGCTATCCTAGGTACTACCAAAAGTACTGAGTTTTGCGATCTTAGGGAGCGGTTGGATTGTAGCGTGGTAGAAGACTAGTTAGGTATGCAGGAGCTAAACCATTAAGGGCCTTATAGGTAAGTAATAATATTTTGTAACTGATATGGAACTTAAGAGCTAGCCAGTGCAGAGACTGTAAAATTGGTGTAATATGATCATATTTTCTTGACCTGGTAAGGACTCTAGCCGCTGCATTTTGGAATACCTGTAGCTTGTTTATTGAAGATGCAGGACAAACAGCTAGCAGTGCATTACAATAATCCAGTCCAGAGGTCATGAATGCATGAATTAGCTTTTCTGCATCGGAAACAGGTAACATGTTTCGTAGCTTGGCAATGTTTCTAAGATGGAAGAATGCTGTTTTTGTAACATTGGAAATATGATTTTCAAAAGACAAGTTGCTGTCTAATACAACACCCAGATTTTTGACTGTAGAGGAAGTAACAGTACATCCGTCTAGTTGCAAATTGTAATCCAAGAGATTCTGTGTACTGTTTTTTGGTCCAATAAGTTATATCTCTGTCTTATCTGAATAGGAGAAAATTATTGGTCATCCAATCTTTTACATTTTTAACACACTCTGTTAGCTTAGATAATTTAGAAGTTTCATCTGGTCTTGTTGAGATATATAGTTGAGGATCATCAGCATAACAATGGAAACTAATCCCATATTTTCTAATAATATTACCAAGGGGCAACATGTATATTAAAAATAGCAGAGGACCTAGGACAGATCCTTGTGGTACTCCATACTTTACTGGTGATGACTCCCTGTTTAAATAAACAAAGTGGTAGCGACCTGACAGGTAGGATCTAAACCATCTTAAAGCCTGCCCTTGAATACCTGTATAGTTTTGTAATCGATCTATGAGTATGTCATGATCTATAGTGTCGAACGCAGCACTAAGATCAACTAAAACTTGCAAGGAGATGCAGCCTTGGTCTGACGCAAGAAGCAAGTCATTTGTAATTTTAACAAGTGCGGTTTCTGTGCTATGATGGGGCCTGAAACCTGAAATTCTTCACAGAGATCATTTTTTGCAAGAAGGAGCACAATTGAGCAGATTTTTCAAAAATTTTGGACATAAACGGAAGATTTGAAATGGGTCTGTAATTTGCCAGTTCACTAGGATCTAGTTGTGGTTTCTTAATAAGAGGCTTAATAACCGCTAGCTTGAATGGTTTTGGGACGTGACCTAAAGATAACGATGAGTTAATAATATTGAGAAGCGGTTCTTCTGCTATAGGTAACAACTCTTTCAGTAATTTAGTGGGTACAGGATCTAATAGGCATGTTGTTGGTTTAGATGCAGTGATAAGTTTATTTAGCTCTTCCTGTCCTATAGTTGTAAAGCACTGCAGTATTTCTTTGGGTGTGATGAATGAAGCTGAAGTACTAGACGCCGTAGAATTTACATTTGTTATTGTATTTCTGATGTTATCTATTTTATCAGTGAAGAAGTTCAGAAAGTCATTACTATTAAACTGTGAGGGAATATTTAGATCAAGTGGCGTCTGGTTATTTGTTAATCTGGCCACTGTCCTAAATAAAAACCTTGAATTGTTTTGGTTATTTTCTATGAGTTTGTGGATATGCTCTGCCCTGGCAGCTTTTAAAGTCTATCTATAGCTGGACATAATATTTTTCCACTCAATTCTAAAAACTTCCAAGTTAGTTTTTCTCCATTTGCACTCAAGATTACGAGTTTCTTTCTTGAGAGAATGGGTATTACTGTTGTACCATGGCACAGTGCGTTTTTCTCTAAGCTTTTTTCAATTTGATGGGGGCAACAGCTTCTAATGTATTAGAGAAGATAGTGCCCATGTTGCTAGTCATTTCGTCTAGTTCATGTGTATTTATGGGTACACAGAGCCTATGTATGTTTGTATATATATGTTTGTAAAATGGCTCAGTTTTTTTTTTATATCTGACACTTAGCATCAGTCAGTCAAGCATTATAATATGATATTACAGTATCTCACAAAAGTGAGTACACCCCTCACATTTCAGCAACCATTTTAGTATATCTTCTCAAGGGACAATATTAGAGAAATTAAAATTGGATATATTTTAGAGTAGTCAATGTGCAGCTTGTAGAGCAGTATAAATTTACTGTCCTTTGAAAATAACTCAACATACGGCCATTATTGTCAAAATAGCTGGCAACAAAAGTGAGTACACCCTAAGTGATAAGCGCTATACGTCATTTAACCATGCAAAGCCACATGTCCTATTCATCATGTTCATGTTTTTGTCTGCTTGATAGGACTATACAAATTTGTGTATCTTGTATTAGAGAAGTTAAAATTTGGTGCTTTGAGTACAATTCTCTCATACTGACCACTGGATGTTCAACATGGCACCTCATGGCAAAGAACTCTCTGAGGATTTGAGAATTAGAACTGTTGCTCTCCACAAAGATGGCCTAGGTTATAAGAAGTTCGGTAACACCCTGAAACTGAGTTACAGTACAGTGGCCAGTGACATACAGAGGTTTTCTAAGACAGTTTCCACTTGGAACAGGCCTCACAGGGGTTGATCAAAGAAGTTAGGTCCTCGTGCTGTGCATCAGGTCCAGAAGCTGGCTTCAAAAAACAGACGCATGAGTGCTGCCAGCATTTCTTTAGAGGTTGCATAAGCGGAAGGTCAGCTTATCAGTGCTCAGACCATACGCCACACACTGCAACAAGTCGGTTTGCATGGCCATCATCCCAGAAAGAAGCCTCTTCTGAAGCTGGCTCACAAGAAAGCCCACAAACAGTTTGCTGAAGACAACCTGTCCAAGAGCATGAATTACTGGAACCATGTCCTGTGGTCTGATGAGACTAAGATAAACTTGTTTGGCTCAGATGGTGTCCAGCATGTGTGGCGATGCCCTGGTGAGGAATACCAAGAAAATTGTGTCTTGCCTACAATCAAGCATGGTGGTGGTAGCATCATGGTTTGGGGCTGCATGAGTGCTGCTGGTACTGGGGAGCTGCGGTTCATTGAGAGAAACATGGATTCCAACATGTACTGTGACATTCTGAAGCAGAACACGAAGCCCTCCTTTCAGAAACTGGGCCGAACAGCAGTTTTCCAACATAATAACGACCCCAAACACACCGCCAAAACGGCAACTGCCTTGCTGATGAAGCTGAAGGTGATGGAAACCTCTCCAGACCTGTACCCTACTGAGCACATGTGGGGCATCCTCAAGTGGAAAGTGGAGAAGCACCATGTGTCTAACATCCAGCAGCTCCATGATGTCATTATGGAGGAGTAGAAGAGGATCCCAGCAACAACCTGTGCAGCTCTGGTCAATTCCATGCCCAGGAGGATTAAGGCAGTGCTAGATAACAATGGCGCCCACACAGTTTTGACATGTTCACTTAGGGTGTACTCATTTTTGTTGCCAGTTATTTAAACAATAATGGCTGTATGTTGAGTTATTTTCAGAGGACAGTAAATTTTTACTGCTATACAAGCTGCACATTGACTACTCTAAAATATATCCAAGTTTCATTTCTATAGTATTGTCCCTTGAGAAGATATACTAAAATGGTTGCTGAAATGTGAGAGGTGTACTCACCTTTGTGAGATACTGTAAGATAATTTACCATTATATGATGATCGAACTTTAGTAATTAGTATAACCATGTATGAATAATTGTCGTGTTGACTGAACTTAAGACTGGTGGTGCACGGTGCTTAAGATATTGTTTGTCATTTAGTGTTTCTATAAAAAATGGGGAAAAAACTAAATATAATACTGATAAGATAACAAAACTACTACGAATTCTACTACTAATAACAATATAAAACACACTAAGGATTAATGAGCTGCTGGGTTAATGAATATTAATCACACTGTCTGCATTCGCTCGAATTGATTTGCTGAAATCTAAACAGGGATGATAATAGCTGAGCGCCAGCCAATGAGATTGTCGTTTGCACATTAGTTCCGCCCACTACCAGAGAACCCGGCAGTTCTTAAAAGCTGAAGAATTCCAAAGGAACTCCGTTATTTTGACAGGAAAATACGACAAAGAATATTGTTTACATGTAGCGCGTCAATTCTGCATGTTATGTAAGACTCTCTTGCTCTGTATCTTTCTTTGCGTGTGTGAGACAAAGCGACGGCGAGTGGTGCGCCTTCACACTAGAGTTTACGTTACGTCAAATACAGCTACACTGCGCATCCATTCAGATGAACTGAAAAATAAAATTCTAATAATATTATAATAAATTATAGTAACGCCAATTTTTATTGTCAGTAACGGTAACGGCGTTGTAACAGGGGAAATAGTAATTTGTTTGATTACTAGTTACTGAAAAAATGACGCCGTTAGTAGCGCCGTTTATATTATGGTCTTTTGTTACTGGATTAACATTAATGACACAGACCTTAGCAGGTAAATTAGGCTGCTGTCCCTTTAATTCATGATCACATGCTGTCTGAGAGGCAACGTTATAACGCATGAGCACCGCATTGAGTTCTTTCTGAATCTAGCACATCCCACTCTTTCTTTTCTCAGTCATGCGTTTTTTTTTTTATCACTCTTAGGTGTATATAACTTATAAATAGTACTGTGATACGCAGATATATTTACATACCGCAAAATACACAATACAGCAAAATCTCTAATGAGACTCTTTATACCGTGGTAATGATACTGTCATATCGTCCAGCCCTAATTTACAGTATTTTATAGGATAGCATGGTTATTTGGGTATTTTAAATTACAGTAACTTATAAATGTTCAGTTTAGGAAAGGTCTGTAAAAATAGTACGGTGTTGAAGGAATTTATCCTTATTGAATTTTCCATAAACTTAAAGTTATGAAATAGTTCAATGCTGGTAATCAAAGTTGTTGGCCCCCATTGACTTTCACAGTAGGGAAAAAATACTGTTTGATTATCTTCTTATATCTTCTTCTGAATATCTTCTTTTGTGTTCAACATAAGAAAGAAACTTAAACAGGTTTGGAACAACATGAGGGTGAGTAAATGATGACAGAATTTAAATTTTTTAAGGTGAACTATTCCTTTAACAGATTATGTCATGGACTATCAAAATAAAATGTTACATAGTTTTGTGTTAAAACATCTTTTCCAGACAAAACAGATGCTCAGAGTTGCAGCCCTGCAATGATTCAAATCAGTGAAGAACCTCTTTGTTCTTGTGCATGTGTGTGTTCATGACCTCAAATGAACTACAACATTTCTTCTCCAGCCACTCCTGCAGCTACTCTTCTGTTGAGCACAAATGGAGCGTTAAACTGATTGGTGTTATTCTGTGCAGTAAAAAGAATGTACTGGGGGTGGATGGCAATACCCCCTTAGTCTGTCATGTGTGCAAAAAAGACAAGAACAAACATTCTCCAGGTCACAACTGGCAAAAAAGAATGACAGAAAAAAAACATGCATGAATTCAAGGAAAGAAGAATTCAAGTGTTTTTGGACCATAGTTCTGTTTTTATTATCACACTCTCCACATTAATGATTCCTTAAAGGGATACTCCACCCAAAAACAAAGATTTTTAGAAAAGTAATCCATCTCTCTGAGTCCATATATAACGCAAGTGACCTCCAATGCTGATGCTTCACACCACACAAAGTGAACACAAAAGTAATGTATGCAACTCTCTGATGTCAAGTGTACAACTGTTGGCCGGAAGTGATAAAATATCATAATTTTTTGTAACACTTAAAGCCTTCATTTATAACACATTATAAAAGTAGTTTTAATGCATTAATTATGCCTTGTAATGCACCTTATAATGCATAGTACAGTCTCATGAATTTTTTTGAAGGTTCAGTGCACTTGCGTTATAGGGACTCACAGAGAGAGATTTCTACAAAAATCTTTATTCATGTTCATCTCAAGAAAGAAAGTTATATACATCAATACTGCACGAGGATGACTAAATGTTGATGGAAATTTAATTTTGGGTGACCTATCCCTTTAAGCAGTGAAACTGTTCAAGGAAAAAATAATAATGTGTTTCAAGAATCATGTAGTATCAAGTATCTTCTAGAGAAAAAAACATGTGTCTGAGCCAAGATCCTGTTTAAAGATACAGCTACACCTGTACCACAACTTACGATCATAACACCGGTTTTTCAGCACTACTTCTGACATTTGTCACAGGTGCAAAAACACAGAAAGTGCATCAGCGAATGATGACCGTAACAATAAGTAAAAATCCTGCTGTATGTAATTTGTGCTTTGTTTCCCTCTGATCTTCTATAACTTAGGAGAGTAACATCACCTTGTTTTACACTATAGATTTTGTGCAATTTTTGTTACTTCTTTTTTTTTTTACATCAAACATGTACATGTGTAGTCTCTGATTGTTGTTTACAGTTTGATGGAAGGTGGTATGAAGTAGGACTTTTAAAAATTGTATTATTATTAATTTGATTTTAGTTTTATTTATCACTGAAAGTTTTACTCTGTGTGTGGATTTGACATAAATGACTTATGAATCATTCAAAAACAGCAAAATACCCTAAGGACATCATTGTACAATCACATTTCAACAGAGTATTAATATTACTCACTGTACATGCTTTCTTTGCGTAAACACCAGATTTCTAGTTGTATAGTAAGACATCTTTTATTGTTCACTTCTGAGGCCTTTCACTGAGTCACATACCAAGCAAACGTTCCTTTGCATGAGTTTCATGAATAGACAAACATGTTTCTTCCTGTACAGACACGAAAAGCAAACTGGCAAATGTCAATAAGGGTATGATTATATTTGCCCTATAATAGTCCTATGCCCCAAAGTACTAAATGTCATTGTTAACTCAATGAACCAGTTTCACTCACACTTCATTGCCTACACAAACAAATGTGTGGATACCAATAAGCAGATGTATGACATGTAGACTTTAAAAAAAATAAATAATAATAAAAAAAAAAGCTTTGCAAGGGAGTAGCACAAATAAAGACTCTCAAAGGATGTCGCCAGTGTCAATAGTGGGCCCGGATGTCTGAAAGCACTTTTGAGAATTCTTCCACATCTTTTTAATTATTTAATTTGATATTGTCAGCATACATAAAATGCTTCATTCAAAAGGATTTTTCCATTGGATTGCTGTAGAAAATAAGCTCTGTGTTCAACAAATTTTTTTGATAAACACTACTTTTTTGAATTTTGAATTTAAAAACAAGAAGTGAAATGCTAGACATCTATAAACAAACTACACCATGGTTGTGTGATTTCAGCATCACCATCTCTAAGCACTCAAAAGTCTTTAGTTTAAAAACATTTTCCCTGAAAGTTTATATAGTATAATATTTGCTAGTTTTCCTTCTTGGAGGCTTTGTGTTTAGTGAGCTCAAATATTTTGTTCAGTTATTTACTTCTGTTGCATGTAGGCTATGTAATTAAGCTTTCAGCTTTCATCCTGTTGCAGTTTATTTTGCGATTACAACCGGCTGAACGTACATTATCTCTTACAAAATATTATCTATGGCTTTTGGATGCTGTATGCATTAATACTGGGTGAAAGGTTTTTTTCCATTTCTTAATTTGTGCCTTCCTCTTTCTCAAAAATGTTGTTAAGTGGTAAAACTGAAGTCATCCATACTGATTTACTCTCAGAGCAACGAGCAGACCGAGTCATGTTTATTTAAAGAATCAAACACATACCACAAACACATTAATTTGGTTCTGAAGTACACAAGGATCATTCTAGACCAGCGTTTCCCAACTTCTGGAGGCACACAAACAGTACAAATTTTTGAGGTCTACTCAAGCACACCTGAAACAACACATCCACTTGTTAGTATCCGAAAACCAAAGACAGATGCCTTGCTGCCCGAAAAAGAAGCTGAAAAATGGCCACCCTATTTTGATACATAACATAACATAGATAGATGTTATGTTATAGACGGAGAGAGAGAGTCAACCACTCTAACAATGAGCTCCTGAAAAATTACAAAGATTAAGCCAAAAAGTAAGACAGAGAGTTAGATAATGACAACAAACAAGTAAAAACAACAGAGGAACAACTTGGATTCGCGTAAAGACTTCTAGAAAATACATTTTAATACAAAAAAAGAAGACTGGAACCTCTGGATTAGCATCTGGCTACTGGATCACCACTGTACCAGCTATCTACAGATTTCCCTCCAAAACACTTAAGGACTTTATAAAGGAACTACAACTGAAAAAACATTACACAATTGTGAGCTCTATCTGGCATAAAACATGAACAAAAACTGAATATTTAAATTTATTCAAGTAAAAACTCTCATCATTATAAGCTAAAAACTAAAAGCTAAAGTTAGCTGCAGTTCTGGCTCTGTACCCAGTCTGGTCACCATGGCAACCCTGGAACAAACAGAGAGCATGCAGGGAGGTGTGTTACCCAGAGAAGTGCAGAAGTGTGCAGAACACAAAGAGAAAACTCTCAGAGACAATCCTGATGTTCTGGACGCTGACTATATTCAGCTCAATGGGAAAAGAATCAAGAACAACTTCATTTTCCACACCACTATGATGAGTGTTTGGAAACTGACCATCTGTGGTTCTGAGACTTACTAACCTGACTAACTCTACTAAGACTAACCAGTCTCAGACCTGCACTGCTTCTCACCCAAACATCAAAATAAATCAAATGATCAATCAAAAAATATATATCTGGGACATTGGGATCAAGAAACTAAAACACAAAGTAAATTACAACTCTGTCGAACTATAAAATCATAATATGAATTAGAAGAATATCTCCAGAGTGTCAAAAGACACAAAGCAGAAACACATCCTGACCAAGTACAGGATCAGTGAGCACAGACTAGCCATCGAGACCGGCAGACACAAAAAGAGCTGGTTACCCAGAGAGCAAAGAGTGTGTGCTCACTGTGAGACAGGAGAGATCGAGACAGAGACACACTTCCTACTTCACTGTTACCAATTTAAATCAATCAGAGACTTATACATCAACAAATTCACAAACATTATAAAGAACTTTACAGCCATGACTGAAGAGGAACAAATAAAGATAATACTAGGAGAGGGACAGACAGCAGCACTGGCTGCGAGATAAGTGTGGACGTGCCACAGCCTGAGAGACAGCAGGTGAATGTACGTAATGTATGTAATATGTGTATTATGTCTGACCTCAGTGTGTTTCCCTACTGTCTACCACAGTGACCCTCAGCCTGTGTGTATTTATATGTTAAACACTGTGGTATGAAATGTTCACACAAGTTCTTATTTGTTACACTGTTTATTTAAGTTTATATTTTTATAATGTTTTTATTCTATTATTTTGATCTTTTTATTGTTATTATATTTCTCCACATATATTTCAAGCTTTGGCAATATTGTATTTTTTTACAGTCATGCCAATAAAGCAATTTTTAATTTTTTTAATTTTTTTTTAGATAGATAGATAGATAGATAGATTTCTTGTTTATTTGATCTTGTTTGCTTGATCTTGTTTGCTCAGGCTGCCAGCTCCAGACAGATTGAGTAGAATGAGACTTCACAGTGGGAGCAGATAGACTCAAGACACAAATTACAATATTAGCCATGATAACCTAAGGCAATTTGTTCCATAACTCAGCCGATTTATTTCTTTGTCTGGGTTCTCTCTCTCACACACCCACTAAACGCTGGCTGTTCATCCTGCCCTTTCTGCTACTACTGTTTTCTCTGAACACACTTCCACACTGTCTGATAGACTGGAGCATTGGTGTATATATGTATATACAAATACATGTACGTATATCTCCTGACGATCATAGATTGACTTGATTTCTAAATATATTTAATGGATCCTTCTAAACAATGTGAAAACATTTATTAAAACAATTTCCCAGGCAAAACATAAAATTAGGTTAAATATACAAATTCATGCAGTATCGTCTCGGTTACGTATGTAACCCTCGTTCCCTGAAGGAGGGAACGGAGACGTCACGTCGGATGACCGACGAAATTGGGATCTCGCCAGAGAGACCAATCCACTTCGAGTGTAACTAAACGAGCCAATGGACATTGGCATGCGATTATTGCATCCAGCTGCCGCTGATCACAGCGTGAGTATAAGAGGCAGTCGGTGCACCGCATTAATTCATGCTTTCACTGAGGAGCCGAGCCGGTGACCCGGCAGCTCAGCGGTGGTACAGCGACTGTGGCGATGGGACGTGACGTCTCCGATCCCTCCTTCAGGGAACGAGGGTTACATACGTAACTGAGATGTTCCCCTTTCAGTCGGTCACTCCGAGTCATGTCGGATGACTGACGAAATTGGGATCCCTACCAAAGCGCCACAGGAGCTGCTCCTTCCAGTGCCCTGTGTAGGCCTCCTGATCCTTCCTGTAAGGCAGACGATAGGACCGGGCTCTACACAGAGGAGGTCAACTACTGTTGTTCAACAGCAACCCAAACAGTAGGACTAGGATAACACTGGGAAGCGTGCCCTTCCATTTGGAAGAGGCACACTGCGGAGTCACCTCCTCCCAGAGGGGGTTAAGTGACATTTAGACATGTGAAGTAACCCTGGCCTGCCAGGGGAAACACGGCTATAATAAGCATACCGTGGAATACACATATGGGATCCCAGCAGGGTCTCTCATATGGGCACTAGCCTCACACCAGATTTCAAGAATTCATTGGCTGAAAGGCCTGGCGCCGGACGCTCCGCCACATCCGGACGCCGGAGTGCTGGAGGACTCGACAGGGTTTGCCTGCTTAAGGAACTCTCTGGAGAATTAGGCGTAAGAACGTCGCAAGCCGACTCTGAGCCAGGCCTCTCGGTGCCACTACCCGTTTGAGGTGAGAACACAGGAGGAAACCGGTTCGACACGTAAGTTATAAAACCTAGCGAACGTGTTGGGAGTCGCCCAACCCGCAGCTCTACAGATGTCTGCTAGCGAGGCACCACGAGCCAGCGCCCAGAACGATGCGACACCCCTAGTGGAGTAAGCAAGCAACCTGAGCGGGCAGGGCACACCTTGTGCTTCGTAGGCCAAGGTGTTGGCATCCACTATCCAGTGGGCCATCCTCTGCTTGGGGACAGCCTTCCCCTTCTGCTGTCCTCCATAACAGACAAAGAGCTGTTCTGAGGTCCTGAAGCTCTGAGTTCTATCCACGTACTGTCGCAGTGCGCGTACAGGACAGAGCAAAGCTAGGGCTGGGTCTGCCTCCTCCAGGGGCAGCGCTTGCAGGTTCACTACATGGTCCCTGAAGGGAGTGGTAGGAACCTTGGGCACATAGCCGGGCCGGGGCCTCAGTGTTGCACTGGAGTCAGCCGGTCCAAACTCAAGGCACAACTCGTCGCCTGAAAATGACTGCAGGTCCCCCACCCTCTTGATCGAGGCCAACGCAGTCAGGAGTAGGGTTTTCATAGAGAGAAGCTTCAACTCGACTGACTGCAGCGGCTCAAAGGGGGCAGTTTGTATGGCTCTTAGCACCAATGCCAAATCCCAAGAGGGTAGGGAGGGAGGCTTAGGAGGATTTAACCTCCTGGCCCCCCTAAGAAACATGACGACCAGATCGTGCTTCCCCACCGACCTCCCCTCTATGGGGTTGTGGTGGGCGGAAATAGCAGCAACGTACACCTTAAGGGTGGAGGGGAACAGCCTACGCTCCAACCCTTGTTGCAAAATAGGAAAGCACGGCTCTGATCGAACATCTCCGGTGGTCCTCATGGTGAGAGGAACACCATTCGACGAACAAGTTCCACTTCAGCGCATAGGCCCGTCTTGTGGACGGTGCTCGTGCTGAAGTGATAGTGAGAGCTACCTCCTGGGGCAGGTCACTTAGAAACTCCGCGTCCCGTCCAGGGACCACACATGGAGTTTCCACAAGTCTGGACGCGGGTGCCAGAGGGTACCCCGTATCTGAGAAAGCAGATCCTTCCTCAGAGGAATCGGCCAGTGAGGGGCTGTCGCGAGAAGCATGAGTTCTGGGAGCTAGGTCCTGTTGGGCCAATATGGAGCCACTAACAGGACCTGCTCCTCGTCCTCCCTGATCTTGCACAGTGTCTGTGCTAGCAGGCTCACTTGGGGGAACGCATATTTGCGCAGCCACTGGGGCCAGCTGTGTGTCAGTGCATCCGTGCCAAGCGTTGCCTCAGATAGGGAGTAGAACCACTGGCAGTGGGTGGTTTCCAGAGATGCAAACAGGTCTACCTGAGCAACTCTGAACTGACTCCAATCAGTTGGACCTGGGGATGGAGTCTCCACTCCCCAGGAAGTGCCGCTCGAAACATCTCGTCGGCCGCCTGATTGAACACCCCTGGGATGTGGATGGCACGAAGGGACCTCAGATGCTTCTGACTCCAAAGGAGGAGGTGGCAGACGAGTTGCAACATGCGATGGGAGCGTAAACCACCTTGCCGGTTGATATACGCAACGGTCGCAGTGTTGTCCGTACGGACCAGAACGTCCTTGCCCCGAAGGCGCCCTCTGAGGCGGCTCAGGGCAAGGCGTACTGCCAGCAACTCGAGGCAATTGATATGCCAACGCAGTTGGGGACCAGTCCGTACCCCTGATACTGCGTGCCCGTTGTACATGGCTCCCCAGCCAGTGGGCGAGGCATCCGTGAATATCACAGCATGCCTAGATACCTGTTCCAGGGGCACTCCTGCCCGAAGGAAAGAGGGATCTGTCCTCGGGCTGAAAGTCTTGCGGCAGGCTGGTTTAATCTGAACCCAGTGAGTACCGCGTTTCCACGCCCACCTCGGGATTCGGCCATGGAGCCAGTGCTGAAGCAGTCTCGTATGGAGCAGACCGAGCGGAAATATCACCGCAGCTGCAGCCATATGCCCCAGGAGCCTCTGAAAGTTTCAGTGGGACCACCGTCCTGCCTGATAAAGTCTTGAGGCAGTTCAGCACCGACTGAGCACGTTCCTTTGGGTGAGGCGTGCTGTCTGGTTGATCGAATCCAACTCCATGCCGAGAAAAGAGATCCTCTGCGTTGGTTCGAGTTTGCTCTTTTCCCAGTTGACCCAAAGACCCAACTGGCTCGAAGGGCAGGACCTTGTACTGATACGCCCGACCCTCGAACGTGAATCGCAGGAATGGCCTGTGTCGTGGGAGGATCGAAACATGAAAGTACGCGTCCTTCAGGTCGATCGCTGCAAACCAATCTAGGGGACGGACGCACCCGAAAATGCGTTTCCGCGTCAACATCTTGAACGGCAGCTTGTGAAGTGCACGGTTCAAAACTCGCAGATCCAAGATCGGTCGTAACCCACTGCTTTTCTTGGGCACAATTAAGTAAGGGCTGTAAAACCCCGACCTCATATCGGCTGGAGGGACCGGCTCTATCACATCCTTCGCCAGCAGGACTGCGATTTCCGCACGCAAGACAGGGGTATCGACGGTCTTGACTGGAGTGAACCAAATGCCCCTGAACTTGGGGGGACGCTGGGCGACCTGAATTGCGTAGCCGAGTCTGATGGTTCAGAGGAGCCACCGGGACGGATTGGGGAGCGCTAGCCAGGCTCCGAGAGACCGTGCCAGCGGAACCAAAGGGGCCACGTACCTACGGTGGAGCAGCGAGGTGGAACACAGGGACCCAGCCCGGGGCCTGTGACGGATTTTCCCAGACCTCACCCAAAGGGTGGGGTCTGGGTGTGCAGTGTAACACTCACCTGATTTCTCCTCGTGCGGGAGGAAACACAGGTACCCGGCTTGAGACTTGTGACAGCCTGGCGTGTGACGACTTGAAGCGGGGACTCGAGTGCTACCGCCCTTACCTGGTTCCACGAATGGGCAGGAGGGGTGCTCTTGGAGATTGCGCTTTATTGATGTTATTGATGTTTGGGCGGAACAAAATGAAACAAAAGATTCTCCACCCGGCCCTCCTCCGGGGAAGGGAGTGGTGCAGTCACCATCTCCCGACGAGCAGTCTCCACCATCTCTGGGTCGCCCGTCTCAAGGCCTCTTGCACTTGTGCTTGCCGCGAGGTTTGGCGGGGGCCTGGATGGGCTGGGCGTCCTGCCTGCGACCGGCTCCACGACGCTGCCTGGTGGAAGGCTGTTGCGGCTGTGCGGGAGTGGGGGCGGCCACAGGAAGGCGCCCACGGCGACGAGCAGGCTGAGGGGCTGCACCGGGGTGGAAGCAGCAGGTTTTCTCCGGCACATGATGTGTTTGATCACCTCAGTCTGCTTCTGTGCTGCCGAGAACTGCTGGGCAAAGCTCTCGACAGCATCGCCGAAAAGGCCGGTCTGTGACACGGGAGCATTCAGGAACTGTACCTTCTCCTGCTCCTTCATGTCAGCCAGACACAGCCAGAGATGGCGCTCCTGGGCCACTAGCGTGGACATTGCACGACCCAGAGATGTGCAGTCACCTGCGTTGCTCAAAGCGCGAGGTCTGTCGCAGCACGCGGTTCATGTAGAACTTCCAGGTCGTGGCCACCCTCGTGCAGGTCTTTCAGGACTTTGGCCTGGTGGACCTGCAGTAATGCCATGGTGTGGAGGGCAGAAGCCGCCTCCCCACAGGTTCTGCAAGCACTGCCAGTTAGGCCTGACGAATACTTACAGGCCCGTGAGGGGAGACACGGGTCACCCCGCAGAGTGGTAGTGGCTGTTGGACACAGTTGCATGGCCACAGACCGCTCCACCGAGGGGATGCCCGCGTACTCCCAAGCGGCCCCACCATCGAGGGTGGTGAGGGGGGAGGAGCCACAAGATTTGTTTCGGGCAGTGAAAGGTGCCCTCCACGATCTAGTGAGCTCCTCATGCACCTCCGGGAAGAATGGCACCGGAGGAGGGCACTGAGAACCAGCGCGACCCCCACCGAGAAACCATTCATCCAGCCTCGAAGGATCGGGACGCAGTGGAGGATTCCACATGAGCCCGACATTCTCGGCGGCCTGGGAAAGCATAGCCGTCATCTCTGGGTCTGGCTCGAACAATGCTACCACACCTGAAGGGGGCAACGCAGCCGATTCATCATCACCGGAGAGAGAGGGCTCGCCCTCCAATGCAGCGATCGACATCTGGTCATCAGAGGGGGCACCGAAGGAACAAGTGGCCAGCCTGCTCCAACGGCAGCTCCACCGGCTGCGGAGTGCTTGAGGGGCGAGGAGCTCCACTTGGGGACGCCCTCACCATCCTCAAATCACGTCTGACTCTACCGGACGCAGCGCCGCCCCGGGTGCGGGGACGGACGCTGGATCGCGGCAGAGGCAGAGGGACTCCACCATGTTTGACATAGCGGAGTCTTTTATGCAACTCCGAGATGGTCATGTCCCCACAAGAAGAACATGAACCATACAGGAAAGCTTCCTCAGCGTGCTGAATGCCCAGACACGTGAGGAGCGATCGTGACCGTCCTGAGGCATCAGGAAACGACCACACCCAGAAACGCACGGGTAATAAGACATCTTTAAAAAGACGCGATCACCCGTGTTGCTCTTTTAGAGAAATTGCTCTTTTAGTGCTGAAGCACGCAGGGGAGCTGGTCACCTGCACACTCCTGGTGTGGCTGTCTGCACGATCTTTGTTGAAGCCGCGAGACCGTGACCACTGCTGCTGTTGCCATAACGCCCGCACTCTCCTTCTCTCTGCAACACCGAAGTAGAGAGCAGTAGTGATGCACCACCGCTCGGCTCCGAAGTGAAAGGATGAATTAATGCGGTGCACCGGCTGCCTCTTATACTCACGCTGTGATCAGCGGCAGCTGGATGCAATAATCGCATGCCAATGTCCATTGGCTCGTTTAGTTACACTCGAAGTGGATTGGTCTCTCTGGCGAGATCCCAATTTCGTCGGTCATCCGACGTGACTCGGAGTGACCGACTGAAAGGGGAACCATATTTTTCTGCAATGAGCTAATAAATTAAGAAATATCATAACTGTCATCATGCATCTGTACAGAAACAAAAACATTAATTTTTTGGTTTAATGGATGGTAGGGTGAGTGAATTATGAAACCAGAGAGGACTGTGATTCATACGCGTTAGTTCTGCAGGTGGGCCGCCCGACCTCAGTAATTCATGTGAAATTATGATTGAGATTATTCCCAATGTAATTTCAGTGAAAATATGATTGTAGCATCTCTAAGATGCCTCTCTACAGGTTGCTTTATGCAGATATGCATCAAAGTCTGTAAAGGACATGATTTGTATTCCATGATTAATACATTTAGTGACTCGATCTAAGATATGATTAATATGAATAGAGTCTGTCTCTCTCCTCTTGCTGTGTATAAAATTGAGTGTGTATAGTATTAACATCTGGTCAGCTTTAGGATGGAAATATAGTCATAAATCACGCTGCACAGTTATTGCCTCCTTGACCACAACACACACACACACACACACACCGTAATATCTCTTGATGTGTGTGTGTGCAGGTGTGCAGAAACAGTGAAACCGTCCTCATAAATAAAGCAAAACATGTCTGTAATAACTTTTTCAGAAGTATTGATGAGATGGCAGCACAAATTATACTAGAATAACTTATTAGTTTGAAGTTACTGTATCAATGTATGCTTGTTTTATATATGTTGAAGGCATAGAAGAAGAAATGGATTAGTGTTTCATCTTCACTTGAACAAAATATCAAAATTCACATCTATATCTGTAGACAGGAATTCATAGGTTAACTGTATATGTTGTAGCGATTTTCTAAGACATTGTTTGAAATGCAGTATTTGTAATAAAGGCCATGTCTTCCTTCAGTCTAAGATTTCCAAGATTTTCAATGTAGGAAATAAAAGAACAGTGATTAATTTTTTTACTGAAGCAATGCTGACCCCTAGTGTTTATACTTCCAAAGCCATAGAGTGACTTCTAATTAAAATAAAAATAATATAATAAAATCGATCTACAGCAACGACCGTAAAAACGTTCTCAATAAATAAATGAATAAAAAATTGTGTGACTCGTGTACCTTTAATTTTATTATATACGTATACAAATGATTACATCACTCCTATATTGCACTGGCTCCCTGTCATTGTTCGAGTGGATATTAATTCTCATGCTTACCTATAAGACATGGTTTGGCCCCTCAATATTTGTCTGATATTTTAACCCCACACATTCCAAGGCGTGATCTCCGCTCCTCCTCCTCTTTTTTTTTTATTTTATTTTTTTAATTAATTTTTTTTTTTTTTTTTTTAAAGGAGCTATAAAATTATTCTTATTCTTATTCTTATTCTTATTATATACGTATTATTATTATATACGTAAATAAAGTCAATATAAAGTCCTTTGCTAAAAGCTCAAATAATAACTGGCAAAATACTTAGACTTCTAGTAAAGAACATTAGCCTAACGTTACAGATTGACACCAATGGAGCGTCTTGTCCAATCATGTAGTTCTACGATCTGAAAAATGTGTTGCTGCTCGAGGGTGTGCAGCAAACATCTGACCAATCACTAAACACATACTAAGTAAAATCAACCAATCAACATCATTCTTACAAGTAGGCCATTTCCGTTTGGCGGAAGTTGACGTTGCTAAAGGCAGTGCAAACATTTCTGGTCATATCCAGTATTTTATCGAGAATAACACGTCATTACCGGTAAGGTGTGTATGAAACTTTGCGTCTTGTTTAATAAAGTGCGTAGCTTGCCTCCGGTTTCAGGCTTTCGGGAACATTTTTCTGTAGAATAGTGCCATGACTGACTTGTCGTGAAGTGCTGTAGTCATGGACTGTCTACCCAAGGTGATATCAGCTGGACAGATATCTTGTTCTACAATATTAGAAGTATTTATCTATTGTGTTAAATATTACAATTATAATAATACTTAAATGTCACTGTGTTTCGCCACAGCATATAGACCAGCTCTACATATCAAATACAGGTTTAGGTGTTTTCAAAGATGTCGAATGTGTTTGACCAGAAGTAAATTTCCCTCTCATCTTCAGACTATGAAACAACATGAGACATGTCTGTAAATGTGACAACAAATCACTTGATTTAAGACTATTTCATAAACTGTCAGACTCTGAAGTGCCACCTGGCTCACATTAGACTGGAGAAAAATCACAACAAACCTGATTTGAATTAGTAATGCCTGACCTTCTTTTCTTACATTTCACACATGTTTTCAGATAGTGTCTTGCAAGAATGATGGACGCGTGTCCTGTGGAGACTGGATCGTGTGATTGATGGCGGCTCTGGCAGTTTTCCGTCACGCCTGCAGCGGCCCTCTGCTCTGGGGCTGGGGACCCGTTCTGTTCGGCCTGCTGGGGTCTGTGTTTGTTCTGCTGCTGCCTTTAGCAGGAATAGAGGAGCAATGCTGTGCCACGCTGAAGGGTCTTGCTCTTCTGCGCTGCCAGCTGTGGGGGGGTGTCCAGCGGCCTGTAGTGCACAGCACCAGCCTGACCGTCCCTTTCACTGCACTAGACCTCCTGCCACAGAAAGTCAAGCCCAGTAAAGGTACAGTTGAAGCTGCTGATGTCTTTGTGTTGTTGAGTGGCTTTAATCAGAATTGACTATTTACTTTCTCAAGTGAATTTTTGGATGCATGTTATTCTAAATGAAGTATGTTAAACTTCATAATCTTATATCCTAATCTTATCCTCCTGGGACCCAGACGTAGACTTTTGTCATCTGTAGAGGACATAATATTTTAGCAAATATCTCTGAGACCATACATGCCATATGGATGTCCTGTGCAGAGCTTATTCAGGGGTTTTCAGAGATACTAAACGATTGGAAGTTTAACCATTACAGCTCCTCCTTATATTGACTCTATGACTAAATTCAGCACACTTATGGAAATATGATATTTTGTAATTATTTAAATCAGACTAATTTTTAAATTGTAGGATTGAACATCTCTGAACAACTTTAGTGGGGTTTCAAAGAAGAATATGGCTGTCTGTTTTGAGACATGCATCAATTTCATACGTGTCCACTGTAGTCCCATTTTAGGGAGACAAAATAAGTAAATAGGGAAATACATTTTTCTATCTACAATATTTCTATCTATATATCTATCTATCTATCTATCTATATATGTATACATACATATATACTCTATATAAATATAACCTTTTTATTAAATATATACGTGTGTGTGTGTGTATATATATATATATATATATATATATATATACACACACACACACACACACATCAAATATATAATATAAAATATATTTTTTAATTTTTGCTAAAATTAAATTTGACATTTTTCAGCTAATTTTATTTCAACTTTATTTCAATGAACAAAAACAATTTTTAATAATTTTACTTAACACTTATAACACTTAAAAATGCTTAGTTTTTTACGGTTCAGTCAATTCTCAATGAATGAAGTCCCTCCCTCTTATTTTTCTTGTTGAATTTTCTTTAATTTTGTTATATATATATATATATATATATATATATTTATTTATTTATTCAATAATGGAATTAAAAAGATTTACAAATGGCATTTCTTTTTCAAGTTTATTTGTTTCAAACCTAATATTCATCTCATTCACCTCGGTGGACACAATTAAAATTATTACATTTGTGGTTTCTTGAAATCTCAACAGATGCTAAAACTCAGAAGTTCATTGCAATCAAGTTTACAGACTATTTACTGCCATACATTTAGATTAAACAGATAAAACCATGAAAAATAATTGAAACATACTTTGAAGTGTTAATGTCTATTGATTATGCGTCTCAGCTGGAATGTCACACTGTGAAGTGCTGACCATCTGTTTGTTTACAGAGACTCAGCTGGAGGCGAAGGCGGCTCTCCAGCAGGCTTTGGAGATGAAGAAAAATGGCAAGAGGGAAAAAGCTCATAAGCTGCTCGTCCACGCGCTCAACATGAACCCGGAGTTTGTGGAGGCGCTCACTGAATTGGGAACCATACTGGAGGAGGAGAAAGACGTGGTCCAAGCAGACCACCTGTACACCAAGGCCCTCGCCATCTCGCCCTGCAACGAGAAGGCTCTGGTGAGCAGGGACCGCACGCTCCCGCTAGTAGAGGAAATAGATCAGCGCCACTTTGGAATCATTGATGGAAAGGTACGACGTCTCATGTCCATACCCAAAGGCAACTCTGCTCTGCGTCGAGTCATGGAAGAGACCTACTACCATCATATTTACCACACCGTAGCTATCGAAGGCAACACGCTCACTCTGTCCGAGATTCGACATATTATCGAAACCAGATACGCCGTTCCAGGAAAGAGTCTTCAAGAACAGAACGAGGCAATTGGAGTCGACGTGGCCATGAAGTACATTAACACCACCCTGCTGTCCCGCGCCGGAGCTATCACTGTAAATGACATCCTAGAGATACACAGACGGGTCCTAGGCTACGCCGATCCCATCGAAGCCGGCCGATTCCGTGCCAGCCAGGTGTTTGTGGGCCATCACATCCCACCGCATCCGCAGGATTTGGACGAACACATGCAGGAGCTGGTGCAGTGGCTGAACTCTGAGGAAGCGCTGCATCTCCACCCGGTGGAGTTCGCAGCTCTCGCGCACTATAAACTGGTTTACGTTCATCCGTTTGTGGACGGGAACGGACGGACGTCTCGTCTGCTCATGAATTTAATCCTAATGCAAGCTAGTTATCCGCCGATCACCATTCGGAAAGAGCAGAGGGTGGAGTATTACACTGCCCTGGATACTGCCAATGAGGGCGACGTAAGGCCCTTTATTCGCTTTATCGCGAAATGCACAGAAATTACACTTGATACACTACTGATTGCCACAAGTGAGCATGCAGTGGGGCTGCCCGGGGCTAGTCATCACGCCTGTCCTGACTGTAAACACACCATACCTGTGCATAGCTGATAGATGTACACTGGGAAGTGGAAAAAGATTGCATGTGGCGTAAACTGAAGTGCCATATCAGCCTCTGTACTGACTTTATACTGCTAGCATGGGACCTGCATGGATGCAAACTGTTGATCCATTTTAAGTTTGTGCATTTACTGTGTAGCTTTATTTGTTACAAATCCTTTGTTGACTGTCAAAGTGTCCACATTTTAACCTCTACTTTGCCGGTTTTAAATTTGAAATTAAAGTAAAGCTCTTCTTTTCCACTGAATGAACAGTATTAGGTCAGATCTTCAGCAACTACATCCTTCTGCTTGTGAGTTAATGATAATGTTGCATAAATGAACTCTGCTGCTTGTTGGGAACAATATTCATACTCGTACTTTTGTGGTGTTTATTTCTATACTTGGACTCTTTCTAGTCTCAAAATGCAAGCTTGAGTTAATCTCTTATGAAGTTTGCTTGGAAAAAGAACAGGTCTGTGAAATGTGAAAGATTGCAGTTCTTTAGTGATGATTTTCAGATGCTTTACTAGCTGAAGTGCATTTTGTGAACAGCTTGTTACACACATTTCTCACAAGCTGGGAGGTTACAGCAAAAAAAAAAAAAGTTCAAAAATTAATGTCTGCAAAACCCAGTTTGAGTAATAGTTAACCTTTAACATTACTTAGAATATAGTCCATGACTTTTTTTTTTTTTTAATTTTGTGGTTCTTTAAAGTTCAGTTGAAAAGATCATTTATTTTGAAATGTTAAGTCTTTTTTCCATATGAAAATGATTGTTCAATGATTCTGATGTATGATGCAAGGAAAATAATTGCCTACAGCTGTTCAAAATGTTATTTAGGAAGATGTATAATTGATTATAGGAGTATGGTTGAAAAGTTGTATTAATGTTAGGAACTTTTATTTTTACTACTTTGACTGTCTTTCGATTTTGAGTTTGCCACTATTTTCAAGCACTTTAATCTATTTAAACAGCTTTAATTTATTTTACTACTCATAAAAGCTATTTTATTATTGTGTGTAATAAATTGTGCAACTTCTCATTTCCTTCTGGTATTTGGTGGATTTGTTTCATATGTAGGATAATGGCACGGTTGTGAAATATGGAAAACGTCAGCCGTAGCCTTGACAAAAGATCAAAACAAAAATATGGCTAAAACAAAATGAGAAAATATCACAAATGAGTCATGTTTGACAACCACATACATTTAATTGCTTCATTAAACAATTTAGGCTTTAATAAAAAGGAAAAAAAAAAAAAAAAAAACATGACCACACAATTTGAGCAACACAGGAAATACAACAGGAACATTAGAAATAATTATGAGTGCCTAAAGATGACACTGACAGTGGTAAATAAAAATGGCCAATCTATAATCAGATAATTGATACTATAAACCAACTTAAAAGAACGTGCACAATTTACCACATATTCCAAGTTTTCATTATTTTTAATGTTGAACAAGACCGCAAGGTTTTTTTTTTGTTTTTTGTTTTTTCTCAATCACTACTTTAGGCCACTGTGGTGATCAAACGCAAATATATAGAGCTACTTTTCTTTTTTAGTTCAAAATATACAAATACTTTACAAAACTATGGCCAACCATTGAGGGATGTGAACGAGAATCAAACAATCAAAAGAACATCATGGGTGGGAACTGTCTAGTGTATAACACTGCAGTTAAAAAAATAGATCAGCTTAACATTTAAGTGGATGAAATACACAAGTCCATCATAGCCATCAAAACCAGTAAATAATACTAATATCCAGGACATTTTAGATGATATATGTTGTGTGTGTACATATACAATACAGTATAGAATGGGTTCACAATCAGGTGAACTCGTAGTAGAAGGTTCTAGCGATATACAGCTGCATAGATTCTTCAACTTCCGGGAAGGACCCAATCGGTTCTAAAGCAGCATCTGTGCTCCTCAGCCAGCCCTCGACTCAAATATGACCGCAAACACACATGGAATCTAAGGTTCTAGATTAGATAAAACTGGAGTTCTACACTGAAGGTTGAACTGAATCTGGCTGTGGAGCACAAGCTTTAATCTTCAGTCCTTTATTGAGCACACAAGGTAAGGCAGGTTTACAAGCTGTGTCAGCAATTAAAGAAGATTCAAAGGGCAGCGCTTGGAGAAAATACTAAATGCGTGATAAAACTAAAATCTACTCATTTCCAGGACAGGACAGTTTACAGCTTTTAAAGCGCTGCAGTCTAATAAACACAAAAGTCGAACCTCTTAGTCACAGATGTGTTGTTGGCAAGGTGCTGGATTTTATTTGCTGACAAGATCATCTATTACTCAATTAGTCTTCATTTATGAACTTACGAAGTTATTAGTTGTAAATCTACACATCCAAGACTGTTTCAAATGGTTGTTGTACTGCAAATAAATTATTTATACAACATGCAGTTCAGAGAATATGTAAAATAAAGGCTTTGATCTTTATTGTTTTGTTGTCGTTGTTGCCTTTGACAAGGCAGAGGTGCAGGACGCATCTACATATCAGCTGCCCCAAAAGGGACCTACTGAGAAATGAAGCTGAGTTGAAACCTACTTATAATACATCATGTATCTTCATATTATATGTTTTTGCATATACCTTTTAAAACAACGATCACATCGTTTGTTTTAACATCCTGTTAAAAAAATACTTGCTGACAAAATCTGAAATCTGCCCCCCAAATCCCGTTCGTTATTACTAAGAAATAAAGAAAACAATACAGCTCTAATACATCTCCATGGTTGAGGTGTTAAAAGAGTTTTCCTATATTTCGGGAGTGGTCAGGTATTTACACAAAGTAGGCTAAATTAAAACGCTGTTTCTCCGCCGGATTCGTAAGGACACAGCATGGCTTTCTGTCAGAAGGCAGGTATTTTCTCATGCTCTCTGCATACAGTTTCACTTTTTGAGGAGCATCCTGGCAAAGTCCTCGTTGGACAGAGACTTGGTTTGCGTGTCCAGGCTTGCGGTTCCAGGTCCTCCGTGCACTCCATCTGTTGCTGTGGCGTGTGGTGCAGAAACGGTCCCGTTCTCTGCTTTGGCATCTGGAGCACTCTGCCGGTACAGAGAGCGTGGCAGCAGAGAGATCTGAGTGCGTCCTTTTCCTCTTCTGAAAAGAACAAATAAAAAAAATCAAAAAGGGGAAAGAGAAAGAACTGATGTTTTTTAGCAACCAAGAACTATGGACAAAAAAAAAAATTCATAAATAAAAAAAAAAAAAAAGAACAATTTGGCTGAAAAAAATGTAATTGCTATTTTTTTGTATAAATCTGTTTAAAAATGTAATTTCTTTATTTTTATTTTTTGCTTTGTAGGACTAAACAATTTTATATTTAATTTAAATAGTATTATTAAATAACATTAAACAAAGAAATATTAATGAACGTTATAAAAACTATTGTAAAACTTAATTAGACTGCTTTATTGTAACAAAAAAAATTAAACATTAAATAATATTAAACTGAAAAAAATATATAATATTTCACAGTAAAATAAAGTGAATTTCTAAGAAAAATAATAGTCATTTTATTTTATAGTATTATAGTAAAATTATAATAATACTTAATTCCCCACTTTCAAAACTCAAGCTTTCATTTAGGCGCAAAACCGTGGGAAGCCCTCAAAGTCTCAGGTTTATAAATCTCATTACAAATCTGGTGTAATGGCTGGTGCATGTTGTGTTCCCAAAAGCACGTTATAAGCGACCCAAACTCACAGCAAATGCAGAGATGAGTTTGTGTGGAGCAGCATTTACTGCAAACCAAGCCTCACTGAGACACTGAATATACTGCATCCTGAGGCACTTCATTCACACAGCATGTATATTTATTGAATTAAATTGCAGCCTTTGATAAGCCGTACTGCAACTTTATTTTATTTTAATTAATCATTTAGCCCTAAAATTTATTGTAAGGGGCAGCTGAAACCTCTTTTACTTCCCCAAATCGAATATTAGAGAAATTTCAACAATAAATGCCTTTCCTCTGGAGACACGGGTCTTAATTACTGACATCTACATAGCAGTAATTCAACACACGACCAGCTAACCTGGAGTATCATGTACTTACGCTCCCTGAGGTTGCCTCGGCATAGCTGCCCCCAGGATTCGACTAGGCGCTGCTTTATCTTCCATCTTCCTGCTCGGGGGGTTGCTAATGGCAACAGAGAGTGTGAAGTTCTCCAACATGGTGCCGTCCATCTTCAGCACAGCTTGGGAGGCCTGCGCTTCATTCTCATATTCCACATACGCCAAACCCTACAGAGCACACACATTAATGTGAACACTCATCATACTCCTAGGAATACTGGTTTAAGTCTTTGGACATGTAACATATCAACAGGAATATCAATATTATATTCTGAGAAAATTAGTTGGAGATAACTATACAGGGTTTTAGCAGGTTTTATAAAGTCAATATGTTCTTCTCTAAATGTAAACATCTAGCGAGCAGACAATAAGTTGTATTAGCGACACTTCAAGGTTTGAAACTTCCAAATAATTCTCCATTTTTTAATTCATTTGAAAAAAAGGCTTGAATTTCTCTGCTCCCAAACGTTTAATGTTCCTTCTGATCACTGTAGAAAATGTGCTGTTCTTCCTCATTGTCTTGTTTTCCAGCGCAAATATCTAAAATATTCTTGAATCAAAATACATTTACTTGAGAAATTAAATGACACAAGTCTTGTTTTAAGAGAAATTCATAAAAAGTTAAATCGAGTTTATGATTAAAACAAGAACAAAAATCTGCCATTGGGCTCAGAAAAATTGGCTAATACGGTGATTTGCTGCTCAATTATTATTTGCGCTTACTTATTAATAATGGTTATTATTATTATTACCAGTGTTAACAGTTTTTCCAGCTTAATATTTTGTTGAAACATTTCAGGATTCTTTGATAAAGTTTAAAAAAAAAAAAATCTAAAATCTTTTGTAACATTATCACCATTTTACAGTAACTTCTGATCAATGTAATTGTAATGGACTGTATACATTTTGTATAAGCGCTATATTCTGCAGGATACTGGGACAGTCTAACTGTATATTTATATTATTGACAGAGGCCTACCACACACCTTGGGTTTGCCGGAGCGGTTGGTGACAAGTCGGATGGCTTTCACTGTGCCGTGCGGTTTACAGAGATCCTCCAGTGTCTCTTTAGTGCAGGAGTACGGCAGGCCCGAGATAAAGATCTTGTGCTTCTCCATTGCTGTTTTGTACTTAAAAACCTAAGACATATTATACAAATGATTCACATTTTAAAAATGATAACCAATAGAAATGTACTACAAATTGTTCACTTGAACATAAAGAAACACTACAACACAAATTCAGTAGTATACATTCTAAATACCTTGAAGTCGGGATTCTTATTCTTGTCCACACAAGGAGACACATACATGGGCCGCCCATCCACCTCATGCCTGTCCAGTTTCAGTGCCTCGGATATAGCCATTCGGTCCTCAAACTGCACATAGCAATAGCCTCTAAACACACCTTTCGCTGCAAACACAGGTCGCACCTGCTGTACAGTCCCACAACCCTGAAACAATGTTCGCAGCTTGCCCTCTGGGTCCTCCAGATTAAAAGCCAAGTTACTGACAAATACACTATTTTCATCTTTGCGCTGCTCGTTTGACACGTCCTGAGGTTGTCGCGGGGCTTCAGACAGTCCCTGTTGATTCTTACGGAAACCGGGTGGCTCAGATTTACGTGATGGAGCTCGTCGGCCGAAAAGCCCACCTTCTGTCTCCATGAGCTCCTCTGTGGCTGTGCTACCAAAGTCCTCCTCCCCTCGGAGCCTCTTGGACGGCAGCTCTGCACACATTTGATATGTCAGTACAGCTGAAGTCTAAACCACACTTGCTTGGAAATGACTTCCAATTTCTCTAAAAACTGATTTTTTTTTTTTAACAACTAACAGAATTATGCCACTTCATCCATACCTGCATCCTCTCCCCATTCCTCCTCGTACTCATCTTCAGCTTTCCGTTTATCCCCAGCTCGGTTTGCTTTCTGGCTCTTCTTTTGGCCTTTTTTATCTGCCTTGGATTTTCTCCTGTGCTCGGCTTTCTCCTCCTCTTGTCTGGCTAGGAGAGCCTCTTTTTCAGCCACCTGCAGAAACAGCATTCAGACGGCTCAAAAATTGCTTCAAAAGGACATTTCTACATGGCAAGCTTCCTGACAGATACTTAAACAGGGTTTCTGCAGCTATGAACAAGTTAAATTTAAGACCTTTTTGATACCACCTTAAATGAAATTTAAGACCTAAACCCGTAATGGAAACACATTATATTACATGCATATAAGTAATATTTGATGTGTTTAATGTAAAAAGAAAACAAAATATCATTGCTGTCATAAATGATATTTATTACAATGATATATTGTTAACTTTTCATATCAGCAGAGAATATTCCATACAAAATATCAACAAATGTACTGCATCACTGAGATTTTTGGTGGTGTAAACAATTTACTCTGAGGGATTATTTTCATCAGTGTTCTATCAGCTTTTACATACTTACATCTGCATATTTTATTTTACCTTTACAAAGGCCTTTTTCGACCTTTTTAAATGTATGTATCTTTCATGTCAAATTATTTCAATTAATCAATAAATTCAATAAACACTATAGGGCTGTTGCCAGTCAGATTAAATAATTTACCCTAAAAAATTACAACTGCAATAAATTATGTTATGAGATTAATATTTTAAATACATTTTTGGATATACAAATAATAAATGTTGGTGGGGGAAATGCATATTTTTAAACGTACTGAACCACCAGTAGGTGGCGGTAAGTCACTTCATGAGCGAGTCAACCGATTCGTTCAAAACTTTGTATGGAACTATTTTCGTTGGTGAAATAGAACAAAACAGTAAATATTGTGTCTAAAATGTAAGTAACGTTATAAATACTTGACTACTTAACTACTTGTTTATTGGACTAAAATCAATGTGACATTTGCAATCGTAAAATATTCAGCAAAATAGCCCCCTTGTCATGGTATGTCATTTAACTACATCATTTTATGAATAAACTAAGCATTTTGAATTTATACCTCAGTGTGTTTCCTTATGTTTGTTGTTGCTCATTTGTGTAGACGTCTCTCAAAAAGAGACAGGCAGCGTGAGCCTCAACAGCGCGACCTTGATAACAGAAATACACTATCCAAAATATCAATCGCTGTTTACACTGAATGTAATAAAATCAGAAGAATCATTCTCGCATTTCAATGCTTCGCTGGTTATTTTTTTGTCACTTAAATTTTAATCAGGCTATTTGTCTGGTCGGACAACTAAAAAAAAAAAAAAAAAAAAAAAACATTTTAAACTAGCTAAAAGGCTGGTCAGCTAGCTGTAGCTCAACCTATATTATTATTGAGAACATTATATAAACAGAACGTAGGTCGACCTGTATTTTTTTTTTTTTAGTTCGACCTGTATTCTGCTTCTGCAGTTCTCTCTGATGACGCAGTAACTACGCGCAGGGGAAGAAAAAAAATCTTCGGTCTGTTCAATGATTGTAAACAGTCACTGGGTCCGTCAGACTAAAAAAAGATAATTTAGCGGTAATCTGACCAAAAATATTTAAGACCCATTGAATCTGAATTTAAGACATTAAGACTTTTTAAGGCCTTTTATTAGGAAAACGTTATTTAAGACATTTTAAGACTTTTTAAGGACCCGCGGACACCCTGTTTAAACATGATACATATTTCGGCTCGCTTGTTGCTAAATTATTTCTGTTATTTTAAAAAGGAAAAAGGACATAATTAAATGCATGTTTTTGAATCCCATAAAAGCTAGTTAGGACTTACTCTTGCTCTCTGCTCATTGACTCTGTTGAGTTTAGTCTCTGTTTTTTGGACTGCAGCATCCCAGTCTTCCAGTGAGCCTGTGAGAGACAACACCACCCACATAAACCCCACAAATCTGGGCAGCCATTTAAACAGAAATCTATATATACATCAATTAACTCACCCTCCACTCTTTCAAAGTTGATCAGGACATCACAGACATGCTCAGGGTAGTCTGATGTACACTGTACAGCTCTGTGGAGAGCCTTCCTGCAGTGAGCAGCATCTCCATATGACCTGATCCACAAACATACATACAGAGTTAAAACAGCAGCCTTTACCTGCCGTTAAAGTTTTAAAGACAGTAATATGAAATCAAAATAAGCTCAACCCCTAACTTATTATTAATACACATTATTTTGAAGAGAACAAATGCAACAAGTGCTGGCAAAATGAGTCTGAATGTGTAAAATTATATTAGATCTGTGCATTACAGTAGTTCGATTTTTTTAATATTCTCAAAATTGACTTTGCTGACTATCGACATTAAGCAGGTGTAGCTTAGTCTTTTTTGGTCGATTTCCACAAATCATACATCATTTTGAAGGTTCATTTTGCCAGCACAGGACACAAATCTTTGTTTTCATAATTTCATCAAAACGTAATAACTTGCTCAATCCCTAAATTTAAATGGATTTTTCTGCTGATATAATCAAGGTCTCACAGCCAAGGAAAAATGATATTAACTAATAATATTATTGCAATAATATTATTGCACACAACCCACTTTTCTGATCCAGTCAAATCCTGATGGATAAACATTATCCCCTACATTACTTCCTGAATATTCTGCTTCACTCAGAAATATGGTACACTATTGAAGTCAAATGTGTTGCAAATGCTGTTATGTGTCATCTTTAAAACACAGTGGTTCTCAAACTTTTTTTTGACTCAAAGGTACCCATCGTATAACAATATTCAAAGGATCCCCCATTATAGACTAAGATCATTTTGGTATTTCTGATCAGATCCTGGTTGAGAACCACTGCTTACAGAGTCTAAAAATCTAAGACCACTAGTGAAAATGCTTCCTTTTTGTTCCCCAAATGTACATTTTTTTCAAATTAACATGAATTTCAGAGTATTTAATCAATATTTAATGAACTCCTCAAATTTGTGTAAAACCTGCTGATCATGTTCTCCAGCATAATTTGAGAATGATCCAAAAAGCATCTTGTGCATCAACGGAAGTGAAAACATCTCAATGGATGCACAAACTGATGAACAACTGACCTTTCCAGATTGTAATATTCCAGCCACATGTTGGCATATTTCGCATTCCCTTTTGTCATGATGCTGTCCCACAGTTCACGGGCCTTCTGCATGTTCTTACAATGTAAGGCCTGTTTAAAGCAATCAAACACAAGCAGCACTGTAACAACTACGGACAGACTGTAATCAGCAGAACGACATTAGTTAATGGAGGATGGACAGATGCAACAGTATAGTGTTTCCTCACCTCTATCCTTGCCCAGATCTGCATTATTGTGCAGGACAGATCTCCACTTTCACTGAACCCTGAGAAGTGAGATAGTAGTTACATGTGTCTTTTTACTACAAGTGTGCTCTCATACCTCATAAAAACAGACAAAATACTCACTCTCTTCTACATCCTGTTTCAGGTAGTCAAGGGAGCGTGCAAAAGCTGCCCGCAGCTCGTCCAACTCCCTGCTCCATTCTGCAAAAATCAACAAATCCATCAGTAATAAATCATCAAATTCACTCATCTGATATCAGCTGCTAAAACTTGAGAATGTAAGAGCATACCAGTAATAAAAAAAAAAAAAAAAATAAAATAAAAAAAATAATAATATGCTCTTGCCTTTGCTGAAATCAACACGTCTTCTCAGGTAGTCCAGATTAGATTGCCAGATTTCTACATAATCAGTCGCCTGGATGAACCCTGCGTTCAGGGCCTTTTCAAACACATCTGAAAACAAAGAAATTATAACGCTTGTTAATGTCAATTCTTGTGTTAAAATCATTCGTTCCATTCCTGCAAAATGTTTCTGCCATTCATAAAATGCTAACAGTGTTTTCATACCCTCTGACCACTAAACTTGCATGATTTCATGACTACTCATACTATATACTCACCGGCCACTTTATTAGGTACGCTTGTTCAACTGCTTGTTAAGGCAAATATCTAAATATTTGGGCCTTTTAGTACCTACTGAGCATAGTTTAAACTCCAAAGCCTACCTGAGTACTGTTGCTGACCATGTCCATCCCTATACTCACTATGAGTATAGGATTCACTATGCTCAAATGGCCTCCACAGTCACCAGATCTCAATCCAAAAGAGTACTCTGGGATGTGGTGTAATGGGAGACTTGCATCAAGGATGTGCAGCCAACAAATCTACAGCAAATGTGTGATGCTATCACGTCAATATGAACCCAAATCTCTGAGGAATGTTTCCAGCAACTTGAGTGTATGCCACAACTAGATATTAGCAAGGTATAACAAATAAATTGGCCAATGAGTGTAAGACTTTCAAAAACAAATTTAAAGAAACTTCGCATAAAATTTCAAGCCAATATTGTAATTAGAATAAGATATTTGAATTCCCAGATATTGCCTTTCCTTTTATTTTATTTATTTTAAAAGTACCTGTCACTGTCTGATGATCAGCCCCATGCCTCTCTAGAGCCAAAAGATAGCTCTTCCACAGGCCCATGGTCCAGGGACAGTTCCTGACCGCTCGCTCATAAGCAGATAACACTAGGTCTTTAATTTTCAACTGACGATCCTGAGGTAGAACAGAAAAAAACAATTATGAGCAAAGTCACAGAATCATTTGTACATTTTTTTAGCAGTCCGAATAGACGAGTGACCAAGCCAACGTCCACCAAGAGCAGCTATTTGACTCAAACACAAAAATTTAATTTAATCACCAAACATTCTGACTGTGGAATACTGCTATTTCCAATTTGACAAAGAAAATTAGGGAAAGGTCCTGACATCTAGGGTTGGGAATCGAAAATCGATTCCAATTCCAGAATCGGACACTTAAGGTCAGGAATCCGATACTTGTTGTCAAATTAAAATTTCGATTCTGCCTGTCAATTCCTATGCACTTTTTTTTCTTCATCTGTGAGGACCGGACCTAGCAATCTGCCAGGACCTTGCTCGCTAATCTAAGCGCTCCAAAGTTTGGCTACATTTGCGATCAGAAGCCAAAAAGCCAAGTATAATATCTGTAACTATAATATCGGTGAACATGTTGCAAGAGAGGTGTCACCACCAACATGACAAAGCACTTTAATTTAATAGATCGTTAAAGATGGCAAACATGATTCAAACACCAATGTGATTCTATTCCTAAATTACAATGATTCGTCTGTTTCATTCCTCAACCTCTGACGTGTGCGATCAATGTTGTGATCACTTGGTTCGTCCGTGCAGCGTACGATCACACCAGTGTGATTTGAACATTAAAATCTGCATTCGCACTGCCGTTGACCTAAAGAGAGCAGCTGTCATCTGTAAAGATTGAAACGGCTTCACAGTCTTTTCAACCACACAGTATCATTTCTGTATTACAAACATTCAAATCACAGAAGTACTGGGATAAAAGTTTATAGTTCAGATATAAACTCTGATGTGTACTGTAGCGATTAAAATAGAGTAAATCACCTTTTGAAAGTAATTTGCCACTTCAAATGAAGATTTATCGATGTTAAAATGCATTTGTCTTTAAATCATACAAGAGATTCGTTCAAGAACGCAGATTCATCCAGTAATGAAACAAGTACATCTTGAGTGAGTCGTTGAATCAATCATTCATAAATTACATGTGATTTTGTTTCGTTGTGTAATGTTTTTTCTTCAGAATCATGAGAGAACCACAACTTCCACTGGGGGGGAAAAAATAAAAAATAAAAAAAAAAACCTCAATTTATCCTGAATCATGCAGTTCTATTTTGCACAGAAACAGCTCTTAAAGAGCCCAGTTTTTATGTAGCCTGTTGATTTTTGTTCATGGTATTCAGCTCCAATAAACGGTTTGCAAAAAAGAGACACAGGATAAATGTTTGATATCATTATTTAATCACATTGGAATCAAAACTGGGAATCGAAAAGAATCAAGAATCGATAAGCAGAATCGGAATTGATAAAATTCAAACGATACCCAACCCTACTACATTCCTGGACAAATACTGGTTTGAACAGGTCAGAACATCAGAATTATGGACCATGTTTCAGACAGATGCAGAGGAAATGAGAATAACTATAATGCTGTTCTAGAAACATGTCTGTACCCTAAGGTTGCATGACAGCTGATTTTTTTCAAATGTAAATGTTGTTTTAAGGATTAATTGGGGAAGGAAATCATTATCTTGATTAATCCAAACAGCTGTTTGGAGAGAGATTGTGACAGCTTTTCTTGCTTGTTTACCTACTAAAGGACTATTCATATAAAATGCAAAAATTCCAGATGGCCTATTCACAACAAAATGTAAACAAATATACATCAGTATGAATCACAAGCAAATTCACACTGGGCATAACAAAACAGTATAATAGATATAATATCATGATAATTAATAGCAGCAATAATATCTTTTCACACCAACATACCCACACACACACACACATACATACATATATATATATATATATATATATATATATATATATATATATATATATATATATATATATATATATATATATATATATATATATATATATATATATATATATATATATATATATATATATAAACTTTTTGATGAAAGCTTAATGTTCTTTCTCAGTGTGAATGGGTCCATAGGAATCAATTTTTTTTTCAAAGTCTTGAATAAACAGGCCTTGAGAAAGACAGAAACCTAAAGGTCATAGGACATTTTATAGAATTGCTTGTTAAAATGCACAGAAATGGTCTCCAGTCTTTTTGGCTTCCGCACCAAAGCCACTGAACATGCTCCAGGAAGAGCAGGTGTGTGTGTGTGTGTGTGTGTGTGTGTGTGTGTGTGTGTGTGATGAGTAGTCTGTAATGATTCTAATCCCCCACCCAATCCAACACTGCTGTTCTGCTGCCAACCCATTTACAAGTACCTCTGTTGCTCAAAGATTACACGTAACATCGAGCTAAAGGAGACGTTGAGCAGGGAATCACCCCTCCATTGTAAGAGAGATTTAATCTACAGCCATGATAAATCTGTCTGTGGGAAACTGCCTTACATCAATAATCATTCACTAAAATGCAATATTGCCTCTACAAACGGTAGAGATACATAAAATCTCTGCTTTGCACATCCTATGCCAACTCAACATCTGCTCACTGCTCTTCAAAACGATTTCATCAAAGACTGAATGATGATATCTGCTGAAGTATGAATCACGGTTACATCGTTCTTTAAAGCACACCAAGTTTATTAGTAGGGATGAACATATGGACCGCTAAAATATGACAGATAAAACTTGCCAAATGCTCTACCTGAATGGGTGATGGGATAGATGATAGTCAGTGCAAAAAAAAAAAAATTCATTCCTTTCTAAGGAAACTGATCCAACACTTGATCCTAAAGTGGTGTAGCTCATCGGTTACGTAGGAGGCTTTAGATACAATACAGCACTTTGTAAAACCAAGTAATAACCTCCCTATATCCATTAGGCAAAGCAGCTCTGTGACTCACAGTGTGAGGTGCATATAATTTAGTTAAATAGCATCTCAATTTAATCACCTAAGAGAGTACAAGCATGAAGGCTTGATTTAATTACTTCACACATCCATAGCTGCCAGGAATTCAACCGCCTGAATGGGCTCCACCAACACACCCCAGCCTGTAGCCCTTAATGCAGAAGTTCATTAAGTTCAGTCGTTGAATCAGAAAGCCCAAATGGATTGCCGCTTTGGCTGCTAATATGGGGAGGTGTCGTTCTCTCCCCTTTTCGTTCTCATTTTTCTCTCCCTACGCACCTCCCACCATCTCTCTTTCTGTCTCGTTAACTCACAGTTTTCCCCCTTTTTCTTCCCTCCATCTGGTGAGGAGCAGGCTCTCTAATGTGTTCTCAGCTGCAACTACGCTGCTGCACATTTGTGGCTTGTGCATCTCATTACCATCCCATTAAAGCAATTAATATGTTCCTGAATAAACGGAGGGAGGTGTGGGATTGGCACACGTGTGGATCATTCAGTTTGTGAGCTGCGGAGAGGGGTGTTGGTGAAAGCAGACATGTGCTTATGAGAGTTGCTCACCAGATACGTGGTGTATTTGATCCACAGGTCCGGCACAAGGCAGTTCTCCGCCAGCGCTCGCTCAAATATAATCTGGACACGAGCGGGATCTCCTTCCTTCATCTCAAAATCTATGTAAGCTTGATACTCTGCCAGCTTTGGAGGCTCAGAGACCAGCTAGAAAATAAAAAAGAACAGCATTAGACAGCTCAAATGAGAAACAACAGCTTTTGAAACATAACAGGGAAGAAAAAAAAAAAAAAAGAGTCGTACAGAAAAATTACATGTGTTCTAATGAAAAGGTCGCAAGAGCACTTATCTGATTACGCAGCTGAATATTAACAACAGCCATATCTTTCAGCAATTCAAACAATTTGTGAAATACCGTTTAATTCAATTCACTATTAAAAATCACTTCTTTCTGGGAATGTCACAACCTCCACTTTCATATTCAAATTGAATTTGTTCTCTGATTTCAGTTCTTCCTGTGATTCGAGTGAACTGTAAATGTGACTATTGTAAATATGCATGTTGAATATGAAAATCTGCATCTTAAATAACAGAATAAATGTCTTAAAGTGCCCCTATTATGAGTTATGAAAGGTTCTTTTTTTGGTTTTGGGAGTCCCCAACAACAGGTTGACATGCATGCAAGGTCACTAAACAATTTAATTTTCTTATAATATGCATTTATTTTTACCTTATTTGCTCAACGACTCCCAAACGATTAGCTCACGATTCATTTTTCCAAACCCCTCCTTTGTGTAACGCTAATCTGCGGTGATTGGTTCGATTGGTTGATTTCATTTAAAGCAGTGTTTGTGATTATGAGCAGTGCTGATTTGTGTACAGCCATTACCGGGGAAACGGCTATTTTTTACTCTCCAAAAGCACACCTAGTGGCAACAAGTGGGCGGGCAATATGCTAATGTTTAATTTTGACGTCAACATGAAACGGCTTAAGATTTATTTTAAAAACGACTAATTTCAATGATTCAGAGTAGACTCTTTCTTTTGAGAGACAATAACTTTATACACGGTGCACTTTCAGATTTAAAACTTTGCAGGATGTTTTCATTCACTTAGAGCTGTGATACACACTGCATGAAAGGTCATTTTCAAAAATCCATAATAGGGGCACTTTAATTGTACATATTAATTTCTGAGAACTTCACTGCAACAAAAACAGGGTCACTGATTAGTTTATGTATTTGTCAGGCTGAGGTCTACAAGCATGAATACAAGCTTTAAAGTCAACATTGGCTACCCAAACCCATTTTGTTTCTTTAGTGTGCTAAATTTCCAAGAAAAGCAGGATATTCTAAGAGGGAAAAAAGGTAGAGCAGTTGATTTTGTCCATCAGGAATCAATTAAATAGTGAAAAGGGTGTGGGTTTTGCAGTCAGCTGTGAAGGACTTCTGCCAACACCAAATGGTTAAACAGCCTTAGTGATGCCAGCCAAAAAGGAAGTTGTTTCAGAGATGGTTCAAGCCTTTAATGTTTGATGAAAGACCAAGAAATTGAAGAAACAAGGAAACAAAAAAAGACCAGGAATGCATAAAGTAAATAATGAGATTAAATTAACTGAGATTTCATTTTTGACTTCTCCTGAATAGGTGAGTGTAAAGTGTTGATGAGCATATGTTTGTGAACAAAGAGCTTTCATTACCACACGTTTAGTTCAATCAGATTCTCTAAATGACACTTGTGAAGACTTGTGAAAGCAGGCTATTGCTATAAAACATTTTAAAATCACAATCACTATCTTTACCACCACAGCTGCTGCCAGACATCATTTCACATCAAATCAAATCAGAAAATCAAATGATCTCTACAGCAGTGAGACAAGTGTGCAGTTACCAAAGCCTCCTCGAAAGGTTTGCATTTCTCCAACTGTTGCAGGGCACGTCTGTACTGGTGCGTGACCGTCTCAGGTACGCCGTCGTCGGCCCAATCAGAGTACTCTGCATATGTTCCCTCCATATCTACAGAACACAATATCAACACAAACAGATCAATCTTTCATTTTTCTGTGTTGCAGGGACAAACAGCGTCTGTCCGGTTTCAAAGATGCTTTGAATAATGCAGTCTTTCTGATACTACTACATTTTTCACCTATGTCATCACTACAAGGCAAGTTTCTGACAAAGAATAAAGTCTATATAAACATGAGCCATGCTGTACAAAAACCTAATCTGCGATCTGGCTCTCTTAGCTGACTGGGATGTGATCAGAGCGTTCTCCTCTGCATCTCCGGGTGCCAAAAGCAACCGGCAAGAGAGAAGCGGAAAAAAACCCTGCTCACAAAACCAGACCATCTGGCTATCTGCAGGCTGCTCCTGGCTCTCCTGTCCCCAGCGTCTGGCAGCGCTGGTGTCTACCTGACAGGACCGACATTACTTGGCTTTCAGAAATGCACATGAAAGGAAACCACATGCAACACTCAATATTATTTGTAACTTAAGTCTTAATCAATCCCATTTGACCAGATCTCAGTTCGGTCTAGACATGTTGTTCTCAGTTTATTTTATTTCTGCCAAATTGCGCAATCTTATAGTCATAGTCTAAATTCTTTCGACATCCATTCTCCCGACCCTTTCTGTCTGTGGACACAAGTTTTTCCGATTATTTATTCCAACACTGGAAAGAGAAAAGAAAGAATGGGAAAGTGGAGGACTGAAGGAGCGAGAGGACAGAAACAGAGCGGCTCTCACCCATCAGAGGTACAGCTAGCTGCCGTCTGAAGAGTGTGTGTATGCGTTCGAGCTGGGCATTCAGCAGCTCCTGCTGCTCCTGTGATGGAACACTGCCAGGAGGAGGCTGGAAAACAGAGAGAAGGGGTTAAAACACCTATACAAGACAAAACGTAACACTGCAATCATTTAAGAGATTTATTTAACATCCAAAATCATACTTCTCGTTACTATTCATGTGATATTTAATAACAAGTATTTCAGGTCAGCTATTTTTATAGCAATTTAATTAGGGATGCCACAATACCATTTTTTCAGATCCGATCAAATCCAGAAAATTCTGAGTATCGGCCAATTCCGATCCGATCGCAGTTTTTTTTTTTAAAAAACAATGTAGAATTTCTATACTTCTGTGTCACTCTTTTATGTGTTAAACACAATCTACTAGACAACTTCATTTTAATGAAAAATAACATGAAAAAATATATAGGGGCTGTTTACACCTGGTCACTTCATGCGTTTTGTAATATAAATCCGATCGCTCAAACCACTTCAGGAGGAGGTCTGGGCCGCATTCCAGACGAAACTGGACATGTGTAAATGCATCTGGTTGTTGAAACCACACATGTAAATTTTACTCCTCCCAAAATGTAAAAAATAATAAACGTGTGAGACCGTGTTATAGGCTATATGACATTATAGTCAGATATGACTGCGTTAATGCAACACGCATCGCCGCGGACAAGTAGCTGTATCTCTTCAGCAAGCAGACGTGCAAACTGCCGCGAATGAAACTGAAAGTAAGACGCAGATGCTCAACACACAATCATCTTCATTACAAGTAGTAAGACAAACTTATCTTTCCAGTGCTGATGCCGCGCGCTCTCCTATTGCGGTCTTTGATCTTGAAATGAGCTGATGATTAATGCAGCGCTTATCTTTTGATTTCGTTGACGTGAAATTCATTAAATTTAAATATATCTGTTTTGCAACTATGTGGCCAAGTGTAAATGGAACAGTTTTAACAAATCAGATATCCGATCAGCGAAAACGCATGAAATGACTAGGTGTAAACGGGTCCATTCATAATCTATGACAAAAATACTATTATAAACTAGGTTAGTGGATAATTTAGCAGCAAAAGTTATTCTATAAAAATCATGAGTGCACAATTTTATAAAATCTAAACATTTAGTGAAATAACATTATTTAGTGGAGAACAAATAAAAGTGAATATGTGAAGGACTAAATCTGGTAAAATGTTACACATTGCTCTTTGTATTGTTGTAAAATACATGAATGAAAACAAGTCAACATTTTTTTATAAATATAAACTACAAAATTAAGACACTTCTTAGCACAGTAATGAAGGCAGCAACATATGATAGAGGAGTCCTATCTATCATGCTGCCTCCATTACTGTGCTATACATTAGATTATTAATAGCCTTGATAGGACAGAACAAGAAATGCTATAAATAATCTTTCATTGCACAAAAGCATTATAATACGAAAAGCTCCAATAGAGAGCGGCACAAAGCGCTTATGCGCTTCCCGTGCACGGAATGATGCGCTTGAAGCAGCACTGAGTCACAGCGCGCAGCTCCGCATAAAGAAGTTCAAACCACAAAAGGAAAGAGATATTGATGTGTAGCTTATTAAATCTGTGCGATAGTTTATTGAGCTTTTTCTTTTAACAGTTTTAAATTTTAGTTATTGTGCGCTCTTGGAGAGTTTCATCGTCTTGACTGTCGTAACCGAACGTGACACAGTTTGAATGCTGAATGGAGGATGACAGACAGATGCAGCGGAGAGAAGAGTTTACGTGAACTTGAATTTAACGACTTAAATATTCATCTGTACCTCACATTAAACTATGGAACGGCTTCAGAACACTTGGACTTTGACTTTATTGTGCTTTATAATATTTTTGTGCTTTCATGGGGCTTAACAATAACACAGAATATTATACGCACAATATTGGATTTGGATCAGTCTCTTCTGACCGATACCCGATCCGCAGAAAATGACCGTATCGGATCCGATACCGATACTGAGTATCGGATCGATGCATCCCTAAATTTAATACCATGCTGATATTCTGTAATAAATCGGAGTAGGAACCCAGAGTAAATACCTGTACTGTGGAGAGAATAACAATCTCAAACTCCCTGTAGGCCTCCCAGATCGAAGTTCCTTTAGTCATGTGTAACCCAACTGCAGTCAGCGCTCTCTCAAAGATGGAGCGAACCCGCTCAATGCCTCCCTGGGCTCCCATTCCCCCGATGGAGTACTGTACATATTCCAGCCAGATCTCCGGACCTGTGGATGGGTTTACCAGTATCTCTTTTTAATCCCCCAGCACAGGTTTACCTCAAAACAATCTATCTTACAATTAAGCAGCAATTACATGTTACTTGGAGGTAACAGAATTAGTGTTTTACAGTTAGCTCAAACACTTGATCTATTATTACATCTAGAAAACAACACAGAATTTGACCAGTTTCAAAGAATCAAAGAATGTGAACACAATTAAGCCACACTTACACACATAATCCTTGACAGCCTTCTCAAACAGCTCATAGACTTTCTCACGGTCTGATTCGTCTTCTGTCAGGCGGATTTCATCCTTCAGCCAGTCCAGCCAAATCTCTATTCCACCAAACCAATCAGCCAAACACAGTTACACAATACCCAAATCACCACATCATAAAATCTTAACACTCCTTTATATATTAAATACATGCATGTTCAAAGATTACATATTTTGGTTCTGATTTTTTTTTTTTTTTTAAATATTCATAATAAGCAACAAACTCATTTTCTAATTGCATTTTTTCCTGCTATTGCAGTCCAGCGTTATATAAAGATCTGATATTATCGTGTCCAGTAAATTCATTAGAATCATCATCACAATTCAAATTGTTTCCTGCAGGGCTGCTGAAGAAAGTCCTGTTCCTGGAGATCATCATTCCTGGAGAGCGATGAGTACTCAAACCTCAAGAACGAATCAAAAATAGCCTGGACTCTAAAAGCACTTGTTGTTCTTTCACATTATATAATATGCACCAATATCTCTGTTGCAATATCAGAGAAGATTCTGGCTAGCGCACAAAGAGAACAAAGAACAGAAACAAAATAAAGATGCCCCACCTTCAGTCAGAGGAAAGAGTTCGCTCATCTTCTGCCTGGCCTTGCGCAGTCTGTGAAGCTTCCCTTCTTGCCGCAGGAGTTTGATTAGGTCTACATGGCAGTTGTAGTCAAACACGTTGATCGACAGCTGTAGAAATGGCACATGGGGTGTTGACATTAGCTTTATGATACTCATTTTATATTCACAAAATATTACAACTGAATTGATTCAAGTATTTTGCTGAAGTCTACACAATAAAGTTTAAAATGCTAAACTCATTCAGCATCAATATGTCACTGCTCAAAGAAAAATCCAAATCATGAAGCATACAAGCAAAATATCATATGACTGCAATGCCTTGGGGACTATGGAAGGTATGAACTAAATCCTCCTTTGTCTTCTAAATTGCATTACTTCATCAGTACAGATTCTTTCCAAACGTTTAACAACTAATATGTTTGGAAGGGAGGATGGCTTCATCTGGACAAGGCGGGCATTCACTGTAGTCTAGCACGCAAGAGTGGGAGACACTGGAACAGCGCCACTTCCCACGGAGAGAGAAACTGTGTGGGACTTAAAATCATTGGAATTAAATCAGATAATGCCTATCAATGTGACTTCTTGTAATTGATCGACTACATCTTGCAGGGAACAAGTAAAACTTTAAACTCTGCTTATGTATTGCAAAAAAACTAACTGGCTGACGGTTTAGAGATCGGACCCACTTAGTTGACATCACAGCTGTTGCATGACTGTGGTTGTACAGAAAACATCAGTGACTTTAGTGGTCAGGAATGCTCTGAACTGAACAATACAATGCATGCAAGGCCACAGAGAGTGAAAGAAACCTGTGCGTTAATCATAGAGGATCACAGAAAAAGCTGTCATTCTTGCTGAAAGAAAAAACCTCAAACCAGTCTAAGCTGGTTTTTTGATCTCCTAGCTTGGTCAGTTCCATTACTACGGCATAATAAAGGCCCTTTTAAAAGTCCAAGCTTTACATACTAGCTGGGAAAGTCCAGCTTGTCCAAGTTTTACATCTACCTTAATGCATTTGCGAGAAGCTTTTATCCAAAGTGACTTACATTGCATTCAAGGCATACATTTTAATAGTTCATGCTTCCCCTGAAATCAAACCCATGAGCTTTTCCAACCTAGACCATCTTAAAGGAATAGTTCACCCAAAAATGAAGCGTGTCATCATTTACTGACCATCCAATTGTTCAAACCTGTATGATATTCTTTCTTGTTTTGAACGCAACAGATGATATTTTGTAGAAAGCTGGTAACCAAACAGTTGACGGTAGCCATTGACTTCCATAGTAATTTTCCATACTATAGACATCAGTGGCTACCGATAACTGTTTGGTTAACAGAAGAAAGAAACTCATACAGGTTTGAAACAATTTGAGTAAATAAAAAGTTTTTATTTTGGGTGAACTAAGCCATAGCTGCTTTAAAGTTTTTTTTGTTTTAGCTAGTACAGATGCACCACTGCATTCTTTCAAGTAATATCAGTACATTATATGCACATCAACAACTTATGCTCTCATAATCTTAGTACAAAAAGCAACATGCAGTACTACAAATATATAAAGTCCCTTTATTGTGCCACTCTGGCTTTTCATCTGCTGTAAACAGAAGCAGAATCTACTCCAAAACAGAAGGCCAAACCCCAAGAACCAGAGCAATATAAGGAGTCCAGAACAAACACGTGGACATGACCATTACAACCACTGCGCAACACTGGTGTCCATCTTCAGCCCCTGAACGCCTCCTGCTACTGAATGTGGTCTGTAACCTAAAACTAGTGTGTTATAAACATGATTCAAATCTAAAGTCATCACAGAGGAGCTAATAAGTGTTTCTTGACAACTCTGTAGCATATGAGCTCTGTGGCGCGAATATGAACTCTGTGAGCACGGCACGCGACATCAAAACACTCCAACGCTAAACCGTATTACTGTATATTTCACATAAAGTCTTTTGACTTACAAGTTCACAAAGCTCCCTAAACACACCCGGGACTGCACATAGGTGGAAAACCTAAATAAAAATGTAGTTCGGAGGGTTAAATATCAAGACGAGTCTTTGCTAGCTCGCTTAAGCCTCTGCTAGCCACATTCCTCAGGAACAGTTATGCATTTCTATATTTTTTTTATTACTCCCGGCCATGTATTTGGTAAGTTAAGCACATAGGACTTCTCTAATAAACGGGCTCTGCTAAAGAAACAAACAGAAAATCCCCAGAAGAGTCGCTCGTGCGGTGTTTAGAGAGCTGCGTATGTGAGGAGAGTCGCTAGCCTCATTCATTCCTCTCACCTGTTCCTCCAGCCTCTGGATCTCCGCTTCATTTTCGCGCTCGTCTTCAGAAGTATCCTCTTCATCTTCCTCCTCTGAATGCTCAACTCCCATCCCTTCTTCTTCTTCTTCCTCCTCCTCCGACTCCATCTCTCGCTCCATGCCCTCAGCCTCCTCTTCGATATCTGGCAACAACGTCTGCTCTTCGTTACCCGTCGCCGCCATGTTGAGTACTATCTGCCTGGAAACAGGGGCAGGGCTCGCGCACACAACACAAGAGCTCGCGCGAAAAACAGGGAGCTCGCGCAAACCGGAAGGCGGGGCTCGGCTCGGCTGCAGGCATTGGCCGCCGCCGTCAGTCTGGCGTTTGTGCCGGTGCTCCTTTCCAAAGAAATTCTTTGTGTTGGTTTGGAAAAGTTTCGATCTTCGTCTGTCAATATCTGTTTTTCGCGTTGTTTCCAAAGCAGCGGTAATAAAATACCGTGAAATTCTCAAATATACACGTGTTGGGAAGTAAGTAGTTACATGTAACGGAATTACGTAGCCTAATTTAATTACTAAATAAATTTAATCTGTTACAGCTACTGAGGGGGAAAAAAGTGTAATTAAATTACAGTTACTTATGAAAATGTTAACGATTACAAAGGGGGGTCACATCTGAATATTTTCACTCATACTGATTTGACTTATTTCTGCATTGACTTCTGTAAAATACGAGACACTAATGTTTCAGGAGTTTAGGACACAGAAGAGGACGCATAACTGTTTTATTTCCTTTTGGGGTTTATGTATATGCTTTATTTTTTAAATTAACTGTTTTTTACCCCCCACTACATTGTTAGAAGCCTGTGTTTTCTGTCATAGCTATGCAGAGATTTGATTTAAAAAAAAACAGTACCATAGATATTAAACTATCTTATGATTTTAAATCAGTATTTAACCTCAGAACAATCTCAAAGTAAAAACAAATGCTAAAGTCTGATTTTGTGGTGGCTGTGCTTTCAAAGTAAAATTATTATAATCTTAATTCAAGTGAAGAAGGATTTTGAAAGTCTGGCAGTAATCAGTGTTGAGTAATGTAAGGTTAACCCTGCCTGCTTTAAATGTTTCAAAATGATTAACTGTTTAGAAAAATGTAGAAAACAATATACATTTAAATTTAGAAAAGTAATCAAATGTAATCAGTTGCATTACTTTAATAAAGTAAGTGAAAATAGTTACACTACTTATTACATTTTGAATAGGGTAACTTGTAATCTGTAAACTATTACATTTCCAGAGTAATAGGTTACTTTACCAAACCTTCCCAACACTGCAAACATATATGCAAAATGTGAAATATCTAACATTATTATTGTATTATGCAAAACATTATTTGTAATTTTTTAAGTTCACGGTGAAATCGCTCCCCCTGCTGTTTGAGTTTCACGAGTTAAAGGCATGTAAACAGATAAAATACAGCATGTAGAAATGCACAGCTATACAATACAAAGATGAAAAGTATATTATTTAATTAATGATGACTAAAATGTGAGCAGCTAGTGCAGTGAAAGATTATGCTATAGATATACTAGCGTTTGAGGGTTTAATGTTTGCTTGTGTAAAACAGCGGTGATTTTAATTAAGGCAGAAATTATCTATACCGTATAATCGGAACGTAAAATATATATTTATAGTTTTAAAAAATCACTAATGTAAGATTTATTACACTTGTACAGGGGTGGCGAACGTCGGTCCTGGAGAGTTTTGGTTCAATCAGCCCTAATCAAGGTCTGAAGGGTTACAAGAGGAGTTTTTGTTTCACTTGTATAACGCGGTGAAGCGCTCTCTGGTGCTGGTGGAGCTCTCTCTCTGCTGGTGGAGCTCTGTCTGCTGCTGGAGCTCTCTCTCTCTGCTGGTGGAGCTCTGTCTGCTGGTGGAGCTCTCTCTGCTGGTGAAGCTCTCTCTGCTGGTGAAGCTCTCTCTGCTGGTGGAGCTCTGTCTGCTGGTGGAGCTCTCTCTCTGGTGAAGCTCTCTCTGCTGGTGGAGCTCTCTCTGCTGGTGAAGCTCTCTCTCTGCTGGTGGAGCTCTGTCTGCTGCTGGAGCTCTCTCTCTCTGCTGGTGGAGCTCTGTCTGCTGGTGGAGCTCTCTCTCTGGTGAAGCTCTCTCTGCTGGTGAAGCTCTCTCTCTGCTGGTGGAGCTCTGTCTGCTGCTGGAGCTCTCTCTCTCTGCTGGTGGAGCTCTGTCTGCTGGTGGAGCTCTCTCTCTGGTGAAGCTCTCTCTGCTGGTGGAGCTCTCTCTGCTGGTGAAGCTCTCTCTCTGCTGGTGGAGCTCTGTCTGCTGCTGGAGCTCTCTCTCTCTGCTGGTGGAGCTCTGTCTGCTGGTGGAGCTCTCTCTCTGGTGAAGCTCTCTCTGCTGGTGAAGCTCTCTCTGCTGGTGGAGCTCTCTCTGCTGGTGAAGCTCTCTCTGCTGGTGGAGCTCTCTCTGCTGGTGGAGCTCTCTCTGCTGGTGGAGCTCTCTCTCTCTGCTGGTGGAGCTCGCTCTCTCTGCTGGTGGAGCTCGCTCTCTCTGCTGGTGGAGCTCTCTCTGCTGGTGGAGCTCTCTCTGCTGGTGGAGCTCTCTCTCTCTCTCTCTGGTGGAGCTCTCTCTGCTGGTGGAGCTCTCTCTCTCTCTCTGGTGGAGCTCTCTCTCTCTCTCTGGTGGAGCTCTCTCTGCTGGTGGAGCTCTCTCTCTCTCGCTGGTGGAGCTCTCTCTCTCTGCTGGTGGAGCTCTCTCTCTCTGCTGGTGGAGCTCTCTCTGCTGGTGGAGCTCTCTCTGCTGGTGGAGCTCTCTCTCTCTCTCTCTGGTGGAGCTCTCTCTGCTGGTGGAGCTCTCTCTCTCTCTCTGGTGGAGCTCTCTCTCTCTCTCTGGTGGAGCTCTCTCTGCTGGTGGAGCTCTCTCTCTCTCGCTGGTGGAGCTCTCTCTCTCTGCTGGTGGAGCTCTCTCTCTCTGCTGGTGGAGCTCTCTCTCTCTGCTGGTGGAGCTCTCTCTCTCTGCTGGTGGAGCTCTCTCTCTCTGCTGGTGGAGCTCTCTCTCTCTGCTGGTGGAGCGCTCTCTGCTGGTGGAGCTCTGTTAGTGCAGCAGTCAGAGTCAGAATCATGGCGCTAGCAGCTGCGGCCAAGCGCTGTGCGTCTGCTGCACTTTTCAGTAGATCTTTGTCACTACCGGAGCTCAGAACAGCCTGCTCTTATCATAAAAAGGTACGTGTCACTTTTCTTCTCTTACTACCGACCGTGTCACGAGAATTCATCTATGATTAATTAAGTTGTAGTTCCTAATATTTGCGGAGAACGACTTTGAGCAGGGTTGCTAGCTAAGCTAACGTTAGTTTACTGCGTATGTAAACAAACCAGCAGAACATTGTACATGTCCGACAATATTTTCCGCAGTCTGAGTATAAAACACATGTCATCAGCTGGTCTATGTATTTTTAACTGCGTTAAAATGACATTCATCCATATTTACAGTTAGTTTCATAATCCACTTGTGTAACTGTCCTACAAACTCACCTGTGATGTCTTTCAGTATCTTAACTGTGCCACAGGTGAATATACCTATATTTTAGTAAGTACACACACAAATTTAAATAAGTGATTATTAATAAAGATTAATAATCTCTGTTATGAAGGTCACTGTTATGTATCAAGGGCACGTTTCCTTTTGGTGTAAACTGTTATCACAAGTCCTCTGATGAATGTCTTTGTTAAATATGATCAGGATGTGGTCATGTTTTTACAAGTCTTACATGTCATACTTTTTTCTTCTGAAGGTGGTGGACCACTATGAAAACCCCAGAAATGTTGGTTCTCTGGACAAGAAAGCCAAGAATGTAGGCACTGGTTTGGTAGGAGCACCTGCATGCGGGGATGTTATGAAACTACAGGTAAGATTTTTTTCAGACTTTTACATTTTTATATATATATATATATATATAAATAAATAAATAATATAACACCATTTACATCAGTGACTTTTTTTGTTGTCAACCTGTCTGACAGATTCAGGTGGACGAGAATGGCAAGATAGTAGACGCCAGATTCAAAACATTTGGCTGTGGCTCAGCCATTGCTTCCAGCTCACTGGCCACAGAGTGGGTGAAGGGAAAATCTGTGAGTCATTGTGACTCAGACCATTGCATAAATTGACAGTGTGATCAGATTATCTCATTGTGCTCCGTATTTGTTCTCTCAAGCATCCTACCATTCCAACATTTCAGTGTACTCTTTTACAGATTGATGAAGCCCTGAAAATCAAAAACACTGAGATTGCCAAAGAACTTTGTCTACCACCAGTCAAACTTCATTGCTCTAGTAAGTGTATCAAAATGGCTGTTTGAGATTGCTAACACGTTGATGGCATCAAAAAATGCTCTGATTTTATGATCTTATGTTTATTTTCTAACAGTGCTTGCAGAGGATGCTATCAAGGCTGCATTAGCAGACTACAGACTCAAACAGAAGGACGATAAGGAGACATTGGCAGAAGCTCGAAATTAATGTCCTCATTCACAGACGAGTCACTGTCACCCACTCACTGTGACTCAGAAAATTTCTGTAGCTTATATGCTTTCTGAGGATATAATAAACACATTAGCCAGTGTATACCATTGTTACTCTATTCACACTGCCTTTTGTGTTGCTGGTTTGAAGTGGCTTGCGTTCACAGATTGTGAAGATCTTTTGGATTAAAGTTTTCTCCTGTATCTGAATCACGCACAGTAAAATAAACTCTTTAATTCCTGAAGATCTCTTACTCTGACATGAAATGTCCTCTATATCATATGCATACTACTGCAAAGTTTGTAAATGTACTCTACTACACTTTATAAAAAGGAAAGTAGGGGATTTGAAAAATGTCTATTTGTTTAGATTTTCAGAGGGATCATTATAGTTTTGGCATTCATTTGTAAGCAAAAAAAAAGTCACGCCAAAAAAAAAACAAATTTGCCTTTGGTGCTGTATTTTGTTGCAAAAACTTAATAAAGCTGTAAATATTCATGTTGCATTATCCATCGTTTTGTATTATTCTCTATGCAAAGCAGTACAGGTTATGAATGTGTGCTGTCTCCTTGAACCTGTGGAAGCGGTGCGACTCTCAGGTTTCGTAGTAGGATGTTCTTCAGTACCAAAAGCACTGTAAGCATCAGCAGTCCTGTAAGCACACAAAGAACAGCCAGGATCGCAATGAGCGCTGGGTCACTGGACTGTAGTATCGTCCGAGGAGTGAGTTCAATGTCTCTAGTTGGGATCATTGGAGATGTGACAGTGGCTGATGCTCCTGGTGGTTTACCTGTCGAATTCTCCACACAACCAGCTTCTTCATCTGCAGCTGGACTGTAGGGTACTTGGGTGGATTGGGTTATAAAAGATGTCAAATTTAGAGAGAGGCAGTCTTCATAGCTCAGTCTCTCTAAGGTGGACTGGTCTGACCCAAAGAAGGACCTTGATACTGTGGTCTCAGGTAGTTTTGAAGATTCTCGACATCTGAAAGAACTCGTGTTGCAAGCATCGTCAGATCTAACCAACACAGATGCACTTGTAGTCTGTTCTATATGACTTTCAACCACTTTCCCAGACTCCGTATTCACTGATGCTGATATTCTCTCAACAGGCTTAAAAAGTTTTGGGCAGATGGCCATGACTGATAGAGTTAATAACAACTTCTGCGCGAGGTGCAAAGGAGCTGTACATACTAGATCCGTTGCCATCCGTAACCTGTCTGTCAGAAGCCATCTATAAAGATACAAAATGTCACACTCACAGACCCACAGGTTATTGGCTAGTTCCAATGATCGGAGTCGGGACAATCCATCAAAAGCCCGCTCAGGTATAGAGCGCAAACAGTTACTGTTAATCTTTAACACTTGTAGGTTCACCAGAGCACCCAACGAGGACAGATCTAGGGTAGATATGCAGTTCGCTGACACATCCAGGTGTATTAGCGAAGAAGGTAAGTTCGGTGGCAGACGAGTCAGTCTGTTCCCCTTCAGAGTCAACATCCTCAGTCTGCTCAGACCTTGCAGTGCCCCCGGCTGAATGGCTCGTATCCGGTTATCCTCCAGATCCAAGCGTGTGAGGTTCCCGAGCTGCCTCAGAGACCCAGCGGTGATGTAGGTGATCTGGTTCTCCTGAAGCTGAAGGGTTTCCAGACTTGACGGAAGCCCACGAGGAAAACGGACCAGTTGGTTGTGGCTGAGGCTCAGCTCCTGCAGGCCAGAATATGGCTGGAACACATTATCCACGTTGCAGAGCCGATTCCGGGCTACAGAGAGGACGGCAGTGCTTAGGGGGACGGAGCGAGGCAGAGTATGCAGGCCAAGAGACTCGCAGAGAACCAGAGCACCAGGACGGAGACAGCAGCAGCCTTTGGGGCAGGGGGACACAACAAGGCCAGCAAGGAGAGACGAACAGAGATACAACAAGAGACAGCAGAGAAGACTAGGACGCATGGCTCACTTGAGGGAAAAGATCGAGAGGGACGGATAAAGGAAAGAGGAAGTAGAAGTTAATAACTGCTTTTTATTTACCACAAATGAATCAGTTGGACAAAATTAATTACCATGATGGACTCCGCAGCTCTTCCAGGATGTATTTCCTTTCTTGGGCTCGACTCCTAATGCGTTATCAAACGTGTGACGTAGGGATGTGGTACTCACCATTCTTGCCCTGTCTCAGCTGACCCTTCGCTTTCACTTTATCTGCGTCACGTCTTTAACCTCTTCACTCTTTCCTCATGTCCCTTCCAGAGAATGGTCCGTGCTCACCTTGAAAATTCTTGGTAGCGGCCCATCAAATTTTAATGGCAGCCTTAAGGTTTTGAGTTACCTGTTTTGTGTCTTCTTCACAATGCAAATTAATTGGGCACTCCAGTTGCTTTTCCCACGACACAACTGCACTGGGTTAGTAGAGTAGTTTTCTGATAGGAAACATGTTTAATAACCATTCTGTGCAAGGAATATGTTATTTGACCATCTGAAGAACAAAACTAGGTGAATCAAGGGTAAGCTATAGAGTTACGCTAACCATAGCAAAAATCATGTTCAAGTCCGCATCTAATTGTTCAGGTGTGAAGAGAGCTCACTCTCACCCAAAGTGAAGTGAAAACACTGTGTATTTCAAGAATTATTTAGCACCTTGTGGACAAAAGAGGGGAGAATTCGACCTTGAGCTACGGTTCTTTTTCGGGGCTCAAGTTTCTGGCTTCACTGCATGTCTTTGATGTCTACTCTTTGGTGACTATACGCTACCAACACTTGGCCTTGCGCCATGGCAGTGGGGTTTAATTTCAGTTATGAGGCTAATTTGCATTCAGCTGGCTATTAATCAATGATAGGCGGATAACATCACTGTAACAAAAGCTGCATGTAGTTAAAGAGGTGCGAGTATCGTTTTTCTGGAAAAAAAAATAACTTGCATGAAGGAATTCACCCATGATTCCACTTCTGAATGAAGTTGGATAATCTTTAGTGGGTAAATCTTGGGAATTTTGAAGTTGTCCATAAAAAGTTTAATATTGGCATAATGTAAAATTGATTGTCTGATTCTGTCGCAACCAGTATATTTCCATTGAGTATGTCCAGATCTCTCTGAGAGCCTGTTGGAATGAGCTTCTGAAATATTGATTGGACATTGTATAGATGTGACAAAAGCTCTGTAGCTGCCGCCGTTATGCTCTGCTGGGTTCTGTTGCTGGGGCTCTTGAGTTTCATATGCTTCAGCCAAGCCAACGCAATTCTTCTGACAAAACCACACCGTTCAAGACAAACAGAGAGAACACAAGGAAGTGGTAACATTTATAGTTACAAAAATGTTCAATTTCAAATAACTGCCGTTCTTTTGAACTTTTTATTCAAACAATCCTAAAGACAAATATACGTTGTGGTTTCCACAAAAATATTAAGTAATACAGCTTTTTGACATTGATAAGAAATGTTTCCTGAGCACCAAATCTGCATATTAGAACGATTTCTGAAAGAATCATGTAAAATTAAAGGATGGAGTAATGGCTGCTGAAAGTTATATGATTTTACTGTATTTTTAAACAAATAAATACAGCCTTGGTGATCATAAAAGACTTCTTTCAAAAACAAACCATACAGACCCCAAACTTTTGAACAGTAGTGTATCTGTATCTCTGAAACAATTCATTTATTTGGAACAGAGCAGAAGAGTTAACTTTCAGAGTTTATTTTTCTTTATGACAAAACACACCTGACAAAATGTTAGCTAATTAAATCCAATACTGAGGAAAGTCATGAAGTTTGGATAAAATAAAGGTCATCACGTACAACACCTGATAACAGCTTCAGAAAATACAGCATAAATTATGGGTTACCATGCATATAGACTTTTCATATGTAAAATATTACTGAAAGGAAAGTGGTCAGAAAAAGATGTTTTCTTAAGTCTCTCAAAAGTAGAAAGTTTGATTCACAAGTGTTGTTTATTTTCCATATGAATATTAAAAATATCAACTCGCCGTCAATTTTTTTTCTTTTTTTTTTATTATTTAGCACACTAATTTTTCAAGAAACACAAAATGAGTTGAATAAACATGTTTTTTCCACTCTTCCTCTGATGGCTCATACACAGGTTGCAAAGCAACAAGAACACAAAAAGTAAGAGTGTGGGCATTATATCTACCAAAAGATTTATATCTACCAGTAGAAAAGGTTTGGGACCAAGGTCATTCCTGCCCGTTACAGAAAAAGCTCTCATGCTGTGGTGTGATTGGCCTTTCTGAGGTGGCACGTACAGACCACCGGCTGACTGGAGGTGACATTTGAGGTGGTAGGCTGAGGCTCCTCTTTCTTCTTGGGCTCGTCTTTCTGCATCTCCACCTCTTCAACATCCTCCACCTTTTGGACCTCTTTCGGCTTGGGCCGAGGGTCTTTTCCTTCCTTCTCACCCACCAGTGCTTTAGTGGGTTCCCGTAGGGCCTTTGCGGTTGTGGTCTTACCTTCCTGAATCTGGTTATGTGGATTCTCCATAGATTTACTAGGTTGGCTCATGTATTTCCTGGGTGCGTAGGTCTTTGGAGGATAGTAGGCCTCAAGCTTGCGTTTGTGGCTCATCGCTGAAGCGCAGCAGACGATGAAGATGATGACTACCAACAGAGAGGTCACGACGATGATGAGAAGCAAGTTCTCCTTCAGGAAGTCCACCACCTGGTTGAAAAGGAAGTCTTTGATGCGGATGAAAGTGGCTGTTATGTTGGGAGGAGGCGTGGGGGATGGAGGAACATGGGTGGTACGAGTGATGGGAAAGATGAGTTCGGGTACATCCCCGCTACCCTCCACTGACACGTTGAATGGGGCGGGCTTGGCGAAGCAACTGCTGCCCCAGAGAGCAGTCAGGAGCAGGCAAACAAAGCGCAGAGAGAGTGACATACTTCCTCTAAAGACCTGAAAGAAAATGGACACAGATGGGGCCGTTACTAGCCATTCCCAACAGAAACAGGAAGTGAGCAATTTGTTTCTTGATGGGGGTTACAGCAGTCTTTTTTTTTTTTTTGCACATTAGGTGTGTTTGCTTTTTTTATACATATTTGGAAGATCATAACACTTTACAATAAGGTCCCGTCAGTTAACTTTAGTTAATGCATCAACAATTAGCAATACATTTGTTCAACTGTTTGTTGTTAGCTCATCTTAGCTCAGGTCTATTAAATAATGTTAAGAGAAACAACTTTTGATTTCAATATTTTACAAGTAAATGCTGAAATTAACATGAACTAAGATTACTAAATGCTTTAGAAGCATTTTTTGTTAACTAATGTTAACAAATGGAAACTTATTGTAATGTGTTACCAAGAAGTTATATTTTTTGTAAAAAAAATAAATAAATAAATATACAGTGTATGTACATGTGCATCTCAATAAATTAGAATGTCGTGGAAAAGTTCATTTCAGTAATTCAACTCAAATTGTGAAACTCGTGTATTAAATAAATTCAGTGCACACAGACTGAAGTAGTTTAAGTCTTTGGTTCTTTTACTTGTGATGATTTTGGGTCGCATTTAACAAAAACCCACCAATTCACTATCTCAACAAATTAGAATATGGTGACATGCCAATCAGCTAATAAACTCAAAACATCTGCAAAGGTTTCCTGAGCCTTCATAATGGTCTCTCAGTTTGGTTCACTAGGCTACACAATCATGGGGAAGACTGCTGATCTGACAGTTGTCCAGAAGACAATCATTGACACCCTTCACAAGGAGGGTAAGCCACAAACATTCATTGCCAAAGAAGCTGGCTGTTCACAGAGTGCTGTATCCAAGCATGTTAACAGAAAGTTGAGTGGAAGGAAAAAGTGTGGAAGAAAAAGATGCACAACCAACCGAGAGAACCGCATCTTTATGAGGATTGTCAAGCAAAATCGATTCAAGAATTTGGGTGAACTTCACAAGGAATGGACCGAGGCTGGAGTCAAGGCATCAAGAGCCACCACACACAGACGTGTCAAGGAATTTAGCTACAGTTGTCGTATTCCTCTTGTTAAGCCACTCCTGAACCACAGACAACGTCAGAGGCGTCTTACCTGGGCTAAGGAGAAGAAGAACTGGACTGTTGCCCAGTGGTCCAAAGTCCTCTTTTAAACTACTTCAGTCTGTGTGCATTGAATTTATTTAATACACGAGTTTCACAATTTGAGTTGAATTACTGAGATAAATGAACTTTTCCACGACATTCTAATTTATTGAGATGCACCTGTATGTGTATATACACATACACACACACCAATAAAAGTAAAATATAAATAAATAACCACAATTTGTTACAAACAGAATGGCACCAAAATAAAATACAATAAATTAAAATAGGTATCCAGAAAGTACTATGCCATTTTTTCTTTTTTATATGGTATTTTTAAGGTACCTTGGAGTTTATGTTTTAAGCTCATTTGATGATTAATGACTTTGTATTGTATTTCAAGGGTCATAGAAGTCTTTACATTATTTTGTGTAGACTGCAATATAATGAACATTTTCACTTTCAGTGATAGTAAATAGTTATCTAGTGTCTACTTACACACACAGAGCTACTATCTGTATTATCGATTTTCTGTGAATCACAGGAAGGAAGATACTTGTATCACACACGTCGCTGTAGACTCTCTACATAAGAGTATATTTTCATGTTTCTGTTTCCTCACAGGAGAGGAGCTATTCCTGTTACATCCAGTCATTACTTATTTGGGGTGGAGGCAGAGGGAGTCCAGGCCTGGTTTGTAATTTCCCTGCCTAGCTGATGCCACCCGCTCACCACAGAAAAGCAAAAGCAAGGCCAGATATATATTTGTGAGGGTGCAGCAAGGCGTGGGAGAGCCACAGCTCACAGGCCTGTATTTACAGCCCAGCTGCAATGAGACAGGCCACAGACCAGCGAGACTATTTCTGCACCGCTCAAGAACAAACACATAATACTCATATGGTTTATACATCGTCAAGAATCTGCATTATGGGTAGACTAATTTATAAATCGTTCACGCTAGATATTAACCATTTTTATATTTATTAAAAAGTATAGGATGGATGAGCTATTTTAACCATTAGACAGTAAGTTGGCTCTTAGCTGCAGGTTAGGTTTGAAGGGAAATTCCCAAATGAACATCATCAGAATTGGCAGTGTAAACCACATATTGAGTACTATACAATAGAGTTATCTCTACAAATGCCTTTACGTCTTTAAAACCTATTTTTTATAAAACATTTCTCCCTCAGGGCTGACCACACTGACTAACCCTCAGCTCTGACTACATTCTCTGTTCTGCTAATCTGAAGACGTTGCACTCCCATTTGTACAGTTATGTATTAATGAACGACAAGATGAGGTAATAACCTCATGCAGCAATGGGTTGCAGGAATGTTACTTATAAGAAAGCAAACTCAGGAAGCATCTGCCCAAATGAATCCAAATAGAATATGTGGTATCCGCTGTGCAGACCACAAAAATAAAATAAGGATACATCTTTTTCATAATAAAATGAAAAATGCAAAAATATGTATCCTATGTGTAGAGTGCATTTAAAAAATAAAATTTAAAAAATGTATAAATAGTTTGGCCTTTGCCATAGCACAGCATTAGACAATAGAGGAAATTTTACTTCATGTTTAAAATGCATATCACAAAATATCAATACAAACAAGGTTTTAGTTTTTTTTTTTTTTTAAATATACAGTTTATATAGGTAACGTGACTGGTTAAAGACCAGTGGGTTAAAAGTAATTGCAAAGCGGCATAGAAAAGCAAAGGTGTTTTTTAATAAAAGATCTGGCAACATTTGTTTGCAGATACCAAATTTGATGTTTTGTATTTATTCTCAAATACTTTTTGAGCCACTATGTTAGGAAAACATGAAACTCATCATAATTTTAACAAGCATTATTGAGTTATAAAAATTCATTTGAAAGGAGAGCTGATGTCTATTCTATGTAAAGTGTGCTAACAAATTATAACGTGGAAACGAAACGTCAAATGTACTCTCTGAATGAAGGAAATTTAAAAATACTCACTGCTGGTGTTACTTCCTGTCTCTGATGCACTTTGACACCAACACTTCAAGCTACAGGTATGCAATATAAACAAAGACAAATACAGTTGTGAAAGAAAAAAAGCTGCCTCTGTGTTGTCCTGAAAGGATTATGGAAGCTTCTGACTGTGTGGGTTTTCCTTAAAAAAAAAAATCAGGATAATTGCACAAGGACATTTCCCTCCCCTCTTGCTCCATCTCCTCCCTTTTTCTGTCCTCTTTCTCTCCTCTAGAACACTGATGGAAGCATGGGCCAAGGGCAATCCAGCTAGTCACCAAACTACAAGTCAGATGTTACAAAATAACATATCAATCTGTAAAAATCGCTTCACATTTTATCACTGTATCCTGTTAGTCATTTTTTTTTTTAAATTAACATCAGAGACTGAACTGCCATTAATTTGTGTAAAATAAATTAATAAATAAAAATAAATAAATAAATAATAATAAAAAAAAAAAATAATATTTTGCCTCCATCTACTTCACATAGGAGTTTGAAAATGTCAACCGAAAGTTAAAAAGCTGTTTTGGCATTGTTTTATTTTTGTTTGGTCTGGCTCCGTTCAGGCATGTATAGTAACACCCACTTTTTTTCCTCATCCAATTTATTCCCAGTGGATCCAACCAAGAAATGCCGTACGTCACATTACACTGTATAGAATTTCCACCTATTGTAACTTAAAAACTTAAAAAATTGTAAGTATAATAATCTAAAGTAATTTCAGCAAATTTTTATTTTAAATTTTGTTCAGCTGAATCTCACATAACTTAAAAACCTTAATTCACACTGACTTTAAAATGTAAGAAGTCCAAGTCACGTCAATTAAATGATTTATTTAAAACTTATAAAATTAGTCTGGGTAACAATAACTGGGTTATCGCTGCACAGTGACTTTTCATGTCATTTTGCACAACATTCATCCACTTGAACACATTCATACTGAAGTTGCCTAAATATATGTATATATATACAGTGGTGTGAAAAATTGTTTTCTCCAAAAGTCTTGGGGATCATCAAGATGTTTTCTGGCAAAACTGAGACGAGCCTTTATGTTCTTTTTGCTCAGCAGCGGTTTTCGTCTTGGAACTCTGCCATGCAGGCCATTTTTGCCCAGTCTCTTTCTTATGGTGGAGTCATGAACACTGACCTTAACTGAGGCAAGTGAGCAAACACTTTCACACAGGGCCATGTGGGTTTGGATTTTGTTTTCCCTTCATATATATATATAAAAAAAAAAACCTTTAAAAACTGCATGTTATGTTTATTTGTGTTATATTTGTTTAAGATTTAAATTTGTTTGATGATCTGAAACATTAAAGTGTGACAAACATGCAAAAAAATAAAAAAACCAAGAAGGGGGCAAACAATTTTTCAGACCACTGTATATATAGAATTTACACAGAAAATGGCCTATTATATAGCAGAAAAAATAAATACAAAAATACTACAGTACAAATAAAGCAACTAAAGAACAGAAGAAAAAAAAATGGCTGACTACCTATTGGTTTTAATGATTTTTCAGTGTTAATCTTGTTGGCTTTTTTTAAATTCACACAAAGGAAAGTGTGTAATTTCTGTGCAAAAGCTAAATTCTTTCTGGCTAAATGTGAAAGCATGTATTTTATGTACATTTGCAAAGATAACATTATATTCAGACTGTGATAATCTCCAACATCACTCTGTTTGAGTAAATTATACAGCGCTGGCTGAACCACAGACAAGAATAGACCATATTCAGCAATATATTCTGCCAAGCCCTACTAATGCCTGAGCTCCTCAGAGAACGTAGTAGTACAATATTTCAACACTGAAATGATTAAATATAACATTCAAACATCTTTACACATACAAAAAAAACAATTAAACATTCCACGGATTAAATAAAATGTGGAATGTTCATTATTGTACAACAAATCATAAAATGCTTGTTTTAAATGCCAGGCATCAGAATATTGAACTTCATTGAGTGACAAAAATGACAAAACTTTACCACAGTGATATACTGTGGATAGTACTGACAGTGCAAACCATTCTAGAGCTGGGTTTGTGTCAGACTTGAGCACTGACTTAATGTTTGAGAGTAAAAAAAACTTCCATGGTGCATCCTCAGTGCGTACAGGTCTAAACTTCTAAAGAGGGCCCTCGGTATCAGGAAGAAAGCTGTTTAGAGTGAGATTATCTCCGTCAGGATCTCCATCCTCAGTATTAGGGATCAACGCTCCATTACTTTTGGGATGACGTCTTGGCTTTGGAACCGGGTGATCGGTGTCGTTCATCAGCGCAGAAATGCAGACCATCTCAGTCTCCTGGAGAAGATGCGCCTTATGCCTGTATCTGTATCCCGAGAGTTTGGTAGCCAGGCAGATGGTGCTCATGATAAAGATGGTGGTCAACGCAGCCATCGAGGCGATGGCGATGAGGCAACGACTCACAAGTCCGCCCCCTTGAGAAGAGGCAGTGGAACACGTGTGGGTCGGTGCTGTGGTTGATTTCTTAGTTGAGGTAACTTGAGTGGTATGTTTTTTTGCATCTGTGGACATTCTTGTCGTCGATGCTGTCGTGTGCTTCTCTGTTACCTTACCGGGCTCCAACGATGCAGGAAATGTGGGGGCAGAACTTCCTGCATGTGAAATGTATCCAGTACTGTTATTTATTGTGGGAAGTTGGGTGTGAACAGCACTCTTGTTATCTGTTGTCCGGTAGACTGTCAGGTTCTCGGTTCCTGTGGAGGAGCTTTGTTGGGTGTGGTTTAAATCTGGAGTTACTGTCTGTAATGTACTCAAAGCCTTCAAAGTTTCCACAGTGGTGCTTGTTGCATTCTCGGCTTGAGCTACGGTTGCTGTACTGTGTGTGTCGTTGGTGTTTATCGATGTCGCGTTGTGACTAATTTCCCTTTTCATCCTAAGAGATCTTGATGTGACCAAACTGCTCAAAGTCAGCAGCAAAACAAGAACTGGTAAACACCCAAATCCGTTAGTCACCATCGCCATCTGCACAAAAAGGACAGAGAATGTTGCAATAGTGTTTTAGATGCACAAAACATCACCAAACTTTATTTTCACATTCATATGCTGTTTGGTTATTCCTCTCTAGTATACTGAGTGGAGAGGAACTTTCAGACAGTGAGAACCGAGAGTCTAGCAACAATGGAAGAACAAAACACCTGATTGCTGCATACAAACGGGTTGCTCGTACTTTAACAAGGTTAAGTTTGTGACTATAGCATGTGGTTACACCATTACTTCCTTTTAGTTGAAAAAAAATGTTGTTTTACAGTTATCAACACTTTAGTACTCTATTTAAAATACATTACGATTACGGTCATGACCACACTTCATGAAATCTTTAACAATTTACTCAGATGTTTAGTCACATACACTCCACAGCTGGTGGATTTCAAAAATCACCACACCGTATAAAGCTAACATTTGATTTTAGACAAAATTCATTAAAACAGAATTCAAATAGAAAAACTACGTACCATCCGTTTCTACCGTTGACCGGGTGTTGATCTGAAGTTGAATGGAACGTTAGGGCCCCTCACACACTCACAATGCAATGTCGCAAAACCTACTCGCTGCAAAAAATACAGGAAGTCGAACCTCATGAAGCGTCAGGCTAAAGCAGAGGTTCTCAAACTGTGACGCAAACACAAATGAGCAAGAGAGAGACTTAAATATCACATCTTAGTTCCCTAAAACACTAAGTTAGAACTTGTAACCAACCATGCTTCCACAAAAAGAGGTTTAATAATTAGAGAGAGAAAAAAAGAGAGAGACAAAGGCCAATGATTCAGTTTATTTTTTATTTTTCTTGTAATCAGCAAGACTTTATACTTGAAGCAGATGAATGAACAAAAATGGAACAGTTATGCACAAAATGGAATTTCTAGATCTCCTTCCTTTCGAATCTTGTTTCATTTTATCATTGGAAACATTAAAGTCTCACAGTGTGCATAATGATGAGGGAAAATGGGGAATTCTTTAAAACCATCAAACTCCAAATGATGGACAAACACCTTCCTACAGCCAAAGAGAAAAAAAAATGTAAAGGAAAACTAAAAAAAAAAATATTTACAAAGCATCAAAATTAATCAGTTACATCCAGGCTTCTTCCTGCATTATCTTTTCAACCTACAAAAATCCCTTTTCACTTCAATCATTCACTCCTTTGAAACCACACGCTCGAGGCTGCATCACAGATGCCTCCTGAGGACACTTAAACACTCAATATGGATCCATTGCACAGCTTGACATATCTGTACCCATAAACACGGCCCCTACATTTTCAAACCCTTCACTTTAAAACTTCACCAAAAAAAAGAGCGCGAAAGTGAGAGAATGACATCTGAGGTACTGAGTTGTTGTCAGACAGAGATCTGAAGCCTTGTTTCAAATGAAGTTCTTGTTGGTCATGTAATGGTTCTGAGGTGAGAAGACGTTGGCTATTTTAGACGAAAAAGCATGTGGAGGAGGGAAGGTGCTTTTCAGAAGCTATGAAAGAGGCACTAGGAAGTGATGCAAACAGAAACGAGATATGTAGTGGCGTCAAAATGAAAAACCACAAGAGAACGCTCTGACGAAGGACGTAGCCAAAGCAATCTGAACAACAGAATCACAGTTTCCTTCTTTCTGGCATACCAAAGCAAAAAATGCCAGTTGCATTCAGCTCAAACTTGTGGCACACAAAACACGTTCATGAAAGCATTATCTAGACGTGAGCCGTCCCTGGAGAGAACTGGTTCTGCTTGACTAGGAGAGCAAGAGAGACAGTGCATCGCAAAAGGACTTATTAGGAAAAGGAAGTCAATCATGACTCACTATTGTGCTGGTAGTCACGGTCTACAATGCACAGCAAAAGTATGTACATCAAACAAGCTTGTTTCTGAGATGGTGTGGACGGCACAAGTCGAGATGAGATTCGTAGGAATTAATGAGAAAGCAAAGCAAACCTAACGGTGTTCCTTAGACCTGAATGATGTCTGAACAAAGTCAGAGTAAAAGCTATCAACTGGTAAAGCAACATGATGCAACAGAGTTTTGCTGCTAAAGCTAATGAACATCTATAGGCATTATCTTGTTCTGAGCTTATATCATCATGTTTTGGGATGTGAAACTGAGACTTTCTAGAGCTTACAAAGTGAAACCCGCATGGGTTCTGGCTTCATTCAGGGAACAGAACAAGAATGAAGAAAAGTTCAGTTATGTGGAAACTAGAAATGGGAAAAACTGACTCGATTTGCTTGTATTATCATTATGAGCAGCAATGTTTGCCATCAAGAAAATATTTGGAGTTGTGAGTAGAGTACACATTGGCTGTGTTCATGGCAACCTTCAGAACCGCAATTAATTTGATTATTTTGCTAATTAATATCTTAATACTTTTACATTGGTACCTGATTTAAAAAAAAAGACGAAGTCCTTTAGTGGAATATTTTAGTGCACCTGTATTGTTTTCCAGTACTGGATTGTAAACTTTGTCAACTCTACGTTTGAGTAAAATCTTTATTTTTTTATTCTCTAGAAAGACAACTTTAACATTGACGAATGGTTCCAATGATTTCCCCTCCTTGCATTACTAGCATATAGATTTGTCCCTTATACAAAGTACAAAATGAAAAGCTAGTCAAATACTGTCAGGGAGGTGCATAACTCCTCATTAAATTTGGCAACTCAGAAGGGTGAGAGGGAAACTGCAATACTGATGGCTACTTCAAACTTTGAGCGCATCAAGTTCATGTAACTGCTTCATGATGCAATCTGCTTGGTCACAATTTTAATAAGAAAAACAAAACAAAAACAAAAACAACAAAAAAAAAAAACTTAAGACCTTTCAAGAACACCAGATAAAACACAGCCGTTGCAGAAAGATTTGGAGTGAGACTGAGTAAAAAGCTAAACAGGTCAAATTTTGAGTGAAACAGAAGGCGTTTCTAATTTTCCAAATGTCTATGAGGTATAAACAGGTTTTGGGGACTGCAAAAAAAAGACGAAAAAAAAAAAAAAAAAAAGGATCATCTTGGAATGTTGGTTGGAGTCTTTTCAAGGCAGGCTTCAGACGGAACGCTGTCATGGTGATTGGCAGTGACGGGTCCCGCCCACCTGGCCAATGGGATATCCTGAATAGAAGAAGGGGAAGGGATTTCAGGGTCCATTAGATGTCCATTTTAGACAGCTGCTCCTCAAGTTGGGCAATTCTTTTTTCCTGACTGCTGACCAGCTCTCTGAGAGATTTCATTTCTTTCAAAACCTCTTCCAGCTTAGCTTCACTTTTCTGTTGAGAAAAAAAGTAAAAGACAAAATTTAAGGACAATTCTTATATATATTATAACTGCATAAAACTGCATTTGTTTTGACTTTAATAACAAATGACAACCACCTAGTTTTCCAATTCTGATCTCCAAAAATCATTTTGAATCATAATAAAATAACGTAAATTTGAAATTCTAATTTGAATTCACCATTAAACACTTTTCCTTAAAATTTACAATAGCTAAACACTCAGGGTCACTTTTTTATGATTTACTTGAATATCACTTTAGCCCCCATATACCAGCTTATTTTAGTATTATTTATTTACCATTATAGTATACATTTACATGTTGTATTGGCTTTTATTATTTTTGTATTATTGTAGTCACTTTAATTGGAACATTTTAGTGTTTTTGCTTTCGTTTTTTATTTCTATTTAGAATAGAATAGAATAGAATAGAATAGAATGAGCCTTTATTCCCCAAGTGTGCGCACAGACAACAAACAGACAAGGAATTTGTTGTGGTTTTTCGGGAGCTCTTGGTACGCACATACGTACATACATGCATACATACACACATACGACATGGGAACAGAAAGAACATTTAAATAAGTAAAACTAAGGAAAAAAGTAGAAAATAAACTAATAATAATAATAATAATAATAATAATAATAATAATAATAATAATAATAATAATAAGGTATACATTGGAACAGAAGAGAAAAGAAGACTTATGTATTATGTACTTATCTATTTAGCTTTCATTTATTTCAGTTTTTGTTCATCATTTTAGTAATTATTTCAGTTAGTTTCCAAGGCAACATGTCCAAATTATAGTCAATTTTCAAATTTGAAAAGTCAACGTTTTTTTTTAAATTCATGAAAATGTTTTTAATAGTTAGAATTGTAGTTAACAATTACAACACTGCATATGTAAATAATGAAGTCAGCTTGTAGAATAATCTTTAGGTGTGATAAATAGCAGCTAACATTGGCAGTGCGCTGGCTCCTGTGATTACAGCCCTGAGCCAGAGAGCTGGGTTTAGAGGGCGGGACACACATGTGCTGTTGCTGTCATGTGGTTAAGCAGGCATGTGGTTGGGTCTGCTGTAGAACATCCTTAAAACTATAAAAACACTATATATGAGCCAAAAAGAGAAGTTGGCTTTGAACAATACAATAGTTTAGCTGCATGTAGGTCACAACTGAAGCACAGTGTAATACAGCTAAAGAAATAGTTTATTCTGTATTTTTCAGGGAATTTAGTGCAGAGAATTGAGAGCGCGTAGAAAAGCAAAACGGAATGCCGTAGGATGATAAAACGAACAGGAAAAAGTGAATTAGCAAACGAGTCTGACTTACGATAGATGGTGTGGAGGTGGCAGTCTTGACGGCAGGGGCAGTATTCTCTGTATTCTTGCTCATCTTGTTGTCTAGGATGTTCTTCTTGACCACTTTGAGATCACGGTTCTTGCCTGGGATGTATCCATGTTTCAGGGATATCAGGATAGGTTCTCCGTTCTTCCCTTCAAACCATTCCTCGGCCTCCAGGGGGGCCTCCGGACCCGCAGTGTCGGGGTAAAGGTCATCCTGGAACAAGTCCGACTGATGGAAGGAAGAGTGTTATTAGTTGTTAAAGATATGCAGGATATGAATCATGCAAATCAATCAATCAATCAATCAATCAATCATGCAAAAGTAGAGAGTTCAGTTGCTTGGTGTCAAAGCTGATTTCTGAATTCATGGCTTTTGATCATTATTTTGTTGTCCATGTATTTTTATATATTTTTTGGAAAGAATATTTATATTTTTCAATATATACACTACCATTCAAAAGGTTGGGGTCATTAAGATTTTAGAAAATAAACTAATTAATAACAAATTAATGCAGCTAGGAGGTCATTGTGAGAAAGTGACATTAAAGACATGTGTAATGTTACAAAATATTTTTTTCAAATAAATGCTGCTCTTCTGAATGTTGTATGGAAAAATGTATCAGTCTTCACAAAAATATTAAGCAGCACAAATCAGCGTAATCAAATGATTCCTGAAGGATCATGTAACACTAAAGACTGGAGCAATGGCTGCTGAAAATTCAGCTGTCATCACAGGAATAAATTACAATTTAAAATATACTGAAATAGAAAAGAGTTACTTTAAATTATAATAATATTCACAATATTAGTATCAAAAACATTGAAATATCTTATTGACCACAAACTATTGAAAGATAGTTTACACCTAGATATTTAGAGCTTAATATGTATTGCTTTTTGATTGTTTTAATATATATTTTAACATTTAATATTAATTTCAAACATTTTCAGCAAACATAAAAAATATACAAAGCTAAAGATTTTTGATGTGGCCAGTGAAAATCTTGGCAGCATTGGCCCTAAACAATCTCACACTGGTCCTGGTCAGAGTGTTATTCTTTTTATTGAACCCTTATTAAAAAAATAATATAACAAATAAAAAAAGGTGAAGTGAACAGAGCTTTTTATTTTTGTTGCTGACTTCTGAAGCATTGCTGCCTAGGTGCCGTGGTTAACAGCTGTCTGCAGTACTCACAGTCGTACAAGTTGGTGTTAAAGCCAAATAATAAAATGCGATGAAAGACCTGCAGTGGAGGAGTAGTATTAAAGAAATCAAACCCAGTGTGAAAACCACTGGAATGAGTTTCAAAACAGGGTCTGATAAACTAATAGTACAGCTCTTTGACAATACCAGAAAACAGAAGCCAAAGCAGGAGGAAGCTGTGGCTCAAAATATACAGTCCAGCCTGCAGGACTGCTGTACTCTTGAAAACAATATAGCAAAACGACTCAAAAGGCTCACTTTTCTTGGCACGGTCATGATGATAGGTTCACACTTTCTCTCATGCAGTTTGTAAAACCTGAGAACACACACAAGCACACAAGTCTATTAGAAAATGATCACAGGGGTAGCATTACTGCAGGACTCATTTAGGAAGTCAGAAGAGAACAAGGTGTGAGACGTACAAAAATAAAACACCAAGCAATGATGTGTGAGCCTTAGATGCCCACAAAATGGAACCTCTCTTCATGCATCACTCCTCGTTAGGAAAATAAATCTTATTCTGGAGGACCCAGTAGCCCTTTGTTAACCAGGTCTACTGCTGCCCTCTTTTGGGTGGATTGGGACTCTATCTTCCCTGCATGCACTGATGTTGATATCTAGCACTGTACATTAAAAATCTCGGCAGTTTATGAAAAACTAGCAAAACCTAGAATAAATCAACTACATAAAATATCAAAAATTAAAAAAAGATGAAAAAAATAAATAAATAAATGCAAATCTTACAATGAAACACCCAGGTCATATTTCACCTTAAGACAAAAAGAAAAAAAAATACATACATATGTGTCCCCCCCCAATGACAATTAAGCATATTCTCTATTTGTCATTGCCATTACTATAGTAAAGAAAACCATCCTGTCTAGTTACAATCGATTCCTAATCTACAATTTATTTATCTATTACTTTTTAAAGGGATAGTTCACCCAAAAATAAAAATTCTGTCATTAAATCCTCAACCTCATGTTGTTCCAAACCCGTAAGACCTTCATTCATCTTCAGAACACAAATTAAGATATTTTTGATGAAATCAGAGAGCTTTCTAACCCTGCATAGACAGCAACGCAACTGACACGTTCAAGGTCCAGAAAGGAAGTAAGGACATTGTTAAAATAGTCCATGTGACATCAGTGGTTCAAGCATAATTTTATGAATCTACGAGAATACTTTTTGTGTGTGAAGAACTGTCGTGGTACTGTCATGAACACGCATCGAAGACTGAAACGGAAGAGAAGAAATTGTTGAATAAAGTCATTATTTTTGTTTTCTTAACGCACAAAAAGTATTCTCATAGCTTCATAAAATTACAGTTGAACCACTGATGTCACATGGACTATTTTAACGATGTCCTTACTACCTTTCTGGGCCTAGGAACATTTCAGTTGCGCTGCTGTTTATGCAGGGTCAGAAAGCTCTCGGATTTCATCAAAACTGTGTTCTGAAGATGAACGAAGGTCTTACGGGTTTGGAATGACATGAGGGTGAGTAATTAAAGCTACAGTCCGTAACTTTTTTTGGTTAAAAATGATCCGAAATCAATATTTGAGAAAGTACATAGCCAGCGTTCAAAACTATCGCCTTACTTTAGCCCGATTCACAACGGTTAGCTTATAATAATGTTTTCTAATTTGAGTGGTATGGGTAGGTTTCCGCGGGAAATTCGAGCATGGCACTGCGTCATTACATCACGTCTGTAAACAAAGAAGTTGTCCCGGCTACTAGGCTCTGGCACGTGAGGATCCTGGAGGTGGTGGATCATTTACAGCCTTTTCTCACAGCAGCTCGAATAATTAAACTTTTCATTTTGATGGCGGATTGTAATCAGGAAAGGATTATGTGTTTATGAAACACGTGAATGAAATTAAGTTATATTCCAGTTTTAAATGTGCTTCTGATTACAGATAGCCAATGTGGGATTACACAAGTTTTTGTATTTTAAATAGAACCAGTCTGAAGGAAGATTAATTTGCTTTTTGGATTAAAAATTTCTTAATATGAAATTTGAATGGTATGACAATTAGATATTAGACTGTACAAAAATTGAAATCTACACGCTAATACTATACTCATAGTCACGTAATGCTGATGTTGTTAACATTAATAATTTGAGAACAAAGTATAATAATAATACTTTGCACAGTTAGATGTGATATGAGCTAACTGATCTTTAGATTTAATCACTGTTGGTAGCGTGATTTATTGTAATGCTTTTTTCCTCAGTTGGGCAGAACAAACATGGCAGACTTGTTACTTACTTGTTCAGATGGTAATATACGGTGAAAATTCTGATTTGGGTCATATATTCCAAGACATAGACAGTAAATATCCACACCGGTGCAGTGACTGACAACTACACATTCACCTCAAAACATTAGATTCATCCGCGCTGGAGGCGTGCCGGAACACCGGATCACAACCCCGCGCACGGAAGATAATTCTGCAAGAAACTGCAATTCCAGGTTTTCAAACATAGAGGGCGACAAAGAGGTAAAAGTTACGGACTGCAGCTTTAATGACAGAATTTTCATTTTTGGGTGAACTATCACTTTAATATTTATTTTATTTAAATCAGTAAGTAAGTAAAACAAATACAATGTGGAAATACTTTATGGCCCTAAAAATAAGATAAAATAAAAATAAACATAACTTATTTTGGGGTGAAATATGACCTGGTCATATTCCTGACATGTTTCATGAGAATCTCCCACATGCTGCCATCATCTTAATAGTTACTGTTATTTTACCTTGCGATCTCACACTTGTTGACGTCCAGCCCTCTCTTGGGCATGTATCCCATGCCCCTCTGAGGCTCCTTAGTGGTAAAGGTGTTGAGGTAATGGACAAAAGGAGCTTCGTCCGTGATCTCAAAGTAACGGATACTGCTGTCACCCTATTAGAAACAAAACATCCGTCAGACACTAAAACCCTAACATTACTACCATCTTACAATTTCCAAAATAAATAAATAAATAAATAAATAAAAACATAATATATTCTAAATATCCAGGTACACACTACCATTTAAAAGTCAGTAAGATACTTTAATATTCTTTAAAGAAATCTGCATTTATTTGACTAAATATCCAGTAAAAACAATAATATTTTAAAACATATACAATACAATTTAAATGTACAATTTTTTTTTCTGAATTGATGAATTGTCAGGAGCCATTACTCCCATTTTCAGTGTCACATGATCCTTCAGAAATCATTCTAATATGCTGATTTAGTGCTCAAGAAACATTTCTTACTATTATCAATGTTGACAACAGTTGTGCTGCTTCATATTTTTGAGGAAACAGTGATACATTCCAAAATAGGAACAGAAATTCCAAAATAACATGATTTATTTGAAGTATTTGAAACTTTTGACAGTCACCCCAGACTTTTGAATAGTAACGTATGCGCTGCGTTTACCTTTCCACACAGGTAGACCACGTTAGTATCGGGATCATAGAAGGGCAGGAGGACTCCGTTACTGGTGTCCATCTCATGGACAGAAACTGGCTCCTCCATATTGTCCTGACAGACAAACAGAGCAAATATGATCTCTAATTATATTAAAAAGGACAAATATGTTATTATTTTCATTCAGAAAACACAAGAAAGATCTAATTTAGCCTAGTCTGAAGTGTATTTTTTTGCAGTTATTTATGAGCAGGTATATAATTTGTCTACTTTTTCCATGGCAACTTACCGGATCCCAGAGGGCGAGTTGTCTCTCGCTCATGCGGCTAAAACCAGTGGTGAACACTTTGCCGTCAGACAGGAAAATAGCTCTCATGGGCCTGGCACCCTCATGGGCCTTGTCCTTCTCCTGTCAGCGAAACACACCATAACACATCAACACTGCTCACATTCACTCAAACTGAGCAGCCGAATGCTTTTCCAGTCAAGTAAACACAACAGCTAGAGAAACATGTCAGTCCATGTCATTCAGAAATGACTATATTTAGAGTTTACTCACAGCAATGATCTCCTCCTTGCGCGGGTCAATGACCCGGACTTTCTTGTCCTTGCAGGCGGTGCAGATGAGGCTGCCGTTGCGGTTCCAGCAGGCGCTGAAGATGATGTCAGGGTGCATGTCCTCCAGGGTGATCATGGCCTCTCCAGTCCCCACATTCCAGACGATAACCACATTATCACAGCCTGCAGACGAGATGGGGAAATTATCACGTTTGAATGATAAAGACGCTATTTATTGGAAAGCAGGTGGAGCGTCTTTGTTCATTTAAGCTTTTTTGACAGACACTGATAAAGGCAACTGGATGCGTGCTGAAGGATCTGAGGATCCTCGAATGCAAACTGTGTGCGCGTTGCATCAAGAGAGCAATCATACATTTGGCGTTGTTTTTATATTTCTTGTTTTTATTAATTTATAATCATTTATTCATACAATCATATCCTCATTAGCCATTTATATAATTTATCATTTGATTATTTTTATAAATTATTATTTAGATTATTTTAATTTATTTTATTATTATTATTATTATTATTTTTTATTACTCATTTTTATGTTGTTATATTTTATATTTCTTCTTATTCTTGCTTCTGCATTTTCATTATTGCTTGATCTTATGATTGTGGGGATTCATGAACTGTTTTGTCTGTATGATTAAGAGATAAGAGGGAATGTTCAAAGGAAATTCAAGGTTTATGGGATGTTGTTGTGAATTAGTTTGGTATAACTCTAATTATTGGATGTGTGTTCATCAGATGAAGTCTGAGCATTGAGACATATGCAACTAAGATTATACAATAAACTCTGCTCTTTTTTTTTTTTATTTTAACCATCATCACTTTGTCTCCTGCTTCTGCTCTTCTCTGGATTTACTCAGTCAACTCTTGGCCAATAGAAGACTCTTAAACACTGGTTTTGGGTACCAGACAAGACTTCTTGTTAATAAGTTTTGGGTATTAGACAATTTTGCTGACTAGTTGTTCTGTTACCAGACAAAACATATATTTTCTGAGAGGATCTGGCGACCGGGCCTTGATCGAACAGTGCCAAAACATTAAAAACATGAACATGACAGAGACTGAGGTGCATCATTTCCTCAACCCTGTCTCCCCTCTTTTCCCTATTATTTCTTGTCTGCTCTGTTACGGTTTCTATCAAGTTTCCTTCTCCCTGATGGATCAGGTGAGGCTTCTCACCTGCGCTGAGCAGGATGTTGCGGGCGGTGGGATGCCAGGTAATGATTCCCACTCTTTTAGAATGACCCTCCAGCACCACCACTGGCTCTGCCATGGAGGTCACCAAACCATTCTCTGGGATCTGCCACACCTGAAAACAACAAATATTCACACTGAAATATTAATTTTCTTCTAAAACCTTATTAAAGTGCAAAGATACATGGCAGTGAAGTAAAGCCAATCTGTTCACTTTTGGTAAATGAAAATGCTGAATTTAAATAAATAAATAAATAAATAAAAATATTAAATGAAAAACTTTAATGGAAATTAAAAATGTTGCACTGAAAATATAAAATAAATGAAAATAATACATATAACTACCCAATAGTATTTAAGTAACACTAATTTAAACAATTGTTTGATCCAGTGTTACTGTAATTACATTATGATGAAATCTCATTCAACTTTAGATTATTTTTATTTTGTTTAATTTTACATGAATTCGTTTTGAGTTGTTTCATTCATTTTCCTGAAGGTGGCAGCAGAGGGCAAATAAAAGAGTCCAGCAGAGTTTTCATTTTAAAAAAGGATTAAAAGTATAGATGGCAGAAATAGTAAAAGTACCATGCTAGCATGTGATTTTAAAGTCAGCCTCTCGCTCTTCAACTTCCTTTCGTATCCCTGTACATATTGCTTATTCTCAGCATTTATTAAACGGCTCTCTAAAACACTCAATTCTGATTGGATAATTCATTTTTCTGTATAATGACCGCTGAACTGTGTAATAGACTGGATGAGTGTACATTATTCCCCTCACACAGACACTGCTAAACCTACTTAATGTCATCATCATCATCACCCCTAACAAACATCATAGGTCACTAATGAAATTACCCTCCAGCATGTCTATACCTCTGAATATAATTCAGATTTTATGACTTGGAGAAGGTAGGGCAAAGAAAAACAGTAGGAATCATCAACTTCCCGGGCCTCTGTATTCCCCAAGAGAGGACGAGAGACAGCGTCCTATTAAACTCAACACTTGTACACTCATTACACGTGCACAAGCACTGCAGTTTCTGTTTTTCAGCGCACTGGCCAAATAAGGGCTAGTAGCATGATAAACAGACCCAGAGCCAGCCAGACTGACCTCAGAACTATAAAATAGTAACTGCTGATTCAATGACTTCAGGCTGGGCTCAAACTAATCTAAAACAGTCCAGAAGAGCGAGCCTTCAATTGCGCTGTGATTCCATCTACTGCCGTTCACATGAGTCACGGCGCAGACTTTGCCAGCCACATATGGACTCAATGGGTGGAGATGTGATGCCGGCTATTCAAGGAAACTTATCTACAAATGCTCATATCCACCCATCAATAAACAAGCTTTAGAATGACTGCAGGGGTTTAGCTAGGGTTGCACTACATGCAATAATAATGAACAGCACAATGCCATCATCTTGTGCATTTCTGTACAGAATCAAAAACTTGCTGCTATTAAACAGTTTAGTCAGAGTCAAATTAAGCCTAGAAGAAATGTTTAAAATTCGGAGTTTAAAATCACATTAAAGTGTATGATTCTGACAATTAACACATCACATAGCGTAGATTACATTATTTAATAGTTAGTTATAATTTATATACATTTATACATGTACTACCATTTAGTTTTTCAAGAAATTTATACTTTTTAACATTAAATTGATTAAACAAAGACATTTACAATGTTACAAAAGATTCTTATTTCAAATAAACAGTTTCTTTGAACTTCCTAATTAAAAGAACCCTAAAAAATATCTTCCACATATATATATGAAGCAGTAGACTTGCTGCGATAGACGGTGTTGGTGGTGATACCGGTGTTAAGCCGCATCACCGGTTACATCACTTGCCCACAGCGGCACCGTCCCCCACCGTCGTTTAGATTTTTATTTTTTTTATAGTAATAAAATCATTTAGTTCAGTTAGAGGACAGTACAATTAAAACTGAACGCGGCTGCTCAATGCAGTGCATCGAACGAACGACAGTCGCGCATCACAGATCAGATTTCATTTATAACGCGAGGAGAGTGAGTCGAGCTGACTGACAAGAAGAGTGAGGTGAAAAAGACAAGACGATGGTGGAAGAGTTTCAAAACGAAATGTAAAAGCGCCTGCTTTAAAAATATTTTGGATTTTGAAAAGCCTGTTGACTTTTGCCATTATTCTAAGTGATAGTTTTTTTAAACATTCGTTTCTCATTTATTTGGTTCCACGGTATTTGCCGATTTTTATTTAAACGGTGTATTTTTTCCCCCCATTATTTTACATCAAGGTGTATGCCGTCCATGCCTCCAAACTTTATTCATTTTGCTAATAAACGTTCTACGTTTCATAAGTATTTGTTCCTCATTCTTCACTGATTTTTAGTTTTGTATAGGCCTACATATTTATACTGTGTAAGTTATTTGTTATTTTATATTAGGCATATAGCATCGTGTATTTTTATTCGTTTTGTTAATAAAAGTTCTATGTTCAACATTGTATTAATTTAAAAGTGAAATAAAATGCGCATGGTGCTTTTAAATGCTATTTAAGCAAAGTAAAGTGAGGGAAAACTCAAAACAAACTAAAAACTAACAACTGCTTGACGCCGAATTGCCATAAATTTGAAAGTGAAAGTAAAATGCGCACGGTGCTTTTAAAAGCTATTTAAGCAAAGGAAAGTGAGGGAAAGAGGGAAAACTCAAAACAAACTAAAAACTAACAACTGCTTGACGCCGAATTGCCATAAATTTGAAAGTGAAAGTAAAGGGCGCAAGGCGCTTATAGGCTATTTAAAACCGAAGGAAAGCAAGGAAAAGAGGGAAAACTCAAACGACCCCCCACCACGGTGATACCGTAATACCGGTGTTGTCACACGTCAATTAACCGGTGGGAAAATTTCCTCACCGTCACAACCCTATGAAGCAGCACAACTGTTTTCAACTTTGATAATAATAATAATAATAATAATAATAATAATAATAATAATAATAATAATAATAATAATAATAATGTTTCTTGAGCACCAAATCAGCATATTAGAATGATTTCTGAAGATCATGGTGACACTGAAGACTAGAGTAATGATGCTGAAAATTCAGCTTTGGCATCACAGAAAAAAAATGACATTTAAAGATATTAAAATAGAAAACAGTTACTTTAAATTGAAATATTTCACATAATTACTGTTTTACTGTATTTTTGATCAAATAAACCGCTTTGGTGAGCATGAGAAGCTTACTTCAAAAAGTATTTTAAAAATATTACATATATAAAAACTGCTATATTCTCAAGGATACTCTCATAACTGCTATATTCAAGGAAAGTTATAGTTATTAATCTCTTGATTTAAAGCCTTCTCCACCATGACAAATTCAATGTATATTTTCATTAGTTTAAGTAAATGTTGTGAGACAGTGAAAATATCAGTTTTCTGAGGCCGTTTTAATGGTGACAGCAAATGTAAGGAAGAGTGACGTACCATCACGGTGCAGTCTTCAGATCCACTAGCGATGACCTGGTCATTGTGAGGGCACCAATCAATGTCCAGAACAGGGCCAGTGTGGCCACATACTGTAGGGTAGGCCTTATCTATACGGCCCGACTGCAGAGAGAAAACAAAGACAAATATTAGATTATGAAAGCATTCAGCCCTTTGGGTAAATGAAATGAGCTCTGACAATGCCAGCCAAGCTCTGCGTAACACCAAAACAAACACTTATGGCCTGGCCAGCGCTCATGAAATGAGGGGGGAGAGAAAACCATTCTCCTCCAAATTTTCAAACAATGGCTCATCCGGTCATTCAAATCGACAGCAGAAACATTTACACATGACAGCTGATTTATAATAAAAACAGATTGCGGGGCTTTAGTTCTCGCAGATCTGCTCCCAAATGCAGATGCAGAAATACGCATGCAACAGGCCCTTGAGCCTTTTACTTGGAGTGAAAGGTCACAAGGAGGTTTGGGCGTGAAGAAATTGTGAGAAAGCTAAAATGAGACTGCCAATTAAAAATGCAGTTTAAATAAATAAATAAATAAATCTATAACAAAAATATTAACTGCTACAGTTAAATATTAAATGAAATAATCAATTAAATAAATACTAAGAATAATAAATAACTATAATAATAAAAAAAATACTAAGAATATATTAACTTATTTTATTTTTCTGAAAATAAACATTAAACCAATACTGGAAATAGAAAACAATAAATTACACATTTTATTTTTGTGAATTAATATTTGATTCCTTGAATCAGATTTTTCAAATAGTCTGTTTAAATTAATCAGTTCAAGATTTTTTAGCATCATAAGTCAAAAATGTTTTCCACAGTGAAATAGTGAATACATAAATCATAATAATTCCATTTTACTCAGTTCATTCAATTCAGAGATTTGTTTGCATCCTAAGTCAAAAATGTTAATTTAATAACATAAATAAAGGCAAATAATATTGGTGCATACAAAAATATCAACAGTACAGAAATTAATTTTTACTGTATTTTACTATTCTATATTTCAATTACCAAAAATATTAGGATTTTGTATTTAAAGAGATGTGGACTAGTGCAAACGTAGCCAAATCCAATGCAATTGTGTGCACGCACATTTGTAAATGAAAAACAGTGTTATTCTTCATTCTGAGCACCTTATGTAATACCATTATACAATGCACAGGCCTGAAGACTAGGGAAAAAAAAATACAACAGAAGATTTCCCTCCTCTCCCTTGTACACAGCAAACAAAGAAGCCAAATAAAGGCACGGCTGCGGTCCCATGCCCAGTCAGCTGACTTCCTGATGACATCAGTGCCCTCTGCTCTCCAGGTCACGACCTTTGATCTCTTGCGAGACCACAATCTCTGCACGATTAGGTGTCATCTGTTCGAGAGACGACCGCACCCACACTTTTGTCCACGCGGCAATGACGTCACAGCAGAAAGCCCAGCCCAGCAGAGCACAACAGCCCGGGCTTTTCTCAGGCCCATCCTGTACAAAAAGACTCTACCCACCTGTGCGGAAAACCACTCTGTGTACACATTCCTTCTCAAGTCTGGGCATGGTTATAACACAGCCTTCTGAAAGAGAAACTATACCTTTCACAGCTATTTGTGAGCTAACCACCCCGTGGTTCTTCGAATGAGAAGAACGAATAAGGCGCCAAAACAGCATTTCACAAGAAAAGATCAAAGGTGATTGCAAAGAAAGTGAGATATGAGGAATACGTAAGAAGATGTTCTTAAAACAGAGAAAAGCTTACACACAGAGGCCTAATATCAGGAACACTGATTACCAATCACTTCATGAACAGCTAAACAAACATTCAGACATTCTGATACAGCGCTGCTGCTCGCCAATAAAAACAGAATTCACTTAAAGGCTCCTACTTCATAATCCAGCTGTGAGCAGCAGTCTGTCAACCATCACATGCACCAAAAGACAACAAACCAAGATACGTGTTGGCATGAGACTAGTGTAAGAGAATCGCTGATGTTGTCTGTGTTGTGAAGTTATGACGATGCAATGCTGGAAAATACGATACGTGCAGAAAGGAATGTAACGCAACTACCTGTAAAGTGCTGTAGGAAAAAAGTCATGTAAATAGGTCGTCATTAATGCAGAAAAGTATTAACACCTTTCAACAGTTCAAGAATAAGCATTTTACTGAAGAACTCGTGCTTTTGAAAAAAAAAAATATAGATCAACATTTCTGCTTTTAAACCCTCCTTACTGTAAATGTAATAAATACAAAATATACAATAAATGTACAATAATTAAAAATAATAATAAATAAATAAAATAAAAAGTAAAATAAAATAAAACTAAATAAAATAAAAAATCTGTGGGCAGAAGTCCTTCAACCATCACAAGCCGCAAGAGAAAACATACCAAGAACACGGGCTATCTCATGATCTTTCGCACTTGGTTTTCAGCTTGTTTAGTCATAGACATGTGGAAGGAAGCAATGGTAGAAAAGAGGGAGGAGGTGATATAAGGGCACTAGTTCTCTCAAGAGAATCAGTAAGAACCCGTAACTCAAAACCTCTAAAAGAGGAGCATCAGGACATGCAATTAGCCGCTATATTGATTTCATAACATTATTGCCATTTGGTTTTTATGGATCACCGACATTGGAGCAGAAGGTAATGAAATGAGGGATTCTAGATCAGCTTGCTTTATTATTTATTATCGCATTCAGAGACAGTATATAAAACTTGTCTGTGTGCTTATATAGGTAGGCTTGTGATCACAAGAATGAGCAAATTGTAAAAACAGCTCAAAAAAAACAAAAATGCAGCTATAGAGTGATTAGATGATTCTAGATCATTTGAAAGATCTTTTAAACAAGAAAATGTGTCGGCAACACGTGCCTGCTCATTTGAAACAAAAAAAATTACATCAGTTACAGACAAGATGTTTTTTTGTTTTGTTTTTTGCAATGTTTAGGATTGGCCAATTTTACTGTGGAAAAAAAATCTGAGATAAATCTAGCATGCATTACGGTAAATTATAAACTTACAGGGAAGCTCTGCTAAACTTATATCATGAATATTTATGTGAATTAATTATAGCTTACTAAAACCAGAGCCATCCAAAATCACCGCTGCAGTGCAGCGAGTCTAACCTGTTGCGTAGCAACTGCAGCAGCATTACTGCAGATCCCTCACCTCGAGTAACACAGGTCTGATTTAACCCATACAATCAATAAACCAGATTTAAACAGGAATCTCTGCCTCAAAGAAACCAAGTCAGAGTGAGAGAGTTACCAGTGAAGAGAGACATGGAGAGGAGGAAATGAAAGAGACAGAATGACGGGACACACTGTGGAGGCGGCCAACAGAAAGCATTACAGAAGCAGAGCCGCTTTCGGCAGAAGCTGAAGCACGTCTGTCTTATCTAGTCAGCGTGGAAATTTCCATTTCCTCTGCGAGTCCATGAGGACCCAGAGGCAGCAGACTACAGCTGACCTGACTGAAGCACCCCAGCAGCCGCCCAACCAGACATCATGAGCCACACAAACAGCCAATCAGGACTGAGAGGGCGGGGCCAGCCGCGTGTCAGAATGAGAGCTGCTCAGGGCCAGCAGGTGTATGCAGTTGGCTAAAACATATGACCTGAATGGAGGAGGAGGGTGGAATAAAGAAATGAGGTAGAAAGATCACCAGATAAGAGAGATTCTGTGTTTTGACAATCAAAACATTGTTTAAAAATACAATTTATACTGGATGAAAAACTTAAAAAAAAAAATAGTAGAGTACAAATAAACAAAAACAAATAAATAAAAATATATAATCCATTTTTATTTATTTGTTGTCACTAAAGTACAGAAGTCAGTTTTTATTATTACTTTTAACTAATAATAAAAAAAAAATTAAATTACATTTTTTTATAAAAACCAATAAAATATTAACTAATAAAACTAAAAATTAATTAAAAAAAAATGGGATGTTTCACAAAAAAAAATTTATAATAAAAACTGACTTTTGTACTTTAGTGAAACAGACCATCTGGATTTAATTTATAGATAAATTATAAAATGAAATGGTTGTTTCATAAATGTCAAATTCTGTAAATGCATTAGAAGAAATTTATTTAAAAACAATTTATTTTTGATGAAAAATATATTATATGTAAAATAACAATGAAGATAAATTAATATTATATATAACATATATGATAATTAAAAATAATATTTTTATAACGATAATATATTATTATTATTATTATTGTTATTATTAGTAGTAGTAGTAGTAGTAGTAGTAGTAGTAGTAGTATTTAATTTTACTTACTACTTTTTAGGTTGTTCATCAAGAATAAACGGTTTAATAATAATAATAATAATAATAATAATAATAATAATAATAATAATAATAATAACAACAATAACAACAACAACAACAACAACAACAACAACTATTATTTTTGTTGTAATTTTATTCATATTAAAATAATAATTATACGCATTACATTTGTAATGTCACATAAATGTTTTAAATTATTATAAATAATAGCACTTAAAATAAAATCTCTTAATGACCACAGTGGACTTGACACATTAACCAAAAAATTCCCTTCACACTGCCCCCTTTTCTTCTAGTCTTCTATCAAAGACTCTATTGGGCGCAAGCACTGTGCTTCAGCCAATGGAAAGGAAAGAGGAAATGGGTCTGGAAGGCTGACAGGCGGGAGCTGAGGATGACCATATAAGGTAAAATCTGCAGTCAGCAGCCGCAGGAGCTCAGTCGCTGCAGCAGGAACAGTAGGGGGCTCCTGGAATACAGACTGGGAATCAGAATGACACATCCATGGCCACACACACAAGTTCAGTTCTGTCCATGTGGCAGCACAGGATAAAGGACTCTGAGGAGACTGAACTCTCACTTCCTTCCTGTGTGCCCCTTTTTCCTGTTTCTCTTCTCATCTGTGGTGCTCTCGTTCTCCTGCTTTCCCGCTTTTCTGGGAGGTGACAGCAGGAATCAAGGGCCCAGTTCAGAGGCAGGAATCCCAAAAAATATGTCCAACATATGGTTGGATCAATACTAAACATTTTGGCTTTAATATGACACTAAATCAATACCTAAAGCAGCAAATAAATAGCTTTGAGTGACTGATGATACGAAACTAGGGCTGTAGTACAGATTTAATTTTAGATTTAAGATTTAATAATAAACATTAATATCAATAATTTGTAACTCATTCAGTTTCAAAGGTGTTTTTCCCATAATGCAGAGAGTGTGTGTGATCATTGTTGCATGGTTGGGAAGATTAAGTAAAGCACTGGGCAGAAAACGTATCGATTTAATAGTAAAACTCATTTCAGAATAAATAACCAGCAGGCAAATATCACAGACGATTATGCCAAATAAATTGGGAGATGCAGAAATCATGATCACCATTAAAATATGATTTATCGAGTAGCTCTATCTGATCTGAACCAACGCTGAACTGATTTGAGCTGAATAAAATCTGACAGCTGAACTGTCTTTTAGAGTCACCATAGCTGAGTTTCCATAATTGATTGTGCTATTTTCATCTTTATCTCTGTGAAGCTGCTTTGACACAATCTGTATTGAATAAAGCACTATAGAAATAAAGGTGACTTGGCTTTTTGTGAAACATCCCATCTGGATTAATAGACTGTATTGTTCTAAAGTTTGGGGTTGGTAAGATTTTTCTCTAATGCTCACCAAGGCTGCATTTATTTGACCAAACAAACACTAAAAACATTAATATCCTGCACAATTTATTATTATTAAAAATATATATATTTTCTATTTTAATATATTTGAAAATGTAATTTTTTTTCTTGTGACGGCAAAGCCGAATTTTCAGCATCATTACTCCCGTCTTCAGTGTCACAAGATACTTCAGAAATCATTCTAATATGCTGACTTGCTGCTCAAGAAACATGTCCCTTCTACATATTATCAAGGTTGAAAACACTGCTTAATATTTTTGTGAAAACTGAGATTAATTTTTTTGATGAATAGAAAGTTCAAAGGAACAGCATTTACTAGAAATATAACTAATTTAAAGCATTTTAAATGTCATTACTGTCACTTTTGATTTAGTGTTTTGATTCAAGTTAATGTGCCATTGCTAAATAAAAGTATTAGTTTCATTCATTAAAAAAAAAATCTTACTGACCCCAAAACTTTAAACAGTAGAGTACAGATAAATTACAGGTTTTACACATAAATGTTGATTGTGTAAACTCAAAAAAAGAAACTCAACATATTCATGTCACATTGCCTAAACCATCAAACAAAAGGCCTGCAGATCCACCTTAAATCACTGTAGAACTACAGTCGATGCAGGTTAAGCTCCATCATCAGCATTTGATGATGAGCATAAAAAGATGATGAGCATAAAAAGCATAAAAAAAAAAAAAAGCATTTGATGAGCTCTTTTGCACTACACTCATTACATCTGCACAGTTTTTTTGCACTACACCCATTATATCTGCACAGTTTTGTTTATTTAATGGTTGCACTATCTGCCATGTGCCTTACGCCACTTTAACTATCTCTTTTTTACAATGTCCTTATTGCATATCTGTATAGTTTGTATTTATATATATTTAAACTGTAACTATCTGTTTTTTTTACATTACTGTTAGTGTTTAGTGTTAACTGTATGCACCAAGGGTCTGAGAGTTACGCAATTTCAATTCTCTGTATGTATGTGCTGTACATGTGGTGGAATTGACAAAGCTGACTTTGACTTTTTTTTGACTTTGATTTGTGGTGCATATCATTCCAAAGTGACACGGATTACCGGCTTTACATGGTCATGACAGGAAAGATAAGCCATTTTATCACATCTCATCTAGTCTCATGTTCACACGTATAATGCTTTAGTCTTATCACAAGTTTGTTCCATTGCAAGGCTTCACCATGTCATTTTTTTAAACTGGAAATGATTATCTGTTATACTCAACATTACCCAACAAATGCTGCAGAAGACTGACTCAAACGACCAGGTAATAAGATTCAAAATCAAAACTTTGTCACTGAACACATGCTTTGGAAGTCTGCTTCCTTGTTTCTTCAGGATTTGAGCTCTAAAGGGAATATCATAACAGACACCTGTAGCATAAACGTAAACAGCCAGTTTCCCGTGGAATGGTTCATATGTGCTAAAAACTAAATATTAGAGGTGGTCAGGCAGAGGGGACCCTGGTCAGTGTGAATGGAAAGCATGATTGCAAGGTCTGCGGAAGACTACAGCCATCCGTTTGCCACCGCTTCCTTCATACGTTAATGAGAGAATACAGCTGAGTGAAGGGGGAGGGTGTCGGGAGAAAGACAGACATGTGATTAGTTAGACACCTGATGATCTCCTGAGGGAGAGAGACAATAAGAGTCTGATTCATGCTGCTCTGCCTCCCACACAAAGAATCCAGCCACAGCCCAGCTCAAACTCCCCCCGGCTGACAGCACGCCACTACAGAACCTCACTGCTCCTCACTGCAAAACACAGTTAAACACATACAAATGCCTCCATTGAAGAGCAGGGCATCTTGCCATGAAATGCCACATTCAGGTAAAGATAGAAGGCAGCTCACTCAGTCTATCAAGAAATAAATTAAAAAGAAGTGTCTAAAATGAGCACAGTGCAGACATACAGTGTCCATATCAATATCTATCTGTGTCTATCTATATATAAAACTAAGTGACAGCAAATAATATGTGCCACAAAATGTTTATGGTTAAATGAACACTTAATTGATAATTAAGTAATTTGCAGTTGTAAACAAATGCAAAAACAATAAGTTTGGCAAAAACACTAAAATAAATGAGTAAAAAGAAAGAAAGATGAATATAAACAAGGATGTGAGGGATAAAAAAAAAAAAAAAAAAAAAGTTTAATACTAAAAAAAAAAAATTGAAAATGAAATGGCTAGTATTAAAATTCTTTATTTAGAATAAATCAATCCATAAATTACAAATAAAACACTAAACAATAACTAAAATTACTAAATGATGTGTGAACAATATTATATGAACACTATTTTTATTAATTAAATTTTATAATTAATAAAATGGGCAGTATTAAAGTTCTATATTATGTAGAATAAGTAACATTTCATAAATTGAAAAGAAAATATTAAAAACTAGTAATATTAATACTATAAGTGAATTTAGGCTCACAACACTAAATTATGAAACTGTACATTTATTTTGAGATTTGCTAAAGATTTAGCAGTGTTAATTATTAGTGTTTTTAAAAGATTAAATGTGAGTGTTAGATGATGGCGAGAATAATCATGTAAAAAAGGAACATGAGCATGTGCAATGAAATTACAAATATCGACTGATACTGATGTATAAATAAATGAATAATTAAAATATTGAGGAGTACTGAATGCTGTCCCAGATGCAGGCCAACTAAATGCTGACCCACCCGGTGCCTGCTGATATGCAAATCTATCATTACCTCATCGGGATAGTCTGTCATTGTTGTTATTAACTCACCCTTATGTCATTCCAAACCTTTATGACTTGTGAACACTTAGACAAAATATCTTCTATGTTCCCCGGAAGAAAATTAATCAAACAGAATGACATAAGGGCGAGTTAATGATGATTTAAGATAAGCATACTGAAACCCCATCAGCCTTTCTACAACTCTGGCCACTTACACTTCAAGAGCTTTGAATGCTCAGACAAACAGCAACCACTGCTCCCTGCTGGGAAACAACAGACAGACGCATGGGTCTGAGGATTTTGGGGAATCAAGTGAGGATGAGGAGTTCCCATACAGATTTGAGCTGGGAAACAAAGAGCAGTGCAGAAGCTGGCATACACACAGGGACAATAGCTCCCCCAGAGCCAGCTGTCCGATTGCAGGGGGCTTCTGGGAACGGGAGGCCTGGGAAGACGGACCATAGACAGATGCAGTGCTGCACCGAATCAGAGCCGATACTTAGGGAGGGGTGCAAAGCGTCAGATGAAGCAGAAGGACAGCAGACAGGACATAACACAGACACAAAAGAACCAAAAAAAGACATGGTGAGCATGAACTGAAGTGAAGAGCCTGACAGTGTTTCCTTTTAATTCGAATATGTCAAATAACAAAACTAAATTTAAATTTTAAAACAACTCCCAAATCAAATAAATAACACAAAAGAAATCTCTTCATTTAAAAAACTGAGGCTTTGCCTATGCTCTTTCCTTTTTAGAGGTAACCACTGTATTTTAATCATGATCCAAACAAAAATGCTGCATACATGCAGCATGAGCAATTTTTAATCTAAATTAGCCTGTATAATTTCAAATTTTGAAACTATACTACATAAAACACATCTGCACAAAACAAAAACAGCAGACGGGGCTGATTGAGAGCACATTTTCACTCTCTGTCAGCAGGTGGCGCTTATGGAACAGCTGCAATATAGTGTGTTGATGGCTACCACTGTAAACAAAGCAGCGTTGCGCTTATGAACGCTATTTTAATACTCAATTTACAGAGGCAAGATGAAAACAAAACACCATCTAAACTTTTATGAAGACAGTCAGTTCCCCTCAGATACATTTCATAAACTCCCACCTCCAATTGTATCTCGATTCGTTTAACATCTCAACCGACTAGAATCGCCACACATCTGTATCGATTTTCAACCGGCTCGGGGTGCATCGTTACATCCCTAAAAGAAACCTTACAAAAAGCAAGCTATGTCAAGCTTTCCCAACTCACAAAACCCACTGCTGCCACATACCGTATGACAGTCTGAACTCATCTAAAATTGCACTAAACTAGGAAAATCTGTAGAATACAAAAGCAATGATGTACAGATTCTTTCACAAAAACCTTGGAGTCGCAGCAAAAACATTTGATCCCAGCTCATTTCAGTCCTACGTCAAAGGAACGGACAGATGGATCAAGCAATCTGCTCGAGAAAACACAATGCGAATATGAGAACAAACATAATTTATTTTCACAGATTAATAAATTCCCCTCACACTTGCATTATTCGTCTGATCATCAGGGTTGGAATGGCAATGGATTTATTCTTGTGTAATCATCACTTTTTAAGCTGACCTGAAACCTATGAAGGCTTCAAGAACCGACAATAAAACCAATAATGTAAATAGCATAAGAGACCGTTCTCAGTAGCCTGAGCTCATGTGGCCAGGCAGCTGAGCGTTTGAGTGTGACATCATTTACGAGCGTGTGCGCGTGTGTGTGTGACGCTGATGACAGGCTTCGGGATCCAGGCGAGAGCCCGAAGAGGTTTGGATGTCACAGTCGCGTCTGAGCGCTCTCTAATTACAGAGAACTGCTCCGCTTGTCAACACCACTGCTCTGGGTTGTCGTGCTAATCTCGCCAGTGTTACCGCAGTAATCTGAGATGTGCCAAATGACACCATCGGATATATGAATACAACACTTTCTACAGATGGCCACCTACTAAATACAAAACTCATAACTAAGTCTTAAAGTAATAGTTCGCCCAACCATGTCATCATTTACTCATCTATTTTATGGTGAGAAGTATTTCTCAAAATATCTACTATGCCTTTTTTGTCCACAAAGTGGAAGTCATTGGTAACCAAAACTAACTTTCTTCAAAATATCTTCTTTTGCATTCCCAAAGAAGAAATAAAGTTAGGTTTGGAATGAAATGAGGCTGAGTAAATAAAGACAATTTTTCACTTTTGGGTGAACCAAAATTAAAGTACGGTTTATAACGCATTCTTACAAAAATGTTGTGCTCACAGGAGGTGCTTCAAAGTTAGTAGTTAATGCACAAGTTAAATGTCAAGTTAACGCACAGATGCCATTATAAAATTGAGATTTGCCTAGAGAAGGTGACTGGCTAAAGTGTGCTAAAGAACAAATTACACAATGTCCTGACCAGAAGATTACAGATAGTTTATTTCACAATAAAGAGACCTAAATCTGAATGACCGTAGAGACGAAAAAATAAATAAATAAATATAACATTATTATTATTATATATTTGCGCATTTATTTTTTTCTTAATATAAATGGCTATCGAAATTTATCTTTGTTTTGGGCTGTCTAAATGTTAAGCTACACATTTCTCATTGCGCTAGCAAATGTTGACTATCCAAAAACTGCATAAAAATAAGCTACTTTAACTGTAAATACTATTGTTGGGTGCTATTCTTTGGAGAACTACTAGTGTAAAAAATGAATAAATAAATAATATATTTTTTATATATTTATATTGATAGAATATCAGAGAATGAACCACACAGTACACTTCAACATGCACAAACATGCAAACTCGCTAAACCCACGAATGCAAAACACTTCATCCAGATGAAGCAAATCTCTGCCGTTGTAACAAGCAGACAGCAGTCCGGTGAAAGAAGGTTAAAAAGGGTAGTGCATTAAGCTCCGAGGCAACAAAATCCCTACAGGCCTGAGATCTTCATCACACATATCAAATGACAGAGCGCTGCAGATTTGTCATCACATCTGAACTCAGAAAGCCATTAGGAAAGATGATATCACACCACTGGGTAACAAATAACTTTGGGCTCAACAGTTTACTTAGAAGTGGAAATGCCAACACTGTCATAGTAATAGACTTTTTTTTTCCCTTTTTCTTGGTAGTGATGCACCAAAATTAACTTTTATCAAAACCAAAATTTAAATTTAGCAGAAAACCAAACCCAGAAAATGAAGTTCATTTAAAAATCTATCAATTAATAATTTACACTCAAATAAAAACTTAAATTAAAAACCAAATTTTTTTTTTTTATTATTTATTTTTTTTTGCAGTTTCTGCTTAATATTTTTAGTTGCTGACATTACAGTGCGTCACTATATAAGTGCAGCCTAGATAATGTGAGATTTTAAACATCTAAACAGTTTTTTCAATGGAGTAGAGAAAGTATGTTTCAGCAAGACGTGGCCAGAAGATGCTCACAAACATTTTAAAGACTTCCGGCAGAGTATCCTCCACTCCTAACAGCTCTGACACAAACAAATCAAGGCAGACGTCTGATGAATCATGCCTGTCATAATCACCTCCATTTGTAGGGACGAAGGTTTGTAATTATGTGTGTGTACATTCAAACACGAACAAAGACCATAAGCATGACAAAGCTGCAGTTTGAGATCACTTAAGAAGAGGTTGCACTGAAGAAGGTAGCAACTATACACCCTCACCTAACAATTTTGCAGAAACGGATCACAAATCCGTTTAATGGCTTGGCCCCTTGTCCACAGTTAGGATATAATGACTCCTCAGCTTCTTTTAGGTGTAAGACTTCTCTTCTGCTAAAGCAATGTTCTTCTCAAACTTTTAAGGAAAAGTTCACCAGAAATGTTTACTCTTTCCAAACCTGGATGCTATTTTTTTTTTTTTTTTTTTACAATCTGATTCTCAAGTTTTTACCTGTTTTCCCTTATTGTAATTGACAACCATCTTTCTCATTATGAACGGTCATTACATGGAAAAGAGGAGCGTGACAATTTACTGATAATAAATTACATTTTGAACTACATTAAAATAGAAAACAGTTCTTTTAAATTGTTACAATATTATGGATGTATCTTTGACCAACTAAATGCAGACTTGGTAAGCAAAAGAGACTTCTTTAAGATAACCCTTATAGTTGTGTACATTAAAATGTTTTGACAAGAAAAAGGTCTAGCATTAAGACATCACCCATTTCTCTCCCCTTTTAATACTTCTAAATCAGAATTTGACTAGCCATCTAAAACAAGTAGGATGCAACTGATAAATAACCACCAGGAATTCCACTTAAGCACAGTGTAATTTTACAGATCTCTCACCTTATGAAGAGGCAAAACCATAAACGCTCCTCCTCCGCTGGCTTCCACTATTATGGCAACAAATTTGGGGTTGACTGCGCAGAATGCGCTATCCCACGTGACCCGGGACACCCTGATGTCATCATAGCACTGGTCGTTCTTCACCGCCTGGCCGAACACATGCCGGAACTTACTCTGTCGCACAACCCGTTTGAACATATCTGCAGAGAAAAACAGGATGAGAATGATGAATGAAGCCATCACATGACCGCTAGAGTGCTTTCACTGAACAGACATGAGCCACGTACAGGAAGAAATGGTTGAAATGCCATGCATTCATACTAACTCCTGTTACTGACAAGTAGATCTGCACAAATCCAATGCAATTCAAGTGCAAATCAATGCAAATTTTAATTTAGGCACACCATCATCACATTAGTGCACTGTAATCTGTAATCCAACGATGTTATGTGTAAACAGCACTTTTACAGTGTTTAAACAAGTTCTTAATCCACTAGCTAGCTTAAATATAATCCTAAAATGTGACAAGTGCTGTAGCGGTTGCACTAAAAGTCAATAATTACCTGAGCAGAACAGTGGCACTTCAATATCACAGAGTTAACTGATAAAACTGCCAAACATTCACATGATTTCAAAGTGTCTGGAACACAGAACAATGATGAAATCCATCTCAAAGAGCTCTGCTGAAAAATCAAAGCGAGTTCAAAGTGGGACAAGCTTGTTTTGACCGAACACATACCAGATGGGTTCACTATCACCAATGTGGAAAAGAACCAGGATAAATCCCCACTCAGAGCGCATTACTCACCCTATTTCACACAGCAAACTCTATGTCAGCGTCAACACTACACGTTGGTCTCCATGCTATCTGTTTCGGCTTGTCTTGCGATGGTTCTAAAACAAACCTGAATTACGAGAACATTCTGTCTTTATGTCATTTCCCAACAAAAACAACTGAGGCCCAACTAAAACAGTAGAAACACTAGAGCTGGACTGAGTCAAAAGCAAAATACAACTCTCATTGCTCGGGGGTGAGAAACAATGTGATTACAGTAAGTCTGTAATGTAGTTCACACCCTGATAAGCACATTTAGACCTGCATATTAATTAAATAGCATCATAATCTGGGCTGGTGCAAAATGCTTTGCACAGGGTTCTTGCAAGAAAGACTTTGTGCTTGATTGTAGTAGTATCTATAGTATATATAGTAATAGTATATAGACACAGACACATATTATCAAAGTTTGGCCATAAGATCATTAGCATGAACAGACTAACTGACAAACAGTAGTGGTATTTCCACGTGTCAGTTCCAAAATCAAACAACCTTGTCAATCGAAATGGAGAACGACCTGAAAAAGTCTGTTAAAAAACAGATTTATTATAGTTAACTAAAACCATTTTAAAAAAAATGTTACTTCGAAATAAAATAAAATCATAAATAAATAAATAAATAAATAAATAAATAAATAAAATACATACATACTTTAACTAAACCTGTAAGTAAAGTAACTAAAACTGAAATAAAAAATAAAAACTATACAGATAAAAAAAAGACAAAACCATAAAATTACTAAAACTTTAACAAGTATTAAAATTAAAACAGAACATATAAAAATAAGAACCCATTCAAAATATTAATAGTATCTCAATGATACTAAAATAACAAATACATAAAAAAATAAATGAAATAATACTATGAACAATTTATCCATGCACGCGTTTCAGTTTTTAAAAATATTTTGACCTCGTAATGTTATTTAAAATGTCATAACTGGACCTCCTGGTGAAAACAATAGATTTCGGTTTTATAACAACTTTTATTATGTTTTTTTCCCCTGTTATATTTTTTATATTAGCAGTCAATAGTGAAGGGTAGAGGACTGGGTCTCCTGAGGCTGGTGGAAAAGCATGGAGGAATGAGGACAGGAAGCAGTTCCTGTTGGTGGGTGTGGCTGTTTGACTGAGGAAGAAATATGACCTTGGTTTCCTGATAACACAGTGTGAAGCACAAAAGGTTTTACACCACTCACGTTACAAATGGTCTCTTTACACCACAATCTTTCAATAGACACATTTACTCCCATACACCATTTCTAATACACATCTGTCAATATGTAAATAATCTTATCCCTTCATTTGATAAGACCACTGTTACTAAAAGTGACAATAATTAAAGTGACAAATAATTAATAACTTTAATACAGCATCTTAAATTCTATGAATCACTAGAGAAAAAAAGTGATGCATTGTTACTTTCATCTAGTTTATAGATCAACAACTAAACAACTGTGCAGACACAACGCAAGTACACTTCCTGTGTTAGATGCTTTTTTAAAACCATGAAATGGATGCATTGTGATGTACATCTGAGTGTAGTGAATTATGGAAAAAAGGAAGGACTGACAATAAAAAAAGATGCTGCACAACAAAATTGTATAAATTAAAACAGATGAAAAATCTTGGCTATATGACATTTCTTAAAAATAGTATTATTGGTACTTTGAGAACCACATTTTTATATATCATAGTAATATGTTTCTGTCATAATTTCATCAAGTTAAACCAAACTTTTTTGGCATCTTTGAGTTTGACGAGTGTGTATGACAGTAGTTTTTCACAAATGAAAAGTGTGTGAACTGACTCTCAGAGCAGCTCTTAAGGAACACACAAACTACAAATACGTCAGTTGGACACTCGTTTGTTTTCTGTGACATTTATTAACAAAAGGCCGCCTGATATTGGGCAGATATGGCCATGATGCTACATCTCACAACACCACAGAAGGCCTCACGCAAGCACACTACTGTAGCAGCAGGGTCGAAATACCACAGATGCTCCAAACAAACTCAACTGCTGTGATTTCCTCATTCTCACCCTTTTCATTGCCTCATTTCTCATAAGCTGCTGAGGTCGACTGCCTGAGGGTAACATAAGTTCAGAAAGAACTGAAATCTCTTCATGAGCACAAGTGGAACCAAAAAGGTTTGTTTGGGCAGCAGAAACAGCTCTTCACAATGAACTTCTCAAAAAGCAGCTGTAGGTTCAACAACTGTCTTTTGTTCAAATAAGGATGTACAGAAAACAGACAGAGGGAACTTCGTGGTTACACTGCATCTCTTCGTGGTTACTGCTCAGCTGATTAAAGCAGCAAATGAAATGACGCAACAAGTCAACAAACCCTAAATTCACAAGACCCAAACTTCTAACTTGTATAAGACAGCATGCTGGCTAAACGGACTAATTGAATTGCTTCTTAACTGTAAGTTAACTGAAAACAGACTATTTGTGGCTTTGGTTATATGTAGGGTTGCAAAGAGATGGAAAGTTTCCAGAAATTTACCAGAATTTTTCACCCCTTTGCAACCCTAGTTATAATGTGCTATGTGCAATTACATGATTCATTATGTTGATTTATTTGTGAATATTTCAGTTATAATATCAACAAATTATTTCAATTACTTCAATTGTTCGATGATTCACACTGCAATATGCTGTGGGTTACAACTCAAATCATCATCACATAGCCAAAATTAAAATTGTAACTGATCAGGAAATCAGTAGAATAATTTAAACAGAATAATATGTTTAATGTGCATTTATTTATTGGCCATTAACTTCATTCTAAAGATTAGACTGCAATGCAAGTGATACAATATATTAAAAATGGAACAAAACAGAAACTTAAAAAAATAAAAATAAAAAAATTTGAAAAAAGTGTGAAAATAAAATAAAAAAACACTTTTAAAATTGTAAATTGAAAATAATTTAAAATGAAAATGAATCAATTAAATTGGAAAAAAAGATAAATTGGAAAAATAAGCAATAATTAGTGATATGTGGGCAGATAAACACATGAATTGTATGAATTATAAAAACAAAACAAAGAGAGAGAGAGAGAGAGAGAGAGAGAGAGAGAGAGAGAGATGAGAGAGAGAGAGAGAGAGAGAGAGAGAGAGAGAGAGAGAGAGAGAGAGAGAGAGAGAGAGAGAGAGAGAGAGAAAGGCATCATGCATAAACCTCACCTGGCTCAGCACATTTTCCTTTGCAAGCCTCTGCAAAGGTTGTCAAACATTCACTCTCTGTTGCCTGTAGCAACATTACGCTTGCAAGAGCATTCAGAGGCACTGCTTGCATTCTTTTGTCTGTTTTAATCAATCACTACATCATCTCTATGATATAAAACAAGCTCAATATACATTCCAAACAGAAAGGTGTAATTCAGAGCAGGTGTAAGTCAATACCTCATGATTGTGAAATTTATCATTCACCACACCTCAAAATCAAGATAAAATCAAAGTGAATCACAGTTTTCCCTCAATCCACACCAGAAGCAAGCGGCAAAACTACATTACTATTATTGTGCGTAAATTGAGAAGCACTTTGTAATATAGTCACAGTCATTTCCTCTGGGAATAATGCCATATAAAATGATAATCAGATGGTCTTACTGTGCCAGAAGGACAACCTCACACAAACAGCTCCGGAAAAGATCCTGTGTTCCGAAACAATAAAAGGCAGTAAAGACTGGAGTGAACTCCAAGTGAACCTTTGTAAAATGAATCTGAATTCCAACGACGCCCATGGGCTATATAGAGTGACCCAAACCGATCACGTTCAACACTGCTAACTATTAATGAGATAAGACTCTTTGGCCGAGTCAGAACAGCAAAGAGTTAAACCATCAAATCCAATCTGAACAGTGTAGCCTGTAGTCATTTCCAGCTATGAGTCCTCGATCCATGATATTGCTTTCTCCAGTGAAAAAGTTGACTTCTGAAAGGAAAATATGCACAGATCATGCACCATTTACAAGCGAAAACAGTTTTAAACAAATATGTTAATGTGAGAGGACAACAGGGAATGGGCATTTTCACTGGAATGAAGCATTATGGATAACGGTATTTTTGCCAGAAGTGATGGATTACAGTTAAAGTCTTAATTATGAATTTGTTTATTACAAACACAAAGCATTTCACTTCACCAGACGTTAATTGATGGACTGGAGTGGTGTGGATTACATGAGAATTATGATATTGTGTTTGGACTCTCATTCTGACGGCACCCATTCACTGCAGAGGATCCACTGGTGAGAAAGTGATGTAATGCTAAATTTCTCCAAATGTGTTCTCATGAAGAAACAAACTCATCTACATCTTGGATGGCCTGAGGGTGAGTAAATGTTATTTCTTACAACTATTCCTAGTTGTCTAATATTCAAAAACTGATATTGTACTGACATATTGTGCATCCCTAGGAAAAGCTGCTGAAAATGTCACATTATACAATATTAATACCAAGAAGTAACCCCATAATTATCAGACAGTTTCAGTAATGGCATAAACTAATTATGACTTAGGAACACAGGTACCAAGTGGAATGATTCCTCCTTCCTTTTTGTCTGTCTTGCAATTCGTCACTTCCATAATTTTCATAAGTGTACATGTGGAGATAGGATTCACTTCATAAATTAGCAGAGCTGCACTTGATTTGACATCTGCACCGCTCTGAAGACCTGACGTGGCATGTGAATCCAGATGAAACGTGTTGACCTTGTGCTCAATCTGCTCAGCACTATCCTGCTGCTGGTATTTAGTCTCTACACCACACTGACACACCAGAATGTCACACAACGTCTCTTCCACGAAGGCTATCCGCAGATACTCCACTTCACACTTGCATCAGCTGTGCCAGAGGTTAACATGGGGTCACAAACCGTAGCGCTCTTGGCAGTCATGTTGCAGGCCAGGTGGAACGAGAGAAAAAGCGAGTGATAGCGAAAGGGAAGGAGAGAGGGGTTCGTGGTGCTTTGCGTAGATTTGAATCAGCAGGTTCATGCAGTCGAACTGCAGTCTGCTGTTTGAAGGTGGAGTCTGGATGTAGTCAAAGTAGAGCAGAGGACTACTGCCAAGTAACACATGGTGAAATCCAGCCTGTATTTACCAACACTCATGAATCGCCTAGCAACACCAGCAAAATACCACAGTAGGAAAGAATGGGAAAAAAAAGGTAGAACCAAGTAGAAGTAAATTTGGCCTTTTAAGTACAAAACGTACCCAGCTGATGCTGAGACTCAATGCAGAGCTCTCTGATATGTTACTGAATCACACAGAGATTATTTTCAGCCAAAAAAGGCTACATTACAAGGTCTATTTTAGCAGACAGGCCTATCACAATCACTCCAAACTCAAATAACATGTCAAATGATTCCTTTAAATCATCTTTGAGGGTTTTAGTTCACTTTAACCAAGCAAACTGAAGCATTAAATGGATAGTTCAACTTCATGTCGTGACGGTTCTGTATGACTTTCTTTCCTTTTTTGGAAATAGAAGATATTTTTAGAAATGTATCAATGTTTTTTCTCTATACAATGAAAGTCAATGGTCACCAAAACAGGTGAATATTCTTCAAATTATCTTCTTTTGTTTGGAAAAACAAAATTCATACAGGTTTGGAGAGACCAGAGATAATCAATCCAGAAGTTAGAGCACTTTATTGGCCCACTTTAAAAGAAAAGAAAAAAAAAAAAAAAATAAAAAAGTTAAAGAAAATTCAAACTCAAATGTTCAGCGTGTACTATATTTACCGAAGTAGCCCCTAAAAAAGGATTTAGGCTAGATTGCGACTGCCATTATAAACGGACCCTAAATATGGAACTTCAAGCTAGGGCTGGGCGATATGGCCTAAAAAAAAAAAAAATCCCAGATTAAAAAAAAAAAAAAAAAAAATCAGATTTACGATTTAAATCGACAGTGAAAATGTAACATAACATAACATAAATGTAACATAAAACATAAAATTGTGACCCTTTTTGATAAGTTTCTTTAAACACGAGTTTGACATCTTGTTATTCAGTAGATAGGAGGTAGTTCTGATAAACAATGGACGATGACATCGTGGGGGTTAGGGGGAGTGCCGAAGCTGAATCCATATTCAGAAAGGCACAGAAAACAAATAGCGATTGCTAATGGTTGCCTGTTACTTTAATTACAGTACATAACATTTCACTTACCACATGAACAGAGTAAGGAGAGATGACTCAGGACGATGACAAATGATTTGCAGATCATGAGCAAAATTGACAAACATCTAATCTTGTAAAATGTGTGGCAAGTACTGCCACTCCATAGTATAAACACGGACATGTGATTGCCAATCTCGAAAGTGAAAGTGAAACTAAAAAGCGATCGTGCATTCAAAAGCAGTTGCAATGCATAATAGCGGCTCCCTGATTCCCGTAATTTTATATACAGATATGATTATCACCCAATGATAAAACTGAGAGGGAAAGAAATATACATTTTCCTCCCATCTCATATTTATTCTCCGCAGTGAGTCAATGTCATGGATGTAAGGGCAGAGCAAGTTTAAATATATCTTTCTAGTCTATATTTCCATCTTGTAATCCCGCTGTTTTAGGTATTTAAAAAAAAACAATTATTTGTAATAGAGCACTGACTGTTGTTCATGTATTTATGGCCTCATTTGGCGACGGCAGACGTTGAAAACACTGCGCGCTTCAGTGTGTAGTAAACGAAACTGCGCGTCTGTGCATTCATTCATAACGAGACACGCAGGATTCATATTTAAATGGTATTTTTGCAGCTTAATATTTACAGATACTAGTTCATATCGTGATTTGATTTAAGTGTAATGACCTACTTTTGATTTATTCATCCAAACTTTGACAAATTCAATGACATTCCGCCCATTCGGGACTACGGGAGCCCAGAGGGGAGCGTCGGCAGATGTTAACAAGAAAACAGATTTTCATTCAAATAAATCGACGTAAACTACACATTCGAGTTAATCGACAAAATTGATTTATCACCCAGCCCTACTTCAAGCAGTCTTGATTATTACATTTGGACTTCAGTTCTAAGTCTATGAGAAAATGTCCAAAATGTTTATACTGTATATGTACTTGAAATGTGATGTAGATCAGTTGTGGTTCCAAGAAGCTTGGACCATACTGAGCTGAGATATTGGAGTTTCCGCAAAACATCTGAATAACTAAATTTTGTTGTGGGCCAAAGTCAGCCACTGTGGTTAAACCAAGTAAAATGCAAAAAAAATAAAAAATAATAAAAAATAAAAATAGTGGTTTTGCAATACCAATACATAGAGGGCAATCACGCAAAAAGGAGAAAAAATTTAAAATGGTCAAGCAACCAGTTTTCCAATTTCTTGACCACTTGAGATGGACTGACCTGATCTTGTCTGTTGACATGTGAGGGGAAATAAAAACACCTTTCAGGATTGTAATGGAGTATTTTATTCCACACAGGGCTTCAGTCTTACAGTGTATGCTTTGCATTAGATATATATTAACTCCAAATCTCCTACATGTGATCGGTTTCACAAAGGCTAACAATGACTTCATCATTCAACAGCCCACATTCTGACAAGCACAAACGCGACATGCTGTATCACTCCAGCACACAATAGCCATCTTGACACTTTCCATGAGTCATAAGGCGGCCGCCTAGAACATCCCAGCAGCCATTAAGACAGTTACATAACACCATAAAACATCCATTTATACAAATCGAGTCCCCTGTATAACTTTACCACATAATCTGGCCATAATCGGCAGCTGAAAGGCTCGACATTGTTGTCAGCACATGTCGAAGAATCTTATTCAACAAGACACTGACTAGAATGAAAATGTCCCCTAAAAAGGCAACAATGGGAGTCTCAGAGCGCTGGAGAATGGGAAATGATAATTGTCTCCATCTCAATTGTCTAAATGTCTCCAGCTTCCCCTACACAAACTGATATTAATGCTGCCCACTTACACAATACAGCACAATTCCAACAAACAAACACAGCTGCGATTCCTTTGAACAGCACCAGAAAAAGTCAATGTTTACTTCAGTTTGTGCTTTTGTCAGCAAAAAGAGAAAAGCAGACATTTACGAAAGGAGTTACAGATCGTTTCCACAAAACTTTGTTCTTAAACATTTAAAAAAAAATCAGACCTAAGCCAAAACAACTGGGACAGATTAGACTATTCCTAATGTCTACAATAGCTTGGCTACTGGAGACAAGAAGAGTCTATATCATTATTTCTCAATATTATAAGACAAGCATAAAAATTCACCAGTAAAAACCCGTTAATTGGTTAACAATAAGTTACCTTACAATTTACAATGAATACTGATAATGTTTAACATTGCATTATATTTAATTTTACTGTTAAATAATTTAAGGTTTATGATTGTCAGAAGTACAAACTATGAAGAGCCAGATCATAACAAATGATATGGAAATGGGCATTCTAGAAATCCTTCCATGACCACATATAATTAGGCTATATTTTATTTTTAAAGGTTTAGTTTCTTCCTATTTTTGCTACTGGTAATGAACATTGGGATGTTTTGTCTTAAATTTTCTGTCATTTAGTTAATGTTTATTGCTTTATTTTAGTAATTTGTGATTTGTCTTTGTGTGTATCATTGGCCATGTTTTATGGTCACTTATTATGAACTCCGATTCATCATGATGGTTTTGGTGATTATCAGTAAATTTTAAGGTAAAATGCAGATTTTGGTAGCTTGAGTAGATTGGTATATTAACATTATTTCACTTGTTGAAACATATGGGTATAAGTTGTAAAATACGCAGGCACCAATATGCCATCCTGTAAAACCGAAAACAGTTGTTTTTTTTAACTGTAAATTTTTAATAACCAAAGCCGCTGTCTCTTTACTATAAATGTGCTGGCAAAATGAGTCGGAATGTGCATGGACTAATTTTGAGCTACAGGCAAAAGAAATGAAAAATGTCAGTTTTGGTCAAATTTGAGGTATTCACAAAAATGAGTTGATTAAGCCCTCTTCTAGCAATCCCAATGCTCCAAATAGTAATTAAACATCTAAAATGATCTTTATTTGAACGTTTTCTGAGAGTAGCAGCCTACCTTTTCTCTAGGGATGCACCGAATATTCGGCCACCGAAATTTTCGCCGAAAATGGCCCAAAAGTGCATAATTTACATTGTACAATTAAAACTACAATAAATAACGTTATGAGATAAATGTTTTAAATGCAATTTTGAATATACAAATAAGAAATGTTGGGGGGGGGGATATATAATAATAATAATAATAATAATAATAATAATAATAATAATAATTATAATAATAATTTTAATAAGTTTAATTTATATAGTGCCTTTCCCAGCTCAAGGACGCTTTACCAAAGCAGGAACACAATGGACAGTCATTTCACATAGTCACAAACAGTCAGCACAAATAATTAAGTTGGAGCGTAGACATTTGCCCAGTCCAAAAATAAAATGAAACAAGATGAATGCAGTTGCATATCATGATACAGCAAAGACACATAGAAACAACATAGCAACACATAACAATATAGAAAATACATACAAACAACAGTTTTAAACATACTAACCCCGGCAGTAGGTGGCGGTAAGTCACTTAATGAGTGAGTCATTATTGAATCATTCATTCAACCGTTCACTGAATCATTCAGTAAAAAACACCGCTGTATGTTGCTTGGAGATTGCGCAATACTTCTGCTGTGATTTTTGTTTGGAACTATTTTAGTTGGTGAAACAGAACAACAGTCAATATTGTGTCTAAAATGTAAGTAACTTAATTATGTGACTACTTAACTACTTGTTTGTTTAACTAAAATCAATATAACATTTGCAATCGTGAGAATATTCGGCAATTAGCTCCCTTGTCATGGTATGTTGCTTAACTACATTAAGTTATAAATAAAAAAAACTCAACATTATGAAATTTTACCTCAGTATGTTTCTTCTGTGAGTTTCTTTATGTGTCCTGTTCAGCTCTTTTGCTCATTTCATAGTCATTGATTTGATTTCTCCATAAAAGTCTCTTACAAAGAAACAGGCAGCGCGAGACTAAACAGCGTGACCTTGATACCAGAAATACACTATCCATTATCAATCGCTGTTTACATTGAATGTAATAAAATCAGAAGAATCATTCTTGCGTTTCGACGCTTCACTGTTTTTTTATTTTTTTTTGGTCACATAGGCTATTTGTCTGGTCGGCCAAATAAAATTATCAAGCCATTTTTCAGTAAACTTCATTTAACCCATTTTAAACTATCTAGGAAGCTGGTCAGCTAACTGTAGCATGCAGTAACTACAGCGGGGGGAAAAAAAATCTGTCTGTCCAATGATTGTAAACTGTCACAGGTCTGTCAGACTGGAGACATTTTTGCGGAATTGGGACAGAAAATATTTAAGACCCATCGAATCTGAATTTAAGACATTAAGACGTTTTAAGGCCTTTTATTAGGAAAATTTTATTTAAGACATTTTAAGACTTTTTAAGGACCCGCGGCCACCCTGTTAAAGAAAAGATGGAATCACTTGCTGCTCTTGATTAAACTGTTTATTTGCATCTTTGTTCTTATTTTTAATAAAGATAACATTAAAAAAATAGCTATTAAGGTAACTACTACTACTACTACTACTACTACTACTACTACTTTAATAAAATTGTTTTCAATTCACTTATCTTTTGAGGCTGGTTATTTGTCACCTATGGTATTGATTTAGTATCGATACCGAGGTATTACATTCTGGTATCGTACCAAAGCCAAAATTATGGTAACGAGCCATCCCTAGTTTGTCACCATTACGGGAATGCAAAACAATCTACACAGAGTAGCCGAGGAACCCTGGCAAAGACTTTGGGAATTTATTGCAACGTGAACACAAAATGCAAATAACATCTAATGAACATAATGATATAGAGTAAAAGTTTCTGAGTGCAACTACTTTGCTTGGCCATGCTTGTGTTCTAGGTTTGACAGTTAAACCTAGCCTGGGCACTAATGCATAAAATTCCAGACAATGTCCAGAAAACGGCTGGACAGTTTTCCAAGGAATGTTGTAATGAGAACAATGAGGCAGGACTTGCTCTCACATTCCTCACCCATTAAAAACTGCACAAATAATGCCACACAGAACCAAAGACTGAATTTACACGGTCACACCAGCCGTGTTAGTAGACTGCCTACATGAACAAAAGTAGTTACAGATGGCCAGAAGTGTTGTCATCCAAAACAAGCTGTGGTAAAAACAAGTTTGTTGGTCTAGGATTCTCAGCCACATAGTATTAGGAAAACAAGGGTCAGACTAAGATGTTTAATCGTAACCTGCTTCAAGACAGATACAGCTTTGTAAGGTGGGTTACTGGGTCAAAACCACACAGTTTCCTCTACATGTTCTTCAAGACAGCAATTCTGCAGGCCTACACTACCATTTAAAAGTCTGGGGTTGATAAGAATTTATTAAGATTTTTTCCATAGAAGTTCACACATAGAAATCACAAATGATTATGATCACAAACAGTAATATAGTAAAATATTACTACAATTTAAAAAAATGTTTTCTAATATATATATAAAAAAATTTACTCCTGTGATGGCAAACCTGAATTTTCAGCATCATTACTCCAGTCTTCAGCGTTACATGATCCTTCAGAATTCATTCTAATATGCTGATTTTTTTCCTATTATTATCAATGAAAAGAGTTTCTGCTTAATGTGGAAACTGATAAATTTTTTCAGAATTCTTTGTTGATTAGAACATTCCAAAGAACAATTGTTTAAAATGGAAATATTTTGTAACATTAAAAAAGTCTTTACTATTACTTTTGATCCATTTAATATATCCTTGCTGAATAAAATTATACATTTCTTAAAAAAAAAAAAAAAAAAAAAAAAAAAAATCCTGACCGACCAAATCCTTTGAACAGTAGCGTATATAGAAAAGAAAGTTCACCAAAAATGATATGTACTCACCTTCATATTCCAAACTGTTATGAATTTCTTTCTTCCATGGAAAACAAAAAGTTAATTATTTAATATCATCTTGGAAGTCTTTTTTTATATATAATGACTGGGTCTATCAAGTGGTGAACTTGACAGAACTCAAAGCTGCCAGTCGAATGTGCCATACAGACATGCTGGCAGCCAAATAAGCACGCTTGACCAAGAGAGAGAGAAAGAGGGGGGAAAAAGATGATCTGGGCATGTCATGTTTTCAACGTGTGCACTAATAAAAAAGATGGAATCAATCAACAAAGCCTGAAAACTAGAGACTGCAAAAATGGGAAGAGCTTTCTCAAAACGAAAATATGAACACAAACGGCCACTTTTCTTATGATCCGCTCATTTCCCGGTGGATAAAATCAAGAGTCATCTGTTTTCCTCACAGCATATTCACAGTTTCACTTGAATGACAGTAATTCATGCATGACTTAAAGAAATCCCTCCAATAATTAGAACATTGGCGACTGGGATTATGAGAAGAAAGATAAAAGAGTTACTTCATCCAAATCTTGAACTGGATACCAACTAATAAGCACCGCAAGCAAGTCACTAAATGATCCATAGATTCCTGACCGCAAGCTCAATCCAGCTACTGTCTCCCTGTGAACAGATGTCAGAAAAGAGCTGAGATGCTTGAATGAAACTAATCGCGGTTCTACTTGTACAACAGAAGAAGAACTAGGAATTATTTGAGAGACCTAAAGATGATCTTGATCAAACCTTCATTTAACCAACAAGAGGAAAAGCCTTTCTATTGTGGCGACTCTCCCTTCACATTGAGTTCTGGGCAATGAATCAGAGTGATACCGCCTCCACAACCATCTGAGGCGATTCCTTCACTTCCTGAACTCAGCCGTGCACAAAGGAAGCCTTGTAACGCAGCACTGTGGCATCACTGGGACTACTGGATTCATGGTGAAACAGAGAAAAGTTGATCGGAGAACACACACTTTTTTTTTTCAAAGAAAAGTATGATTTTGATCGCTATATGTGCAGAGACGTGCAAAAGTAGTACAGGTGTAACCTACCATTCCAAAGTCTGAGGTCAGACAGATTTTATTTGAAAGAAATTAAATACTTTTATTCAGCAAGAGTGCATTACATTGATCTAAAGTGAACATGACGACGTTTATAATGCTACAAAAGATTGATTACAAATAAATGCTGTACTTTTGAACATTCTATACATCAAGAATCAGAATCATGGAAAAAAAATTATCACTGTTTCCACTAAAAAAAAAATGAATCAATACATTTTTCAATTCACATAAGAAATATGTTTCTTGAGCACCAAATCAGCAAATCAGAATGATTTCTGAAGCATCACGTGACACTGAAGGCTGCTGAAAATTCAGCTTTGCCATTACAGGAATTACATTTAGAAATATATTCAAATAGAAAACAATTTTTTAAACTGTAGTAATATTTTACTGTATTACTATTTGTGATCATAATATTTTGTGATCTCTGTGTGTGATCTGTGTGTAAACTTATCAAAATTATATTAAAAGAAATAATAATAATAATAATAATAATAAATTAAATGATAATAATTAGAAATTAAATTACACTAATAATAAATTAAATAATATTGAACAATAATAAATTAATAATAATAATAATAATAATAATAATAATAATAATAATAATAATATTTATCCATCTTATTTTGCCCATAAAAGCAGGCACGGCCATTTGTAAATTTACTGTGTCTGGCTTCCGGTGTCATTCACTTCCAGCTATTTTAAGCTGTACAAAATAGCTTGTTTTGCTGCTTGATATTGCAGACTAGTTTGTCTTACCATATTATTTTAATGTATTATCTTAATTATGAACAAACTGGTTTGGAGTGCAAACAGTTTTACCATTTACTGCACTTTGTTATTCTTCGTGTTATTTCCCTATAGCAGCTAATGAAGCGGAAGCCTTTCTATATGAAATCACTAGTAATCCACTGTGACCCATCCCTGCTGCATACAGGTGGGCCCTGCAGTGGTCAGTCATGTAGCTGCTTTTTACTGCTATAAAATCCAGACACATTACTGGGCTCTGACATAACGCCGGCAGAGAAAAGGCACAAGACAGAGCAAGTGACAGCTCCAAATGCTGGAGTGTAAGAAAGTAAAAGATAGGGAGAGAGTTTTTGCATATAGTCAGACAGAGCCATTTTACACTTGACTCAGTTCAAACACCATACATGGCTCTGTTTAAAAATTCCATTTACCAAATATTCTCAACACAAGCACTCCCTTCAACCCTGCCAGCCACAGTCTCGTATAACTAGAACTCATTTGACACTACTGGGCTCATTATGGCACCCTGACCCCTGATATACACCACTACAAGGATATGGGAATGTTGTTAAGGACGTTCACTGCTGCCGTATCCTGTTGTCTCTCCACCATGAAGGCCAAACCCAGAGGGAAGGTTAACAGTATTAAAATTCAACTGAAGTGTTGAGCTGCACAACCCCGATCAGTCCTGGCATCATCACACCAGAGGTTGATACAATGTTTCTAATCCAAATAAATGCATTCTCTGACTGAAAAGTCACTGGAATACATAGAGATGATTTATCTGCAGGCCCGCATGGAGTCTGAACCCACTGAACTCTGCAGAGTTTTCCAGGAATGAAAAGCCCATCATTCACAAAACTTGACACATCCCTCGCCTTTATGTGCCTATGAAATATTTTGTCTAATTTGATTATGCTTTCAAAAATTTATATTCATAATATTGCTGACATTTTATGATGGTAAAATCACTTTGAATATATTGTGAATAATCAACTATATCACTTAGTCTATCGGGGTCTATATGCACTACCAAATTTTGGGATCTTAATTTTTTTTTGGTAGAGAAATTAATATTTTGTAGTTAGTTAGTTAAATAAATAAATAAAATTCTTTAACTTTCTGTTTATCAAAGAATCTTGAAAAAAAAATATACTGTGGTTTCCCCCAAAAAAAATTAAGCAGTACAACTGTTTTCAAGATCAATGATCATTTTTGAGCAGCAAATCAGCATATCATAACTGCTTCTGAAAGATCATGTGACACTGAAGACTGGAGTAACGATGCTGAAAATTCAGCTTTGCCATCACAGGAATAAATCACATTTTAAAATAAATTCAAATAAATTTTTTTTTTTTTTTTAAATTTTAATAATTTAAATATTTAAAAATGCAGCCTTGGTAAACAATCATTTTGACTGAACTGTACAGTCTCACTCATTAAGCCACAAGACATTTACACAAATCATGACCTTATTCTCCTTGCTGAAGCTTAGCTTGTTTCACAAAACCTTTGACTGAGAGTGTGACAATCTGACTGTGGCTTAAACTTAAACTGAAGTTTATTAGCTTGTGCTGAACCATGTTATGTGGACAGATAATGCTGCTTCCTTCCTCGTCAGACAGGGTGTGGTTCTTCGCACGGTACAACTGGTGACAACAAGTTTCTGTTCCCTTAGGCATTTCAGTAAGACGTCCTCGAGTCAGGGAATACCTTGGGTAGCCATGCCTGTAATATAAATCCCACACCTTTCTGACAACTCCTTTAAATCTTAAGTTTTTCCATATTCGCATTAGCCTGTCAGTGGTTTAGATATGCAAACGGGAGCCAATTAATCAGCCATGCAAATAGGCAATATGAATGAATGGAGACAGCAGCTTTCAAGCTTTAAAAAAGGATACAGAAGCACAAATAAAATATAATGAAAGTGGACTTACAGTGAGAAAACAGCATGAGTAATTTAGGCCAATTTTATGATACTTTGGATCCTTTTTGAAGCTTGAAAGTTTCAGTGTCCATTGACTGTAAATGAAACGTTCATTAGAAATTTGTGCACAGTGGCAGAAGCAGTCAACAGGTTTTGGATGACATGAGAATGAATAAATGAAAGGATTCTAACAGCAGGGGGATGACACCACCTAAATCCTCTTCCTGCTCCAGGGCCAATGAGGGCAATTGTGATGGAATTGCAGGATTTTGCAGCCTTTCGTAACAGTGAGATAAGAGGCAAGTGTATGAGATTCTCTGCCACTGCTATCAGCTGCAATATTTAAACACCAGCTAACTATTTTGCAAGTAATCAGGTCTAACATAAAAATGACTTAAAATTTACTTTGAAATCAGAGAGCAGTTACTGTATCGTCACAAAAAAATAGTTGGGTCCTGTGATTTCCACAATGCAGAAAACACGAGGGGAATCACAGAATCCAGTCATAAATAATGGAATTTAAAATCAAAATAAAATACAAAAGTAAAACAATTTGGGAAAAAAATAAAAACTGATTTTATAGAGGATAACAAATGAGATTTATGACAACATTATTCACCTTAGGAAAACATTAGGTTTTACGGACGAATACATATGCTGGTTAAAATTTACAACCTCTGAATTGGACTTAAATGCTCAGATTTATAAACCCAGTGGGCTAAGCTTCTACACAAACTCACTTTACAACAAATAAAGTGCCATGAAATGTAGCATTCAGAATGGAGCTCAAAATCTGGATCTGTTGTTTAGTTATTGAAGATCCATAGTCTCGTAATCAACAAACAAAAGCCCCTGTCTTGTTGACACTTCACCTTTCAACATGCTCTTACAGCTTGTAAAAGGTGACATTTGACTATTCAGCTTAATGTCACGCAGGTAAACAATGAACAGAAGCAAATAAAACTAAAGGCTGAAACGTCAAAAGACTTCTCAGTGATGCTCCTAACCTGTTATTTGCTGTAAAACTGTTTTTAATCAATGTCACATAGGGCAAATCTTTCTCAAATGAGCAACAAGATCGTTTCAGCAAAGACAATGCTTTATAAGGACAGCTGCAGGTCCTGAAAAAGGTTGCATTTAAGTCTGCGTACCTGCTGATGGTGAGATATCCATCGCCTAAAGGATGAGCGCTTAACACAAGAACGTTATCTGGTAAATGTGCAATGCAACCTAAAACTGTCAGGTCTTTAGAGGAAACAAAACTTCCTTAAAACTCAACAGATTCTCTCTGCCTATATATGTCCAGTTATTTCTCTCTATCTCTCTTACACACACACACGCTCTCGAAGCTGCATCCTCTCCAGCCTTGCGGCAACTTCCTGCATCTCCTGACTAATTTTACCCAGCATCCTGACCCATTTCCCAAGGAGCACAAGGAAACAGGCACAGAGGAGCCGATGCAATGATGTCCACACGCATAAACAGGCTGATGCATTCTGACGGCCAGCCCAAACATTACCATGTCAAGATTTCAGCGTGGCCTCCAGCTATATCATGCACCAGCGATGACTAAACAAGAACAAAATCTGGACTCTTGAAAAAGGAAATAAAAAGGGCTATAATTGAACCATAATGCACTTTTATCCATGTAAAATGAGTTCTTTCATCCTGCTGGTTCTATAAAAAATATATTTGATAAATGAAATCCATGAAATGGAATTGTAAACGTTAAGTCAAAACAGACAGTCTGTAAAAAAGAAAGCCGTCAATACAAACATATCTGGCATTTCTTAGATTTCTAAACAAACTTTTTTTTTTATGCCTTACGTCACAGCATTTGAGGTTTCATTATTTTTATATTCTTTCCTGCTGTCTGGCAAGTTAGTGAGTCAAACTGAAGCAATGTGGTCGACACATGGGTAACCACAGAAAACCCTGCACGCTACATAACATTCACTACAACACTAACCGGGTGTAGCAGCCCAAACACTTGTTCTCCTCCTTTGAGATAACTGAAGGTTAATGCAAGTAAAAAGACAAGTAAACCTCCAAGACAGTACACTAACACTTTTAGGGTGGATCTGAAGCAGTCAAACTCAACAACTCAAAACAAAGGAGCAATTTAATCTAAAATGCCTTATAGTGTTTTACGCTTATTACAGGGATAGACAGTAACCTGAGGTAAAGAGTCATGCTGAAAGGAACAATGATAACCAAACAACTTTTGTTCTGAAATTGCAGAAATTTTGGCTTTTTTTTATGCATTGAAAAAAAATTGAAGTGTTTCTAAGGAAAAAGGAAGGTTTTAAACAGAAACCACACTGCATTGAAGGTTCACTCAGCAAGTTTCTGTTCACATTTATCTGGTTATTCATTCCAACTGATACATTTTCAGATGTCCCTGCATTTATTCTCAATCTCAGCTCTGTTTTTACATGAAATGTATTATTATTAGTAAATCTGTCAATTGTATGACAAGAACAATCATGTTGCACCCATAAAGGGGCAACCCACTCCATGTAGAACATAACACCTTTTTCTTAAAGACTGATATCACCACTTCAACAAAATTTCTCAAAACTGCTGATCATTTCGTAATATTTAACTTGCACACAGACATCACATTGTTTTAAGTTTCAAAGATGATTTTTAATGCATCCACCCTCTTGGATCTGACAAGATAATCCACTCCTACAGGAAGTTCAGCCAACCTGTTTAAACACGTCTTGGCCACTAATCTCTCTACATTTTTCTCTTATATATGTATTGATTGATTAAACGAATTTGATGATTCTGCATATTTTAATTTCAGATCATTTGTTCCAAGGCTTGACACTTCTATCTCCTACTGATATAAACTTTCATTTTTGCTCTGAGCAGTGAGTAGAGGACAAACCAGACCAAACTGACAGTTCCAACAACTGACTTCAGCAAAGCAAGCTAAAAGTTGCCAAAAATTCAGATAAATCACATTGGCTTTGGTTGCAAATTAAAGTGGTTAACCTTTAGCTTTATTTGTTTAGTGATCACTCACTCGCTCTCTGTTCTTCTAATGTGATCAGCAAACGAAGATTCGAACATTCGTTTCAAATTTCAAATGAAAGATTCTAACATTCTAAACTAGCGATTTAAAAGAGAAAAATCGAACATTTCATATTAACATTACTATTAGTATTATGTTTAATTCAAATATTGTAAGATTCAAACAGAGCCAGATGCAGCAACTTTCGCTTCCCACACTGTTCAAACACAAAGTCAAAAGGGTTACCTAATCCATCCATACAAATCACAGCACTACATGTTCCACCCTAAAACCATGTCAGTTCAGATATGAAACATTAGAATGTATTAAATCAGTCCCCCGTTTTGAGTTCTGTAGATCAGCCCATCTGGCCTGATCCACGCTGCCATGATCCCTTCGCATGGACACATCCTTAAACTTACGCACAGCAATGCAATCTTCGCCTCCTGATACAAACATTACGTGACAGAACGAGTATGCGCCTGTTCTTACCTTCTCAGCTGTCGTAGGAAAAATATATCCAGGCCCGACTTTAATTTTGTACTAAAGACAGCTTTAGTTTTCCCGCAGCAGTCCCTGATCGCGCGAATGTTCCCTCTGCCTCTGCCTCACTCAACTTGTCCGAGACTCGCCGGAAGCCACGCCTTGTTTCGTTTTCCCCGCCCCACGTAGAACGTGATTAGACAAAAGAAGAATGAGCGGCGTCAAAGATCACCAATCACAAAACATATTCATCGTAGCCCCGCCCACTCAGAGCGTAAACAGGTATGAAGTTTAATGTGGACGACGTGACTGCACGCACTTGTAGAACCAGTTTGTGAACGTCATACGTGCAGTGAAGACAGTAAACGTTAAGTTACGTTGATTAGTAAGTTGATAGTATCATGGATTGGAGTATAAACACGAATTTTGGATAGCTATTTGCTTTTTTGAGCTCAACCTATATAGGTTGAGGTTGGTTTTCCTATACGGAAATTACCACAAGATGGCACCATTATGCAGGGATGGGATACACAATTTCATTATTTTCTGCATACCTAATAAATAAATAGATTTGGTTTATAATATACAATATTCTATATAATTAAACAATAACTTTTTAAAAGTGGTTTTAAGTCAAATTTATGTCAAGAATGTTCCGCCAACATTATCTGGAATGACTTTACAATGCAAATATGACAAAAAAAAAAGTATGTAAAAATACAATAATATATGTTACTGTAAACATGCCATATTGATCTAGTTTAATAGCAGCACAATGCAACACTAGGGGTTTCTGCTCCATCCCTCTATCCACCAAAGGGTCCATGCATTACATGAATAGCATCCTTCTCAGAAATGTTCCTACCTTTTCTTACTGAAGGTTTTCTCTCTAGCGCTCTGTCAGGTGATTTCTTTGGTGAATCAAATGCTGCTTTCATCTGTGACACTTTCACAGACTGTGTTGGATCTAAGGTCAGATCGACCCGGGCCTCAGCTGGCTTGGTCCACTCCTTCATCTTCTTCTGCAGCTCAATAGTTTCCTTTATCATATCAGAAACATGTCTTTTCTGTGCACCCTGTGGTGCTTCCATGATGGTGGTTGGGCTGCTTTCTATTGCGTGCTTTTGGTCAAGCTGGCTTGAATGTTTCTCCTCTAACGCATGACAATTTGCTTTTGTCGACAGCTTGTTCTGCTCTTTATCTTGTTTCTCGTTAGCTTGCATACTTATAAGGTTGCACATGGAGGAGGAATGTTGCACATCTTGTGCAGCAGATGTGTTTGCTGCGTTGTCTGCTAATGCAGCTCCGGCAGCACAACCATCCCGCACCTGATCGGATACGTCTGTCAGGCTTACAGTGGAATGGGTTGTTGCATTTGTTAAAATCTTCACAAAAGATTTTTCTTGAAGCTGAAACGAATCAGACAGAGTGACTTCTGTTTTCTTGTCCACACTTGGCCTGTCATCTATGCGACCTGAAGTTGTCTCAGGACCAGCAATGAGCTCAGAGATGGAACCAGTTGCAGATGTTTCCTTACGCAAGCTGATAGTAGACATACTGACCTTGTCTCTCTCTGATGGCGTCATGTCGCCAGAGTTAGCGTTTCCCACTAACCTCTGTTGTTTTGTAGGATCTTCTACATCAATCACTGCACTTACAGAAGAGGAACATTCTGGATCCATCTCATGTGTAGTATCCTTCACTGTCTCTGGAAGGGGTTTTATCACTGCTTCAGCCAGAAACCGTTCCAGACTTTTCTCTATGTGTACTTTGGCCTTTGCTGAAAGAGGGGAATCCTCTTTTTCATTTTTTTGCATAACTTGAACATCAGATTTACAAGGGGTGTTCAAATCTGTAATGTCTTCAGAGAATGCAATACATTTCTCATCTTCATAGCTTTGTAGCCGTGGCTTGTTTTCATCCAGCATACCTACACTGGCAATATTAGATGTCACAAAACAACCCTCTTCCGTTTCTGTTCCACGCAGAGAAAGATCTTTTATCTCGGTTTTCTTTGCATGGGAATGATAGGGACCCTTTGAAGCAGATTCCAGATTTTCTCTTTCTTCGGTCTCTCTCATGCCATCTTTATTATTATGACCTCCAGCGGGTGATCTCCCAAGTGAAGGTTTCTCTGTCCAAGGGCTCTCCAAGTCTGACACATTAAATTGCCTTTCTTTCTGAAGCCGGTCCTGTGTGAATTCGCCCGCAGATATTTGTCGATGGCTCTCTGAGTGACCCCGAGGTGACTTGGATGCCACTTCTAAGACGCTAAGGTCCTCTGGGCTCAGACTCACAGCTTTGCTTTGTAAATCCGCACCTGCCAGAGATGAACTAGTAAATCTGGTCTTTATGACATCATCTGTTGGCTGACGCCCCATAACGTTTTCTCTGGCTCTGAAGACATCCCTCATCGACCGCCCCTGGGTTTCTGCATTCATCAGGGACGAGCGTTCAGCACTGGAGGTTTCTGGTTCTCTGGCTCCGTAGACATCCTTCACTGACCACCCTTGGGTTTCGACATTCATCAGGGAGGAACGATCAGAGTTTGAAGTTCCTATTACAACCTTATCTGGATTCTCTGGCAGCTTCTTCTGTATTTCTTCGTTGCTGTGCTGAATTGCCTCAGTGATGTCCTTTGATGTTTCCGCTTGTGAGTTCATCACGAGGTTTGATGTTGTGGGCTTGTTAATCGGCCTCTTGTTTTGCGATTCAGTCATGCTGGTCTTCAACTTGACGTTTTCTGTAATGACTAAAGCTTGGTCTTGAACTGTGAAGTGAACATTGGTGTTGGCGTCCCCACCACGTGGTTTTGAAACATCCTTCCCTTCCAGAAGCTCCAAGGTAGGGCCTGTAATATCACAGGCAGTTTTTCTGTCCTCTTCCTGGCTCTTTAGCTTGTCGTCATCTCCACAGACGGACTCCATTTTGTTCTTTACATGTGAAGCGCACTTCTTACTCCTGTTTTCTTCTTTGCGACCGCTTTCAACTTTGTCTTTACCAGGAAGGTCACACCTAAGTTCCCCCTGATGGTCTTCTAGTGTACTCTCTAAGTCTTTTCTCTCGTGGTCTGGTTCACTGTCAGACTGTGCTATTCCATTCAGCTGCTGTGGAGCCAGCGGTCCAGCCCTGCCTTCCTCGCTACTCTTTCTTCCTCTCTCTTTCTCACCACCCCCTCCCTCCGCAACCCCCCAATCCATGGGAGCACACACTTTTTCATGAGAATCCAAACCATGCACTGGTGTAGATGATGGTGACTCCCTGCCTGGGCCTCCATCCAACCCTCCACCGCCTGTGTTCTCCTCATCTGTCCCGACACCATGAGTTTCAATGGTTAGATTTCCTTCCTCTTTGGCCCCCCCAGGGTCTGGGCTTGGTCCCTTTTCCTCTGGTCCTGCAGAGCTGTTGTCCTGCCCTAGCTCCCCCTCCTTGCCCTGGTTTTGTCCCATTCTGTGGAAAAAAAAGTGAGAGAGATGTTACTGCCAGTGTGTTATTGCAGACCACAGGATGTTAATGATGGCATGACTTTGGCATGCAGGTTGTGCCAGTGTTTATCTGAAATTCTTCCACACTTTCACTCCCCTGTACACAGTGTGATGCTCACTAACTGTGTCTTTTACTGATGCTCACTAACTGTCTTTTTCACCCATCTGTCTCTACTTGTCACTTGTGATGAGCTTATTCTTATAATCACGGTCAAATCTGACTTGTTCTGTTTGCTTTAGCTGATCTTTTGCTCTTGTCATCTTACTTTATGACAAGTCTCTTAGTTTCTGGTATGAACTACTAAAAAGCTCAAAGTGGGGTTGACAGGGTTATTATAGTTAAATAAAACTAAAAATAAAACTCAAAACATTTCTATTACTTGAAATAAAAAAAGTGATTTTATTTTAGCTAGTTGCCAAAACAACATTTCATCATTTTCATTGTTAAAAATTTAAATCTAAAATTTAAATAAAAATGAATAAAAACTAATAAAAAACTAATAAAATAAACACACAACAAAATTTCTAAAACGTAATTTAAAACTTCAATTAAGATTAAAATGAAAATGGAAAACAAAATTAAAAACAAATTCAAAATGTTATAATAGAAAATAAAAAATTTATAGTATCTCAGTGATACTGAAGTAACACTGGTGGATGAAGTACACATATCATATACATGAATGAAAATACAGATGCCCTGCTGAAATGTTATCAGTAAAAGTCCTTACTCAATTTTCTCTTGAGTAAAAGTATAAACATTTTACTTTTGAAGTTGATTATATTTCTACCATGTAAGAAAAATATTTCAATATACAAATTCATAATTATGACATAAGAATCTCAACAATTCTATTCATAATTATGATTTACCAAAGTTCTGGGTTTAAGTAGGTTAGAGCTCATTATGATGTTGTTATGAATTACGAGGAGCATACTTAAGCTTTGAGGATCTTTTCTTTTCTTTTCTTTTATTGCGTTGAGAAAAAAAGGATCATATTAGTCCTGGTTCATTCTTCATTATTTTGAATGGGACAAGACCAATTCAGTTGTTTGTTAAAGAGACTGACTCTGACCGGATCACTGATCAGTGAGTTGTTAATCAGATCTGTCAAATTCACAAATTAATCATTCAGTGCAATTTATGAATAACCAGCTCAAAAGATTGATTTATTCACAAATTTGATATTACCTTGTTGTTGTTTTTTGAGTACAACAACAAAACGTAAGTTACTGTTCACCATTGTACAAAACTATCCAAGTGAAACAGCAGCAATGTGTTTTACTTGAACCTCGACTTTGGTGGGAATAGTGTTTCTTTCCTCAGTGTCTTGTGACTGCAGCATATCTGAGCAGCCATTGACTGTTCATGCTCGTCTCGTTACATGAACTGTACTGTCAGCAAGAACACCAGGAATTAGACTCATGAGATTTTGCAGAAGATCTCTAAAGCACTGTCAATCACAGTCCTCACAGAATCGGCAGGTTCACACCTACATTCTAAAAATAATGTATATTTCATCTATCTGTTTGTCTGTTGAATTGTCAGTCAAAGAATCCCTAAAAAAACTATGTTGTTCTGAACATATAAAGTATATATTGAGATAAATATTGACTATTTGATGCTTGATCCCATATATTAAATGTTTAAAGCACTAGATTTGAGAGGTGAAAAAGGTCAGAAAAATTGCAGAAAAAGAGTGGCATTTGGCTTCTTGATGACGAATAAGGGGCACAAATAAGTGCGTCAGGCGATTCAATCCCCAGACACACATTTGGATCATAATCTCGCGCTCTGTCACATCATTTGAAGGGCTTATGGGCTCATGAAAGCCACTGATGAAATTTTTACTTTGGGTCACATTTCCTCTCTTATTTCCGGTCTGCACATCTCCAAAAAAATCTGATTCCTCTTCTCATCTGTCAATGCCTCCTCTCTCTGACCCAAAGGCAGTGTGAACATAAAAGTGAAATTGTATTTTTCTGTCATCATTACTGCATTTTGGAACATTTATGGCTAGTTCATGTCCTATTTACTAATAATTCTCCTTTTGTTGGGGTCAAATACTAGCGATATTTTATCTCAGAATATATATTGAAAATGATTTCACAGCCGTTTGATATTTGAAAGACACTGGTACTTTTTCAGCAAGGACACAACAAATCGAAAGTGTCAACAAAGACATTTATATTTTTACAAACAATTTGTGTTTCAAATAAATGTTGTTCTTTTGAACTTTCTTTTCATCAATGAATTCTAAAAAATTGTATGATGGTTTCTCCAAAAAATATAACGCTGCACAACTGTTCAAAAAATTACCTGTTTTCAAAATGTTTTAAGTAGAAAACAGTTCACTGTAATAATATTTTACAATATTACTGTTTTTAATGTAATTTTGATCAAATGAATGCAGCTTTGGTGGTCATAAGAGACCTTAAAAAATAATAATAATAAAAATCTTAATGACCCTGAACTTTTGAACAGTTGTGTATGTAAAATGTTTAGGACTGTAAAACGTTCAGTAAAAAGAAAATAAATAAATTAAAAGAAAGAAAGAAAAAAGAAAGAAAGAAAGAAAGAAAGAAAGAAAGAAAATGGTTAACAGGCTTATTTTTTTCTGTAAAAAATATATATATTAAAATTAGGGCTGTCGATCGATTAAAATATTTAATCGTGATTAATCGCATGACTTTCACGAGTTAACTCACGATTAATCGCAATTTAATCGCACTTTTTTAATCTGTTCTAAATGTACCTTAAATTAATACTTTTTAAAGTTTTTAATACTCTAATTGACATGGGCATGGACAAATATGGATGCTTTATGCAATATATGTTTATTATTAGTGAAACCATAGTTAATCTAGACACTAGAGCATGAAGAGTAGATATGTTTCAAAGGTCATAGATGTTTTTCAAAGAACTTGTTCATGTCTATTACACACATGAAAAAGAACACAGAAATACCAGGTTCCCATTACTTCTCTTTATTTGCACTGAGAAATTGACTCAGACAAGCCTGTTTACATTTTCACACTGCAGGGCAGATCACTTCTTCTGAACATGCTAAATGTACATTTAGTATTTATTATTACGTTTGTTTGCCTCTCTGTTTCCACATACTATATTTTGCTGCAGCTAAATTCTCAGTAAAACTCTTTTCATTGATATATTTTTTTCATAGATATATTTTCTGTTGTCAGATAACGGAATGAATATGAAATAGTGACTAAAACGCGACTCATTAAGACTACATAACCAGCTCTACCTTCCAAGATGTTAATCTGCACAAAAACCCTGATTTATAATCGAGCCGTCGTCTGATGAAATCAAATAGCCTAAACATAAGATAAAGACAATAGCTGTTCTGTTATTTCGGCTATACTTGCATGTAAAATTAGAGAAGCAACATAATATCGGTTTTAAAGCAGCACTATGTAACTTTTGGCGCTCTAGCGGTTAATAAACAGAACTGCACGCATCCCGCGGAAGAACATTCTAACCGGAGCTACTTCTCTAAGTTTATGTCTATGGCGATTCACGCAGGTATGTGTTACTCCGCAGCGGTGAAGACCCAACCAGGCTACAATAGTCCATAAATAAGCACTTATTATAAGTGAACCGTAGTGATTCGGGATAAGACAAAAACGCAGTTTGGAAGATGAATTCATGATGTACTCGCTCATTATATGCATTTCAAATTATGAACACAGAAAAAGTTACATGCTGAACAGAGAGAGAGAGAGAGAGAGAGCTCGCGCTTGTGCGATGTACAGTACCGGCTAGTCTCAGAAACTAAATAAGGTTTGGGCAAAAACTAAAGATTGGTCGCTAGGCTCTTTTTGAGAAAATAAAAAAATAATAAAAAAAAAGGTTGCTAAAGGGGTCTGAAAAGTCGCTAAGTTGTCAACACTAACAGCATCTCCATCCATTTCTCCAACCACGGGTTAGGGCCAAGGCTCAAACAGAAAATGCGCGCTGCGTTAATCGTGCGTTAATAAAATTAGCGCCGTAAAAAAAATGAATTTGCGTTAACGCGTTAACTTTGACAGCACTAATTAAAATTTTTTTATATATATATATATATATATATATATATATATATATATATATATATATATATATATATATATATATATATTATTAGGGGTGTCAACGTTAACGCATGCGATTAATCTAAAATCTTTAACGCGTTAATATTTTTTTAACGCAAATTAATCATGTGATAATGCTTGACCCCAATTTGTTCCCGTCATCGCAGTGCGGAAGGTTATCTATCATTCTGTGATGAGGTTACAGCGAGCCAGTGTTGCCAGGGTAACGGCACAAGTGGGGTATTTTGAAAATACAGTCGCGGGAAAAATTACAGAGCTGGGGGTTGCGGTTTTTTGGGCTATTTTTATAATGTACCGCGGCGCCCAAAGTGTATATAGACAAATGAAAATTAAAATACTAATGGGTATACTAAAATACTTTTACTAATGTGTATTATAGTTGGAATGTATACCTGGCAATTTAAGAACGGAGAGGCGGCTGTAAACATCACAAACAACGTGAGTTTCAGCAGAGCACACACGTTAAAGCTATTACACAGCAGAAATAAACATGACAACAGCCTCTATAGATTATATAAGATAATAAACACACGATTACGATAGGATATGGTTTGTATGTGATTTTCTTGAGATGAATGTGTACATCTGAAATGCTAATTTGTGCAGCGATATAAAAGGCTATAAAGAGCATATTTTAACAACAGTAAACGACCAAATTCTACATGTGATCGCAAAAGGAAGTTATTACAAACACTCGATGGTGGTTTGAAGTGAGTTCTGAGTAAAAGTGTACGATTAATCTCATAAATTGTCTAATGAAGCATGATGCTAATGCTAATGCTAATCGTACACTAAAGCACCTGCAGAACAGGTCCAATTCTTCATAATGCATTTTGTCATAATACTTCACGTAAGGTCGCAAGAAAATGTTTTGTTGTATTTATTTAGAAATACTTTTGATAATAGTTGGGTAAATGTATACTGGGATTGAAGCGATGTGGCTTGGTAAACGTTTTATTGCCAGTATAAAGACTGATAATGGCTTAATAAAAACATGAATAATGATAAAAGAATAATAAGGATTATGTCTCATACCTGGCGGAGGTGTGAAAGGTTCTGTTTCCTTAAACTAGTTTGTCATGCATTTCATTTCAACACATTTACAGGTAAATCCTAGTATTTTAAATGTGCGATTAATCATGATTAATCACAGTCCATGACTGTGATTAACGCGATTAAATTTTCTAATCGATTGACAGCACTAATATATATATATATATATATATATATATATATATATATATACACACACAGAGTGGGTACGGAAAGTATTCAGACCCCCTTAAATTTTTCACTCTTTGTTATATTGCAGCCATTTGCTAAAATCATTTAAGTTCTTTTTTTTTTCCTCATTAATGTACACACAGCACCCCATATTGACAGAAAAACACAGAATTGTTGACATTTTTGCAGATTTATTAAAAAAGAAAAACTGAAATATCACATGGTCCTAAGTATTCAGACCCTTTGCTGTGACACTCATATATTTAACTCAGGTGCTGTCCATTTCTTCTGATCATCCTTGAGATGCTTCTACACCTTCATTTGAGTCCAGCTGTGTTTGATTATACTGATTGGACTTGATTAGGAAAGCCACACACCTGTCTATATAAGACCTTACAGCTCACAGTGCATGTCAGAGCAAATGAGAATCATGAGGTCAAAGGAACTGCCTGAAGAGCTCAGAGACAGAATTGAGGCAAGGCACAGATCTGGCCAAGGTTACAAAAAATTTCTGCTGCACTTAAGAGCACAGTGGCCTCCATAATCCTTAAATGGAAGATGTTTGGGACGACCAGAACCCTTCCTAGAGTTGGCCGTCTGGCCAAACTGAGCTATCGGGGGAGAAGAGCCTTGGTGAGAGAGGTAAAGAAGAACCCAAAGATCACTGTGGCTGAGCTCCAGAGATGCAGTTGGGAGATGGGAGAAAGTTGTAGAAAGTCAACAATCACTGCAGCCCTCCACCAGTCGGGGCTTTATGGCAGAGTGGCCCGACGGAAGCCTCTCCTCAGTGCAAGACACATGAAAGCCCGCATGAAGGACTCCAAGATGGTGAGAAATAAGATTCTCTGGTCTGATGAGACCAAGATGGAACTTTTTGGCCTTAATTCTAAGCGGTATGTGTGGAGAAAACCAGGCACTGCTCATCACCTGTCCAATACAGTCCCAACAGTGAAGCATGGTGGTGGCAGCATCATGCTGTGGGGGTGTTTTTCAGCTGCAGGGACAGGACGACTGGTTGCAATCGAGGGAAAGCTGAATGTGGCCAAGTACAGGGATATCCTGGACGAAAACCTTCTCCAGAGTGCTCAGGACCTCAGACTGGGCCGAAGGTTTACCTTCCAACAAGACAATGACCCTAAGCACACAGCTAAAATAACGAAGGAGTGGCTTCACAACAACTCAGTGACTGTTCTTGAATGGCCCAGCCAGAGCCCTGACTTAAACCCAATTGAGCATCTCTGGAGAGACCTAAAAATGGCTGTCCACCAACGTTTACCATCCAACCTGACAGAACTGGAGAGGATCCCCAAATCCAGGTGTGAAAAACTTGTTGCATCTTCCCCAAAAAGACTCACGGCTGTATTAGATCAAAAGGGTGCTTCTACTAAATACTGAGCAAAGGGTCTGAATACTTAGGACCATGTGATTTTCAGTTTTTCTTTTTTAATAAATCTGCAAAAATGTCAATTCTGTGTTTTTCTGTCAATATGGGGTGCTGTGTGTACATTGAGGAAAAAAAATTAACTTAAACGATTTTAGCAAATGGCTGCAATATAACAGTGAAAAATTTAAAGGGGTCTGAATATTTCCCGTACCCACTGTGTATATATTACAAATGTGCAATCGTGAGAAATTGGGCTAATAGTGAAACAACAGCAAAAAAAAAGATTTTATTTAAAACTGTATCTTTCATTGCATATTACTATTGAATCTATTAAATACTGTGACTAACTTGGGCATCCTGTTACTTTATGATTCATGAGGACACACATCATTTTCTGAGAAATATCTGCTTAAATTAAGTGCAGCTGAATTTAGAATCAGTCTCGATATAACATGTAGAATAGATGCATGCATTTACAGTAGGAGTAATGCAGAAGGCCTCTACTATAAACGCATACAAAATATAAGTCTCTAAAGTGACTGTTTCCTGATCATCTGCTTTGACAGCCCTCACAAACACGTTTACAGGAACTCGCACACAGAACTGGAGGCTTCCTCGTCATATGACAGAGTTCAGCAAAGTTGAAACGTGGCTATACAGTGACGTTTTGAATCCGGTCCTGGGACAGACTAGAATAGACGATTCATTTGCTCATATTACACTGTCTCATATTAAAACCTTTTTTTTAACTTCCTCCAGGTTTTATCTTTGTAAGATCTGTGCTTTATATATCAGACATTTGTTAAATGGGCTAGCAGCATTAATCATTTATCAGACTTTAAACAGTTCCTCATTAAATTCTCTGCAAAATGCACACAGATAGCGACAGGATTCCCCGTGCAAGACCATCCCATCCTAAACCTCCACAACGGCACCATTGTGCTGTATCCGTCGCCCTGACACTTAAGGCAAGTCACTTGATTTCCTTGTGGCTCACTGCCTCTCCCATGTATGCAGAATCCAAATAACATGAACAACAACTATATGAAACATCTCTCCACTGTCTCAGAAAGCTTATTGTCTCAACAAGTGTTCAGATCCAAACCCGAGCAAACATAGGTTCTACTCTGTGGATGGCACCCCACAGAATCAACCTCTAAGGTAACAATTTGTCTCCAGTAAAGAAGTTGCTACTCACCGATACTCCTGTGACTGCACCGTAACTCCAGGACAAGACCACTCTTTGTTGGATGGATGGATGTTCTGGCTGAGTTCTGCTGGCAAATGGGCTTTTATTACTCTCTTGTGATGTCACAGTCACATTTGCCTAATGCAGTAAGTTAGTCCTCTCCCTGTATAGAAGCACAACAACTTACTGCATTAGGCAATTAGACACTTAAAAGACCGCTCACCCCAAAATTACATTTTTGCCTTCGTTTGTTCATCTTGTATGATCTCCTTTGAATCAGAATGAGCTTTGAAGAACAAAAAAGGAGATATTAAGCAGAATGTCCACACTGCTATTTTCCATCCCATAAAAGTGGATGGACACCAGGGAGTCCAAAAATGAGAAAAATAATCATAAAATGAGAGTCATTGTTCATGCTACACTCTTTCTTGGCATTTATGGTTCCATGAAGAACCCAAAGACTTTTAAAAAAATAATGACTTCAGTTTGGGTCCATTTCTCACACAAGATCATATGACTTCAATAGACTTGAAATAGTTTTAATGGAGACCAATTATGCCCCTTTTTACAAGATGTAATATGTGACCCTGCCTGGACCACAAAACCAGTCTTAAGTAGCACAGGTATATTTGTAGCAATAGCCAAAAATACATTGTATGGGTCAAAATTATCGATTTTTCTTTTATGCCAGAAATCATTAAAGATCATGTTCCGTGCAGATATTTTGTAAATTTCCTACCATAAATATATTAAAACTTAATTTTTGATTAGTAACATGCATTGGTAAGAACTTCAGTTGGACAGCTTTAAAAGTAATTTTCTCAGTATTTAGATTTTTTTTGCACCCTCAGATTTCAGATATTCAAATAGTTGTATCTCGGCCAAATAGCTTTCAGATGATGTATAAATCTCAATTTCGAAAAGTTTACCCTTATGACTGGTTTTGTGGTCCAGGGTCACATGTAAGTCTCAGGTGTCCCCAGAATGTGTCTGTGAAGTTTCAGCTCAAAATACCCCACAGATCATCAATTATATCATTTTAAAAATGCCTATTTTGAGTGGAAGCAGTAACATGCTGGTTTCCTGCATGTCTCTTTAAATGCAAATGAACTGCTGCTCCCGCCCCCTTTTCCAGTATCTTTACAGATGGTTCCTCTTCCTCAGATACTCTGCTATGGCGCTGAAATCATATGCTTCTGATATACAGTTTTCTGAGCGCACAAATCTGAAGCACGCGGACAGAAAGCGGTTGTCACATGGCATATGAGTACTAAACTAAGTTCTCTTTCATGTCTTATTGTGCTTAAACTGTCAAATACACACAAGTCTGTTATAATATTATAATAAGATCCCCTTTCTACATCACAGGGGGAGTGAAATTTGAGCAGCTCGTTTTTTTCACAAGCTTGCAGAGAAAGGCTTACCAAACATAATTTAGTGGGTTGTTCTTTTTCAAGTTTTCTGGGTTGGTAGATGCACCAGAGACCTGATTATAGCACTTAAACTCAGAAAAAGTCAGATTTTCATGATATGTTACCTTTAAGGTGTTTGTCATTTTTGGAGCTTGACGACCCTTGATATGCAAAATAGCAACATGAACAGCCTAACAGCTCATTTTATGTTCCATGAAAAAGAAAGACAGGTTTGAAACAAGATGAGGCTGAGAAAATGACAGATTTTTCTTTTTCTGCTGATCTGTGCCTAATAAAACAAATGACTTAATAGTATTAATAATAACAGATCTGTCCCAGTCCTTCAGAATACTGTTTCTCAAAGCAAAGGCCTTTATTCGGAGCAAAAACATGACATCAGCCGACGACTCTTTTAACCCGCAGCAGCTTTACTGAGCTGTGATCTCTATATGCTTTATATCCTACTACACTTCATAGTTATTCTCAGTTTAAGAATCACTCACTTCTCAGTCTAAGAATCACTTTATGCATTCAGTTTAGTTCTTTTTTACCTAAAGATTAAATTGCTCTGGGACTTTTTTTTTTTTTTTTTTAGCTGCATTCCTTTGATCAAATCCAACACACATTCCACCAAGGGTGCAATGATACAAAGTAGGAGTGAGACTGTCTTGGGGCTCTTTGCTTCTCTCAAAATAGCAGTAATCGTAAAGTCTATGTAAACTGAGACACTAAAAGTCATGGTAACAGAGATACAGGAAGTGAGGAGAGCATGGTATCAGTATGGTACCACCCTGTCTGTATTACAGCCGTGCACCAGTCTCCACGGTCAAAGTTTAGTGAAAGTTTCCTGATATGATTCACAAGTTAGGAGGGAATAGAGATCCTGTCGAGAGATACTGACTAAAGTTTGCCTGAAAAGAAGCTGCAAAAACAAAGGAACAAAGCCTTATAAATCTCCCTGTTATGTGACTGGTCGCCATGGCAACGATCATAACAGGATGCTCTTGTTCTCTCTCAGATAATAATAAAGGAGAAATGACTTCAGCACACAGTTGACCAGACACCAAGGCTGAAGAGAGAAAACAGGCCACACAGAAGTAGAATTGCAGGCTGCTGTGGAAGAACCTGCTGAATATCAAGGTATTTTACAGAACTTACAAAGTATTTGGACGCTTAACCCACACATCAAAATGTAAGAATGACACTGCATTATATAAGAAAATGTCAAACCAAGTGGCAATTATTGTTAAATAGATATAAATTATTTTATTTATTAAATACTTAATACACATATACATATAGTATGAAGTCAGTAAGAATTTTAAAAATAAATTAATGTTTTTATTCAGCAATGATGCATTAAATTGGACAATATTGACAGTAAAGATATTTCCAAAACATTTCTATATCAAATGATGTTCTTTTGAATTTTCTATTCAACTACTCCTAAAAATATTTTAATATTAATATTTGTTTCTTAATATTACTATTGAATATTATTAATAGTTTCTGCAAAAATATTAACAAGAAATGTGCCAAATCAGCATATTAAAATGTTTTTTTGATTGTTTGTTTTTACAAGCACGTTTTAATCAAAACATACCAAAAATTAGTTCAGTTTTAACTGATAAAACAACACATTAATATATAATGGCATTTAAACACTTTGTGTACAGAAATGGATAAAAAAATTCCAAAGCCACATTTGTTTGCAGATGCCTTAAAATATCTAATGAAATGACATTCAGACATTTTTAAATGTGACAAAAGTGTACAAATACATTTTAAGGCCACTGCATCACTTACTTACCATATCAATAACAATTAAATACAAAATAAAATCAAAACAATGCATCTCTATCCTCGGATCATAAATGACAACACGTGTATTTTTCTTCACTCTCATAACTTTATTTTTTCCTTTACAAAAAAGAAGTTATGAAGTACCAGTTAAAATTTTATCCATATTAACAAGAAAATGAAATGCAACGACGATCTTATTCTGAGAAGATCGGATGGTCATTAATCACTGTCTTTCCTACAGCCTCAAAGCCTGTGGTAAAACCTCTGACGTCACGTATGCAGGGAGGTCTAGCCCGTAGTTGCATAACTGCACAGCCATGCCAGAATATACTGACAGAGCACAGATGGCACCCTATGATGTCAGAATACTGAAGTGCCCTTAACCAATCAAATCGGAGTCAGATCGAAGCATTCTGCAAGTAAATGTAGAAAACATGACAAGAAAAACAATAAAGATTGAAAGAAAACGTTTATTCCCATTATAAACACATACAGTACATCAACAAAATGTACAAAGTGCAATATGCATTGAAACTACAGCAAATCTGCAGTACAAAGGACAAAATTACTGCATACTTAATAGCGATAACAATGGTGACCAGATGAGGAGCGAGCGCTCCCTATTTGGTGAGCATTGCAATTTAACAGCATTGCTATTTGACAAAAAAAAAAGAGGCTCAATAACCAACTAGAGGAAAGTCAGTGGATGATTTGGGAACAGACCAGAACAGACCAACATTCTGGAAAAAAAAGCCACTGTCACAAACTTTCCCACGCAGATAGCTCGAATCTACAGCATCAGCATCAACAAATGTGGCATTTAATATTGATCCTCAATGCAAAACTTTGGTTATCACTTCATATTTGAATAGCATCAAATCTTTCATGAGTTTGCAGTGTCTTCCTCTTTAATTAAAAGGAAATAATGCCAAATATCAATGATCCTTTTCTATTTTCTCTAATACAACAATAAAATGTAGGAGTGTATGACTGGAAAATGTCTGCCAGCTTTAAAATGTGCCCACGTAACCCCTTGGCCTCTGCCTTAACTGGCAACATTATCAAATAGGAGTCAACACAGAACAATGCCTCTAGTGCTTCTGGGTAAGGCACTTGATGTTGATGACACGAGACAATGCAGGCAACCAATAACATTTAATCTGTAATCTTAGACTCACATTTGACCTCAGTATGGCATCAGACACAAAATGGCAAAGACTTGGGCGAGAGGAGGAGGGTTCGGGGCACATTTAAGAAGGATGCAAGTAACGGTTCATGACACTAAACAGCTTTCTGGCTTATTTCTCCTCTCAGTTTTTATATTCAGCCCACAGAAGGAAGATTAAATAGTGTTGAGACTCATTCAATCAACCAAAATTCATTCAGGCAAGCATCTGCTACAGGACAGGGGAACTGATTCAAGTTGACTTTCAGATGCAAGTACCATGAACTTCCAGAAACTCTGTTATATGACCAACATATATATTTACATACAGTGTATTGCTGTGTGTGTAGAGGTGGAGACTGTGTGTATATTATGAGCCTGCTCATGTTTTTAACATTAAAGCACACGCACTCTGAAAGGGTTTTGTGTTCATAAATAGTTCACAGTAATGGTGTAGCCGCTGTGCAAGGCACCGCTCACTCGCACACACTTGCAAACTTCACATTTCTCTTGCTCAAACTCGAGGTGGTAGCATAGATACATGTACAAAATCAGTTTTAAAAAATATTGGAAAAGTATGCTGCATAATAAACCTCAAGTACTTCAACTCAAGCTGTAATCAGCCAACTGATTGGTAAATAAAGGCCTGTTGACACATGGACATGAACAAATGTCATTTATCAGAGCTTTTGTGATCACATAAATTGCTATGGCAAGTGTGCTCAGACTAAGACACACATAAAGGGGAATCTCACTGTCAAGAACCATGTCTGGGACAAATTTCAACGCAAATATCAAATAAAATCTATAAAATCCAAAATAAGAAATTACATTTTGCTTCAATGTATAAATTGATTCCTATTTTTATTTTTTTTAATTCATTTTCAATCCAAATAATGTAACTTCTTTTTACTATATTTTTTACTATATTGCAAAATGATATTATCAATTTATTATTTAGATTAAAAAATATTTATAAATCATTGTAATGGATTTTATTTTATGCCAGTTTAAAAACTAATATTATTGTATTACAGTATTTTTATTGCACTTCTTTAATGAGAATCTAAAGGGAATTGCTCACATGGAAAAAACAAACAAACAAACAAACAAAAAAAACAAGTAAAACATTTTTAAAATGTTAATGGTCATAAAAAATATTGTTTCAGTTTCATAGATCCGAAATATGATTTCTTATTTTTTCTCTTTTGTGAGCAGGACAGGCTTTTGTGAGATTCACCCATACAGATACACACTCACAGTTGAACAGATTTTGAAACCAAGCCACATCTTTGACTTGTAAATGTTGTTTGATCTTGTTTGAGAGTGTTCTTCTTCAGTTCTACTTCTGTATAGATTTGATTCAAAGGCCAATCTACCTTCCATTGATTTCACTGCGGAAAACTGACAGCAAGTACAAACAGGACAATGACTTAGAACAGTAGAGACATAGCATGGTGGGAATCAGCAAACTGCAAACAGCCTCAGCTCAGGTGGGCCTAAACAAGCCACTGCCTCTGGAACAAAAATAACAAGTCTTGAAAAATAACAGTCGTTCTATACCTGGGTAAATGACTGATTTGTATCACATTTGGAAACACGGAGCAGAGAGGTGCTAGAGAAACTACAACGGAGGAGCTCCCTTTGATATAAAATCTGTATAAGTACATGTATGTGCTATTAGAGACTGTAACAGTAATAATGATCCAAACACTTCTCAAAAACCCTACTGCTATTCTGACAGCAACATGGACAGTCACATTCATGAGAACAGCAACTGCATGTATGACGGTTTCAGTGGAAGGAGAACAGCAGCTTGAAGTCGCCTCTGATTTTCTTTATCCTTCGAAATGATTGTCTTTCATCACCCTCTTCATCAAGTATTAGAAAGATGGAAGAATCCCAAACAAACGTGCTCTTTCCTAATGAGCCTCCACACACACTGAAGTGCTGCCAGTCGTCCTGTTTCGTCATCTGCCTGGCTTATGAACAGTACTGTACTGGTATGAGGTATTGGTTTGAAACCTGCGAGTGAATCATCAGTGCTCTGTGAATGATAAAAGAGTCCATCCGCACACAAAGAACCTTCCTAATCACTGCATTTCCTTTTACCGTCCAGCCAGGAAGCAAAAACACAGCAGGATGTATGATTTGAAAACCCTTTTCAAATGTGTGACCATGTCCGAAGGAATCTGTGACTCATACTGGGCCACAAATAAGTGATTTATGGTGCGATAAATGGGTGGGCTGATGGAAACATTACACAATGGTCTATTTTGACCATTTCAAGTAACGGCCTCTGGGATAGCGGGTGCTTATTTTGCTTCAGAACAGCAGAGAGGAAGAGCAGTGAAAACCTCACGAACTGTTCGTCAGTCAGTGCAATACACATCCATTTGGGTTCCATGCAACGAAAGCCTGTCCAGAAGGTCACCTATTGAATATTATGTTTATATTCATAACAGAAAGCAATTCTTTTGTAGAAGACACTCTTCCACTCATGTTCACTCTTCCGTGAATGGCCTACATTCCCAAGTGGCTGAAAAGTTAAAAAAAAACCTATAAATATCTCAGAGTAACATTGCTGCAAGTGAAGCTGAAACCAAAAGGTATTGTTGCGCTAAAATCTCCCGCTGTCAGCTCTTGGACTCTTCAGGTCCTGCTTCATCTTGGTTGAAGACCTCCATGTTTGTGGAGGTTGAGGAGGAGGAAGAGGGCCAGGGTCTGGCCCATTCCGGGCTGAGCGAGCGCTCGGGTTCTGGGGACAATGAGAGCATCAGAAGGGTCCCGGCGTCAGAGGAGCATGCTGAGCACAAGTCCTCGGATGAGAAGGTTAGGCTGCCCAGTTTGGCGAGCGAGTTGGAGCGTTTCAGTCGGGAAGGTACAGTAAGTCCTGCGAGTCGCATACGGGCTTCGATTTCTTGCGTACGTTGACGCACAAGGCCCGGTTTACCACGGACGCTGCGGAGGCTGTCGCTGCTGGAGCTGCGAGTGAGCGTGGAACCGTGCGGGGACGAGACCGGCGTCAAGCCACCCGAACCGAGGACCGCCAACAAGGCCTCGTTGGTCAGTGGCACCGCCGCTTCGGTAGCAAAATCTGCCCTTGCTCCAAAGGGCCTGTGGAAAGGGTCGGTTGAGTCACTGGAATTGTTCATTGCATTCTCAGTTTTGCTTGAACCGGCTCCCCATTGCTCATTTGCACGTGCACGCTCCTGAAAGAGACCGGAAAGAGTTTCCAAGCGCTCTTTTCGCCGGCGAACGAGACCGGAGCGTTGCAGCTGTACCAGAGACTCTTGCTGTTGCACAGAACAAGACGCCTCTGCCATCTCCAAACCCTTTATCTCTCTTTCGTTCCTGAGTAGAGCTGAGGAACCCTGTGCATCAATGTCTTTCTGCCTGGAATCTCCTTCCCCTTTGGCTTCAAGCAGCATTGTCCGGTTATCAGTTTCATGGTCAAGAGATTTGCTTTCTGACTTATCTTTATGCCCTAAGGGCATTGCATTGGCATCAAGGCACGGATCTGAGGCAAGTTTGCCACACTTGGCTGTCACGGACAAGTTGGCACAGGGTGGCGTCTGATTTGAGATACTGGGCACACTGTTGAGGGGTAAAGGGGCAAGGCCTCGTCTGTTAGCCTCCAATAGAGCACTCTGGGTGGGCTTGGAAGCGAACGATGAACCAGAACGATGCTGCTTCAGATGGGCACTTTCCTGAACAAGAAAAGACAAGGAGAAACTATGTAACATAAATTATATGTAACGGAGCAGTGACACAATCCTGTGAGATACTCACAGTAAGATTTTGTTGTGCTTTGAGGTGGTTGTTGTTGTTGGAGTTCTCGTTGCACAGATGGTTTAGGCTTGCGAGATCAATCCCCTTTTCATGTGACAACTCTTCACTATCATTCCCATCTCCTCTCTTTGCTCCCTCTGCTAACGCCTCCATTTCTGCTTGCTCTTTCTGAGCCTCCTCTTCATCCTCCTCCTCCACCGTACTGAACTCCAGCCGCAGACGTAGTTCCTCCAGAGGCTCCGCCCCTCGAGAACAGGTCTGAGCGGCTGTGCCCTCTCCTGGGACACCGAAGTGTGGTAAAGCAAGACCCTCGCGCCCCTCGAAGGTTTCATCATCAAGGAGCGCATCTTGCTCCACATCTGCTACCTCGATGTAGACACGATCTACGTCCACCAGAGGCGGTGGATGGATCGGTGTGGAAGGGTCGCTGTCGAGGGCTGAGTCTGACAGGCGACGGAAGTAATAGTGGTAGTTTTGCGGGTGGCTGGGGTCCAGATCTAGGCTAATTGGAGAGGAGTGGGCGGTAGGCTCGCAGCATACGGTGACTCGGGGGTTCGTGGGCTCTGGGGTGACATGATCCACAGTCTCTGAGTTCACACAGCAAGGGGCAGCAGCTTGCTGGCAATCAGGATGATCGCAATCTGAATCAGGGTGCCACAATCGGTTATGACGCTGCTTACTGAAGGGAAAAGTATAGAAAGGGTTAAAAAATGATTAAAGGGATAGTTCACCCAAAAATTAAAATCCAACATTGGACCCTATTGACCTATTGATTGAGAAAATGACGACAAAAATGTTGTTTTGTGAGTGAACCTTTAACTACCAATATTACCACATAACTACAATAATAAAGGAAACTTCTCTTGTACCTGGCATCCAGTATGCCCTCATACTCTGCCAGTTGTCTCATGAAGCTGGCATTGGGACGGGTGATACTGCGCTTCTGTTTGACGAAGTTATACGCTTTCTCCAGAGACCAGCCGTACTCTTTCATGGCATATGCTATTACCGTTGATGCCGAGCGACTTACGCCCATTTTGCAGTGAACCAAGCATTTGGATTGATTCTTTCTGCAGAGTACAGAACATGAGAATGTAAAAAGTCACATTGAAAGAGCCAAGTACGTTGCTTATTTTTAATGAGAAAAATCTAAAATAGAGCCTTACTTTGCTTTGACAATGAAGTTGTAGGTTTCGTTCCAGTGGGCCAGTAAGTCTGTGGTCTCGTCGTCATACACTCGGACGTTGTGGTAGCAAAAAGTTCCTGGGAAAAAGTTATCTATTTCCCTCGTAACATTTAAGATGTAGCCCACCCTAAAACAGCAATGTATTTAGAGATCTCAAATTACATCAGGACGACAATAGAAAATCATATGCATGCAAGTTTATTTTTATTCCTTAGATCAGGTACTAAAAATAAACCCTGCTTAAAAAGTAACAGCTTTGATGGATTTACTCTGAACTTTAGCTGAAACAGGAGAAAATGTTGCCCTTTAAGAGGTGATACGATACACACCTACCTTAAACTTCCACCTTTACCTAACATTAACCCATTTAAAGAAGCAGTGTCTTGAGAGACATAACAGCACGGGAGGAAAGCAAGCTGTGCATGTCAGTACAGGAAAAACTCACTCAGTTTCCTGAAGCTCCTCTAGATTTGAAGCATTCCACTCAGAACCCTGAAAGACAAACGATGCAAGTCACTGGCTTTTTAGGGAAATTGGCATCTAGTGCCCCATATATGACAAAAACCATCTGTCCTGCCACAGAACTAACAAGCTTTACATTGAACAAATTAAACTTCTTATCAATTCAATGCTTCTCAGTTTCCCCCGTTTTTATTTATGCCTATTTAACTGATGAAATTTATCATATTTTTATATTTTGGGGGTAGGATGAGCTAGGGGAAAGGCAATAAAAAGAGGGGAAAGCAGTGGGAATTGGCAGGTCTAATAAAAGCAGCACTAACCAGATAGAGGTGGTCAAAGATGAGCGTGGCTTTGTCCATCTGCCCAAGAATAAGCAGCATCTCATTGTCAATGAACTCTTTGTACTCTTTCAGGTTACAGTTCATTTGTTGCTCCAGCACATTACGAATCTAAGGAAAAATACACATGGTTATTGACTTAGTCTCAACAAATGTTCTGCTATAAACACTGCTCACATCTGCTATTAAGATCCATCTGAGACAAACTGATCACAAGAGGTCAGCCGAGATGCATTGCTGGATCCTGTCTCCTGAGACCACTTATGATCGGATTTTGAGGAGGAGGGCCTGTTGTGACACTTTTTATGCACTCTCTGCATTTCCTGCTGACCTCTTTGGACGTGATATTTTCAAGGTCCTGGCACATCATGATACTCCTGAGTTTGGCTTTGATTAGACATTCTGTTCTCTCCCTCTCTGTTGGCCTGAGGAACAGAAACATAGGACAGCCTAAGTCAATGGTTCAAGTTAGAGCATCATTTTTAGGGGAAGGGTGTAAATTTATTATTATTATTATTCAGAAAAGCCAAAATTACATATACTGTATACAATGAACAAAACATAGACATGTCTTCTGTTTCATCCTCTTTTTCCAAATAAAAAAAGAAGAAAAAAAACAATATATTACTAATTACTAATATATTACAGAATTGAGTGTATAACTTTTTTGATGTTATGTTTGTTCACATTTGCCCTTCGCTTCGACAGCAAAAATTGCAATTATACCGTTTCAAAACCTGCATCTCCTCAGTTCCTGCAGATAACCACTGATTATTAAACAGATCATATATTAGATTAAATTGTGACAACAAATATGTCTGGGTTTTGCTCTTAGTTGGTCACGAAATAATAATAAAAAAAATAAAATAAAAAAAATAAATAAAAACTCACTTCCAAAAAAACTAATCAAAATATTCATTTAAATCTGCTGGTGGGTCAAGGACTCTGGGCTTTCAGGGTTTGCACTCACTTGTCAACGAAACCTGTAGGCGAGTCTGGTCGCAGTGTTTCCAGATCCTGCATGGCGTTCCACTCATTGATGCAGCTCTGTTCAGAGCCGATACAGCTCTCATAGTACCCCATCCATGTGAGTGCCATGCCACCAGGGAAATAGTTGTACCTTCGAGACACCTCACATGCCTTGTGTAAAATCTGCAATGCTGACCTAAAGGAACAGCAGGTTAAAGGTGAGCAAGAAGGAGAACCCTTTGCCAGTAGTGTCAGAAATGAGTTTAAATGAGCATGGTGTGATCTTAAAAAGAATCAAACTGTATCTTAAACTGATTTTAAGTAATTCTACACTTCAAATCGATGATAAAGAGCTTAACCACACTTGCAAAAAAAAAAATAAAAAAGCAGTGAAAATAACAATTTACATTTACATTTATGCATTTAGCAGACGCTTTTATCCAAAGCGACTTACACTGCATTCAAGTTACAGTTTCTACATTTTATCAGCTCTTGCTTTCCCTGGGAATCGAACCCATGACCTTGGCGTTGCTAGCGCCATGCTCTACAATTTGAGCTACAGGAAAGGTAATAATAAAATTAAACAAAAAGCCAAGATAGCAATCATTCAGCAATGTGGTATACATCAAGGGATCACTTTAAACAGGGTTTATATCAAACAACATCTGATGATATGATTATTCACTGTACCACCATGGTACTGCAATGGTACTTTTTCTGAAAAAGTCACCAGATGGCAGTGTGGAGCTCTATTATATTTAAGGATGTCAAACTCCCAAAGCACCTGTGAACATCAATCCACTCACATCATCTTCAACCCCCTGAGGAGCTGTTTTATTTCTACCCCAGTAACAAACAAGAGCCCAAATTCACCCAGCCAAGCAGAAAAAGGCTCTTGTTGGAAAAAAACAATGTAACTTGTCACCTGATTAAGAGAGATGACTGTAGGATTTATCGTAACATGAAAGATTGTGAAAATGGCAGTTCTGAATGATTTTCTGAAGTTGTTTGAAAGCTTTAACTTAAATCGCTTCAATGATCACATCAAGCATTTAAAAACAAGTACAACTAGAAAAAAAGTAAACACAAATCATTCTATATTAGCATTTCCACTACAGACTGAAATGTCTAAAATGCGAGTTTGAATAGTTCTAGTTCATTATTTATTGATGTTATTTTCTCACCACATGGCCTGGACTGACACCGGCTTGAAGATGTGCGTGCGCCCGGCGGTAGTCACACTGAAGCCTCTGGAGACATGAGAAGAGAGGTTAAATAAGGCCATCATACCATACATCATTACAATAGAGCTACAACCTTTCTAAATAACAATAAAAACAAGGAATACTTGTTAATATTGTCATTGGCTTCATTGTCCATTGACAAATCCATTCAACACGGTTTATAATCCATGCTATCTAGATCGGTGCATCAAAAGTTGAAGTGTAATCAGACCAGCAACAGCAAATCCTTTCCATTCCCAGAGGGGGCAGCACTCACCCATCACCGTCTAAATGAATCTTGGTGTCACTCCACAGTGGCAGCACCATCCCAACAGAGCAGTTCTTACTGTAAGTGAAAGAAAAACACCCTTATTTGACTTAATGAAGTGTGCCTGCAGGAGGTAACAAACTTTTAAACTTGTTTAATGATATGCTAAACTGTATGTGATTTGGTCTCACCTGTCTTTGTTGCTGAAGTCCATGCCCAGCAAGATGTTTTCCTCAGTGTCTTGACGGCCATTTGTGTAGACTACCACCATGTACCGCACACGGTCCGACCACGCGCTCTCCAACCGGACCGCCTGAGGATTACAGTTTGGTTTGTGTAAATTCAGGGCCCATATAATACATACACATGCAAAAGCAAAATATATTAAACATTAACATACTGAACTCTAGAATAGATCACCTTAAAATAAAAATTCGGCCTTTAGTCACTCACTCTCATGTAATCTTTCTCTCTACGTAAGACAACAGGGGCAATCTCCATAAGTCTGTCGAGCTTGTCAACCTTGTGCACTATATATTAACTCTTCAAAAGCACTGGTTCTCAGCCTTTTTGCCTCTAAGGTCCCTCACTGTCAAACAATATTATAATAATGCTCTCCTATTTAAGCTGATATGCACCTCTGGTACTTCTATTGTAATAAATATAAATGTAAAAAATAATGTCAGTTTAATGTTGTGTAGTCTTTATTTTTAATATTACTACCCTAGTAAAAAAGTAATATATTTAAAATACATTTATTTTATACTAAGTATAGTTCAAATCTATTAACATAACCGACATATCGCTTGAGACTTACTGATATAAAAACTGTAATTAAACTTTATTTAGAGTATCACTTGTGCACAATGCACTTTTCTTAATATTAAACCTAAAATGTGTTTTAATGTCACTATTGATGAGGATTGTATGATCTTTGAATAATATGTCTTTAAATGCAAGATATTTAAAGTGTACCTGACATATAACTGCAATTGTTCCACTTTAGCAGAATCAAATATACTTCAGTATATCTTTAGTTGAACCTCAGCTCTACTTCCACACAATTAAAATGCAGTAAGTACAAAATGAGTTGTTCCAATTTAGCATACTTCAAGTATAGCAGTTTAGTATACTAAAAGTACAACTGCAGGGTATTTTTTTATTGAGTACACAAATGTGTAAATGTATTTGTAGCATACTTAGCATGAAATAAATGTATTTCAAATACATTTAGTATATTTATTTTTCACAAGGGTAAATTTAAAGATTTAAAGACAAGGGTAAATTTAGAGACTTCCCTCTTGGAAGTTTGGCGATGCCCCCTGATTTGAGAACCACTATTCCACAGTCATACAATCATATGGCTTCATGCAAGGAACAGACTAAATTTTTACATTTTTTTTTACAACTGATGATTCCACCAGTGCTCTCAAATCGACTTTAATTTTTTTTTTTTTTTTAGGTCAAATGCCACTGATGTCATATTTGAGAGAGACATCAGAAGTATATAATAATAACAATAATATAAAATTTGCTTCTTTGTCACACAAACCTATAATGTTTTTGGAATAAACTTGGAATTCATCCTACAAGTCACAATGAACCACTTTCATGATGCATTTTTGCCATCACAGGTCACTGATGCTTCAAAATTCTCCTGTTGTGCTCAGCTTGGAATCTCATGAGGTTCAGTGAATAATGACAGAATGTTCTTTCTGAAGACAAATGCAGATCCATGCACGGTAATCGACACGTCACAAGTGACAGACACTAGTATTAGCACATATGTCACCATGAACCAGCAGGTAAGACATTTTAACATGCTTTAATAGAAAAGAAAACAGTCTTCAGGCAACACTTTGACAATGAAACCCATTCAGCCTGACTGCATGTAACGTACTGCCAAAACGTTAGTCAGTGACAGCATGAGTTCTCTCACCAGTTTGATGCGATCTTCAGAGCGAAGAATGTTGATCATCACCTGCAGATGCTGAGGTAAGTCACCTGTTGAGTGAAACCAGCGTTACAATACAAACAAAACCATGACGACTACTTTGTTTACATTGACACCAGCGGCGTCTCAAAACCCTGTTGAAGAAAAACAACCATAAAAATAAACAAGATAACTAAAGGTGATGTCATATTAGTGAACTAAGGTTTATAAGAGAAGCCGAGCCAAGACGAACGCTCGCTGAGTGATACAAATCAGTCTTTAAATCTTGGGTGGGAAGACAACAGTATGCTTTTGATTAACGCCTTTATAGCGCTGCTGATTTTACTGTATTCCAGAGTACAAAGTGTACAAACACACGGATATGGAAAGATATGAAAAATGAGTTGTTTCTCATGTTTACATATCTCAGATAATCCTATTTAATTAAATGATTAAGTATGACATGACTAAGTGACTTTCGGCTGCATTGTGAACAGATATGTGCAAATAAGTTCTATGCTTTGTGCCAAAGGTATCAATAATTATAAATCTGACAGCCTGTCATTCAGCTTTCTCTAGCCCCTCCCCTTTTGATGCAAGTCAATAAGAGATACCAAACAAGATCTGTTTACATTTCATTCTCCTCCTTAAGACAGACAGACTAACTCCTCTGACCTCTGACTGTGGTGCGGTTGTACCCAAACAAACCTCCTCCTGCTCTTATAAGCTTTGGCAGAATCCATGAAGCGATGATGTAACTGCTGTGGGACGTGTGGGAGGTCAATCAAAGTGTACGAGCAGGTTAAGAACAAAGCCAAAAACGTGAAAACCAAATAAACTCGACGCTTAAGAGCCAAAGCCTGTCATGTTCTACGGTTTATTGGCTGCTTTGCATTTGAAGCCTTATGAAAAGAACAGGGACAGGGTATGTTCTCTCCTCCAACAAAACAAGCCCCCTCGGTCTTCTGGGTCTCCATGACAAGCATTTACATAACTTTACATGCTTATCTGATAAAAACTGATATGTAAAAGAATAGCTAAGGCAGCGCAGGATGCCAGAGCACAGCTTTGATCAGAAGCATAAAAGTTTTCGAGAATTATCATTATAGTTTCCAATTCACTGTAAGTGCACAGAAAAGAGCGACCAGTACATCATTTACAACCTTAGCTTCACTGAAGAAAGACTTTCAAGTTTGCAACAACACAAGGATGAGTAAATTAGGACAGAATTTGCATTTCTGGATGAGCTACTAGTTTAATAATTATTCTAAATAACTTTGACACAGTTTTCCCCATCAGTTATGATTTTGACAGCAATTCATCATTTAATTTCAGGGGTTTTGTCATGATGAGTCAATCCCTATGACTGACACTGAGATAAGATGTGTTTAAAATCAAAGTATTCTAAACCTTATTCTTTACCAAATCTACTCATAACAATGATTTAAATGAAAGGTCAAACTATTTTATCTCTTTTCAAAACCGCAAATGAGTCATTTTAAACATTTAAACCCAATCAGCATTTTAGAATTGTTTCTGGATGGATGCAGAAAATTTAGATTTGCCACCACAGGAATAAATTACATTTTAAAATATATTAATTTAAAAAAAAATTATTTTAATTTGTAATAATATTTCACAATATTGCCGTTTTTACTGTACCTTTCCTTGGTGAGTGTAAAAGACTTCCTTCTAAAACTAAAAATTGTGCCGACCCCCAAACATCTGAAAAGTAGTGTACTTTCATAAGTACATTGAACACATCTCAAAAGATTAAGAAAAATGTAATTCCTTATGATATGCCCCATTTAACTGTCTTTGTGCTTTACTTGGTCCTCTAAAGAACTCAAACAGACAAGCAGTACAGGTGTGAATCCATCTGCAAATATTTATGGTGTATCTTGCTTTAGGAAGTTGGTCAGTGTTTAATAAATCACCACTGATGCTATTTTTGACTGTCTGGCTGCCGGCGCCATGAGAATGCAAATAGAGGTGACTGATGACGTCCAAAAAATAAACAATAAAAAAAAATGTACAGGACAAAAATAAGATGGTAATCTATGTCATTAACATCTAAACGTGAGGACATTTAAAGACGTCAGCATGGAGAGAAGATATTTTAGAGCTTAACTTACATACAGAATGAGCACCGAGGATTTGCCTCATGAATAAATGTTAAACTGTAAGGTCTTGTTGAGAAAAAAGCTGAGCTATTCTCACTCTCAGAGAACATTTTGTACTTAGACTGTCACAGAGGAAGAGAAACCCTACATCGTCTAGTCTAACACAGACATCCGCAGTTTCTCAGCAGAGACAGCTTACTTCTCCACCTTTTAGTGCTGATGCAATTGTACTTTTTTCAAATGATCTAATTCTCGTAATCTAATTCCAGATCTTCTAGACTGTCTGCATAAGTCACTTGTAGGAAGTCTTTGTCTTGTTCCTCTTGTGATTGATGGGGAGTTGAGTTATTATTCGTACACTGTACGAAAAGCTCATGACTCAAGCGAAGCTCTAAGCCCACAGGCCCTGAGGTCAGACTGTATGTAAAAACAAAACCGCTCGTCAAACCTGCAACAACTCGCTTGTAATAAGCACTGCTGATGCATTCAAACCGGTCAAATCGAAACTTCGCATCCCAACAAGTCAGGCGATGGTATAATATTTCCAACTGACAAAACAGATACTTGATAATATCAGGGGTTTATAACAGAAAAAGTCTAAACCTGCTGTGATATGACAAGTTGTCTGAGAGCGTGGCGAGGTAGTCAATGCATAAAGCCTGAGGACTTCTTGTGTCTGCATGGTGTTTAGTTTTTCTCATAACAGATTCAATTCGCCCGGAGCAAATGTACACCCTTCTGTTTAGCAGTAAACGTCCTTTAAATTAGCATGTTTAATAAATTCAACGTGTCACATGTGTTAGACAGTGCTGGATGGATGGCGGCTAGGACATCTGTTATCATGCATTTGTGTTTGCGCTGTTGTTGCACAGAGAAATTCCTTGATTCATTGATTGATTAAATGACTAAAAAAATTAGATTAAAAAAGTAAAAAATTTAAAAATGAAAAATTTAAAAAAATTAAATTAAAAAAAACTTCTAATAAAAAAAAAATTGCACAAATTAGTTACACTCTCACTTTTTCAAATGTTTTTGTCTAGCAGTGGTTTCATATTGCTGTTAAAATTGCAGTTGTATTGTAGAACAACTACTGTAGTTAAAAACTTTGTGAATTTTATCTTCCAAACTAATATCTTGAAATTATTATATTTTTATATTTGTTGAGCAAACATGTGAGAACACAATAAAACCACACTGCTATATCATATCTTATATATATATATATATTTTTTTTTTTTTTTTTTTTTCAGGTATAATTTTACCAAATTATATTACATATTTTAATTTTACCTCTCATTCAAGTATTAAGACTGTCTGATTAATATCTTATAACACTTACAAGCACGTCAACCCTCCTCTAACCCTAACCTAACAGGGGACCATCATTATAAAATGTAACCAAAAAAATATATTAACATCATAAAAAAGGGGAAAAAAGTGTTTTTATATTTTCCCTTCTGAACAAACAGGAAACTGTTAACTCTGTATTAACATATCTGCACCAAAAACCTTGTAAAACCACCAGGAAACATAAAAGACATCCCATGTGCCTTGTCTATAAGAAGTGATGTTCTCACAGTGCCAATGTGCTGAGCTAAACTGCTAATCCACACACAAACACACACACACACACACACACACTTGTCAGGGACATGCTTAGCCAGCACTGAGTCTGTCCATCAGCTGGACAGCACCTGCTGCCTAATTTCTGAATTTCTCTCTCAGGATGGACACAGCAGGCCAGGCAGTAAAGTCACCCTTACAAAATTTACTATAGTAACCATAATTTCCACCAAAACACCATAATTCCAACAGTCATTAACATAAAACTGAAGTAACACATCTGAGATACAGTTAATGAAGATTGATAAAAAAAACAATGATAAAAATTCAAGTATACTTATTGACTTTTTGGCTGTTCATCTAAATGCAGAAACTCACTAATGTGTGATGTGAGAAGATGGATTTTATAGTCCAAGCATGGACTCACCTGCATGTTTGTGGTGAGGATGACCCCTCTGACCCTGTGGACAGCTGCCCTGCTGCAGAAACAGAGCGGCCCCCTTGACCATGAAGAAGCTCTCACTTAGACTGTAAAAGGGAAAGAAAAGGTAGAGGAGACAATATGAGAAACGTGGCCAACAATGAAACAAAACATGCTCTCGTGACATTTCAGAAAATGTAATACAGCAAAACCCACAGACACCTAAAAGTTGTAGATTCAGATTTTGGGAAAACACAATGCACAACATGTGGGTTTTCTTCTAAAACTCAGAGATACATTTACATATATATATATATATATATATATATATATATAGAAAGAGAGAGAGAAAATTAATAATTATAATAAGAAATGTTTCGTGAGTATAAAATCAGCATGTTAGAATGATTTCTGAAGGATCATGTGACACTGAGGGCTAGAGTAATGGCTGCTGAAAATTCAGCTTTACCATTCACAGACATAAATTACATTTTAAAATATATTAAAATAAAAAACAACTATTTTAAATTGTAAAAATATTTCACAATAATATTGTTTTTACTGTATTTTTGATCAAATAAATGCAGCCTTAGTGAGCATAAGAGATTTCTTTCCCAAAAAAATAAATAAATAAACAAAAAAAATCTTTGAACAATGGTGCAAATGTACATACATATATATATAAAAAAAGTGTACAATAAAAAGCAGTCACACTTTATTTTAAGGTCCAATTCTCGCTATTAACCAACCATTAACTACGACTTTTGCCTTAACAAACTCCTAATTTGCTGCTTATTAATAGTTAGTAAGGTATTTGTTAAGTTTAGGCATTGGGTAGGATTAGGGATGTAGAATATGGTCATGCAAAATATGATTTATAAGTACTAATAAACAGCCAATATGTTAATATGCTAATAAGCAACTAGTTAATAGTAAGAATTGGTCCCTATACTAAAGTGTTACCAAAAGCACTATACAAATAAAGTTTACAAGACATCAAAATCTGTTATTATTCAGTCATAATAAATTAAAGAGAGGGTTTCTGATAAATATACAGTATATGGACATGTGTCCATTCTTTCCATATAAAAAAAAACAAAACATCATTTTGTGAATGACTTATGACTGCACATTTTTAAAGCTCTGGGGTTGAATTTTGCATGTTATACAAGCCATCTCACCATCACTCACCTGTATGCTCACGACAGGTGCTTTAGGTCTGTGATTTCAGGTGTGGCAGAAATTAGCCTCACATGCAGTTAAACACACTTCTAGAAATGTGAACCACCTGAGGCTCACTATTATTCTAATGCACTGTGGCACAAGTAAATCTTAACGAAAACTCAGTGCTGGGAAATGACAGGACTACTGCTGGTAAGGTGAGAAATGCTCTCAATATCTTGCAGAGATTACTGAGCTGTCAAGAAAACAGTCTATTATCAGACTGTCATAACAGGGCAGGGATGCTTCACATTAAGACTGAACACAGTGGAGCAGTACATGACTTTGGTTGACAGTTTAATGAACTTGGTTGTGTTTATGTATACATGGCCTCTCCCTGCCCTTGAATTTGGTCTGTATACATAATGTATATTTAAAAACAACAACAAAACAAAGAGAGAAAGAGAAAGTGAGAGAGTGACAGAGAGTAAATATTGTGCAGAATATTTTGTACATATATATGTTTTATGTGTACACTGCATACAAGTAATGCCTGTAACCATAACAGCAGACAATGTCAGTAAATATCAAGACTTTTTATTGCACTTTATCCCTAATTTTTGTCATAACTGGCCAAACATTAGTGACTGACAAGTACAAAACAACCTACAATGCCCACATGCATGTCATATATATGTCAATGACTTGTCAGACAACTAGCTGTTGACTGTGGCTCCATTCATGCAGCACACGCTCTCTAAATCACTCTCCTGAATATTTAAAGCAGTCACATCAGTTAAAGAATGAAGCTGTCTCTCTCTCTTATAGGAGAACTGTTTATCAACAGAACTCTGATTAGGACTGGTCTGCTTGCATGAATACAGACTATTTATGCAATATGTTCGCTTCTGGACATTTGTCTCTGGTCATTTTTCTAGATAAATAGAACTCACACTAAATCGGCAACAAGGCAGCAAGACAATGCTTTTCTTCTGATCATTACGGCCAACTTGTTAGCCAACCCAGTGGCTAGATAATTTTGAAAGTATGTAGTTTTGCACATCCCTGCACTATTCCACAACTTTTTTAATTTCAGTTAAATGGATTGTGATAAAAAAAAAAAAAGTCAAACTTGATACAAGTATAACAACTTCTCAAACACATAGATGCAACAATAATATAACATTAAATGGAAAGCTAGATAACAGAAGTGTACAATCAAAAAGCTCACTGGCTGGATGTTTAGGAGTGGCTACTCAAAACCATCATGGTCTAGGCAGGCAAAATATTTCAGGGTCACATTGTTTTCTCGGCCTACTGTGGCTGTGACCCTTTGCTGACTCATCCCTCTCCTTTTTCCTGACTGGACTTCCAGTGTCTCAGCATTCAGAGGAACAACCATCACATGATAAGCAACCAGCAACAAAACTGGCATTGTACCCCCGACCCCCCGCCCCACCGGTCTCTTTATTTCTCTCCTACTTCCTCCTCCTCCCTTTCTCTTATTCCCCTCTTCAACTTTCTCACCCTCCCTCCAAAGGCCTCGAGGGTGTCAGCGGATCACAGAGGCTTTTGTTTCCATCCTCCTCTCTTTTGTTTCTCCTCTCTCTGTCCGCCCCTCTGAGTGATTTATGTGAAGGCTGGAAGCAGCTCAGTGCCGTTGTGCTGATGGACTGAATCATGACTGAGAGACAGACAGCTGTAAATGACGATACACAAGCCCTGTGCAGAATACGCTCATCTCCAAGGGTGTAATTATGATGTGAGTAAGAGTTTTGAGAAGTAACCGCTCTAAAACGCCTCTGTCCACGTTTCACTTGTATGTTTAGAGTCGGCCACAGATGGATACGTGGTACCTGGTGTAAGAGGAACAGCCCTTTGGTAGAAAATCTGGAATCAAAACTGCACCACAACTATACCATTACATGTAATTTTACATTGTAATGTAAAATTGTAACAACTATACCACCACAACTATACCATTACATGTAATTTTACTGTAAAATAATGTAAAATGTACAGATTTTAAAAGTAAAAAGTACAACCATAGAAACAGTTACTTTATTTTATTTAATTGTTCAAATAAATTATTTAAATAAATAAATGTATTTATTTGCTTAAATAATTTTGTTTGTTTTTATCATCAGTAACATACATTGGGGTGTTTTATTTATTTGCATTTTATGTTGCTTAGTTAATGTTTGTTGTATTATTTTAGGCGTATACTGTATATAACCAATATTTTGAATTTTTCTTAATAGCTTAATTTCAGTCAGAGGAACAATCACTTGGACCAAATAGTAAAGTATTCAAAACATTTAAAGCAGGAAGTAAAATCAATGTAGATGTTAATGCTAATGAATCACTGAATCAGAATTTTGAATTGATTCAAACAGACAAGTTGAACTGATCCATGGAATTAGTTGATCTTATCAACTCTAATACTGTTTTTGCTACTGGAGTTTAAACTTAACTTTAAATTTTTAAGTTTTAATGCTCACATACTCATGAGTCACAACACAAAAATGATGTGCAAATTAATATACCTAACTGATATACCAGTAATGACAATGGCTAGATACAAGTGCATTAAAACAGTTGCAATTCTCATTTTGTTGCTTAATTTTATATTGACAGCAAATCATCAAACATATTTGCCCACCCAAGTAGAGGGCCAACTTCTGATTAACTCTTACTCACTTTCTCCCAAACACACATATTTTCTCAACAACTCCTCCACAAGTGCATAAGCCAAAAATAATTTCCATATCACAGCAAAGCACAGTATCAAACACAAACACACATGCAGGTCTAACAAGCTCACATACTGCAAGTGTTAGTAAATAAATTCATGTGAAGGTTATGACTCATTTGGCACTGCATCATCTCCATCTGACAGTATTTGTGAAATGACCATCTGCAGGAACAAAGTGGTACATTGACTCTTATATAATGCACATAGTTTGCGCCTCAAACACAACCCAGGCCAAATACAAATTGCAAAATCAGACAACCGCATGACTTTCATTCAGATATGCAAACATCACTACCTCTCAGGTAACACTGGCAATCGCTCTTACGCAAGAGCAACAAAACTCTGTTCTGATGAGGCAAGACAAGATTTCACAGGTCAATGCAAGTCTATAGTATGTGACCAACATAAAGAACAAACACACATGTAAGATCAAATAGCAAAAATATTTGCCTCAGACAAATATGAAGTATGCATGAATGCTGCCAGCTGCTATAACTGGATCACACATCACCTGTAGTCCAAGTTGATGCTGTACTACAGTTATTACTCAAGAAATTGTCCAGAAGTTACAGTGGGGTCCAAATGTCAAACCACTAGTGAAAATACTTTTTTTTTTTTTTTTTTTGCTACATTTTTTATTAAGGTGTTTTTCTTTCTTTATTTCTTTCTTTCGTTCGAAAGAAATTAATACTTTATAATGTTACACAAGATTTTTCATTTCTAAAGTATCCTGAAATAGTGTATTATGGTTTCCACAAAAATATTTACCAGCACAATTGTTTTAAATATTGATAATAATAATAAATGTTCTTGAGCACAAAATCAGCAGGTTAGAATGATTTCTGAAGGATCATGTGACACTGAAAACTAGTAACAGCTGCTGAAAATTCAGCTCTGCATCACAAAAATAAATTATATTTTAAAAATATATTAAAACAGAAAGCAGTTATTTTAAATTGCAAAATTTATTTAAAATATCGTTGCCTTTACTGTACATGATAAAATAAATTCAACCTTGGTGAGACTTCTTTCAAAAACATTAATAATTCTACCACCCCCAACTGTATATTATTACCATAATAATTTGAGTGAAAAATTAAACTGGAAATAATCATTTTCAGATGATTAATTAACATTCAACATAATATGTCTTAGCATTCTTTTTTTTCCCGTTGTACTTTAATGACAGCAGAACTCCAGCAGCTGGAGCTCTATAATAAGTTGGTGTAAACCTGCTGATCATGTTCTCCAGCACGATTTGAGAATAATCCATACAGCATCCTGAGCTTCAGTAGAAGAAAGAACATCTGACCATCTGTAAATAGTTCACATATCGTAAATTTGTTTTATTAGTAACCTAGAAATAGTCCAGAATCTTAAATATTTCATATTAACTGCACACCAAAATCCTAAAACACTGTTCATTTCCAGATTTAAAAATCTGAATCCCTGAATTCCAGACTTCTGGATCTTACTGTACAAGCCATGCATCACAAGAATCAATCAAAGCCGTAAACGCCACTGCAATCTGCATCAGCGCCGATTTCACTTAAGACTCCGATTCACTCACATGTGGTAGATCTGCCTCTGTGTGACGAATGCATTATCCACAAAGTACGGTAGCATCTTCAGCACAACTTCCTGACAGGAGTCCACGACCAGATGCATCCTGCTGCTGGCTGCAGGGAAATCTCCCTCGCCCCGGTCCGCAGCAGCACGCTTCGCTCAGATCTCCAGTTGCTTACGAAAAACAGCACGCAGAGGAGAGGAGGAGCGCATCTGCAGCCCCTACCTCGGTCTGACGCTCTCTGAGTGTGTGAGTGAGCCAGTTTCTACTGACGCACACCCTCCCTCTCTCTCTCTCTCTCTCTCTCTCTCTCTCTCTGTGTGTCGGTAAATAGAGAGAGGAGGAAAAACCTGTTCCCTTGTCTTTGCAGGAAGGGATGAGGCACTCTGTGTGTGTGCGCATGAGATCTCTCCACTGAAATTAGAGCACTCCAAACAACTCTGACACTGCAAGAAGCCCAGCAGGCCACAGAGATCCTAGTGTGTCTCTTGGAGAAATAAAACAGCTTCACTCCAGCAAATCTGACAGGAATGATAAAGAAAAATGGAGAGAAAAAGCATAAAAATCCCACTTGTTCATAAAAAAACTCAGGCTGCTAACAGCTGGAAGAAATGTGTTGACCTTCTTAGCTGGGACTCCTCATTGCTTGCCACACCCTAAAATGATCTGTCCCAGAATCCTCACATGGGCTAAGCATGGGCAACAGTGCCTGCTGCTGTCGGACGAAGCAGGGAAGCCTCTTTAAAATCTCATTAGGAGCAGAGACGGGGGATGAGCTCCCCCCTTGAGTGAGTGTCCTAAGTAGACTGCAGTAAGTGCAGAGTCTGGCTGACTGTCTGTACTCCACTATCTGCCTGTCAACACTGCGGCTTGACTGAGAAGGACAGAGTACTGGGTCTCTCTCACACACACAAATGAAGAAGCAGTACTCAGATGAAGAGCAGTACTCTTTCTGTCTAAAAGCTGATAAAACAGGACAAAGAGTAAACTGAGACACCAAGGAACAGAAACAGCCGGGGGGGGGAATCTACAAAAAAAGAGGGAGGGGGAGTTATTTAAGAAGGAAGGAAGGATGAACAGAAAGGAAGATGAAGAGAGCCGTCTAAAATAACTAAAGAAGCCGAGTGAATGGGACTTACTGAAGGACATTTGGAATTTTTTTTGCTTTCTGGATCGGTGAGATCTGTGAAACGAGCAAACAAAAACAGCAAACAAACAAAACACTGCCAGGTTACACTCTTTGAAGGAATGTTCTGGGTTCCATACAAGCGGCATGCTGTCAATTAGCACTAAAAATAACCCTGACTTGTCCCTCCGTTTATCAAAATAAGCAGAAACCATGTGTACAGTAATGAACTTGGGTAACACTTTATTTTAAGGTGTCCTTGTTACACGTTACATGTACTTACTTTTATAATAATAATAAATTATGCATAATTACATGCAAGTAACCCTAAGCCTAACCATATAGTAAGTACATGTAGTTAATTAATATTACTCAGTACTTAAATGTATAATTACACTGTTACACGACACCTTAAATTAAAGTGTAACCTGAACCTGCAATGGAAGCCTATGGAGCAAGGAATTACGGTGGGTTTCTTTAAGAAATGAGGGTCAAATATTTTTGCCACATTAACTTATACACTGTAAAAAATCATATTCTTAAGCGTTTATTGAAATATCATTAAATACAGATTTAGGACTTGGGGCTTGTTTTCAGAGAATATATCTTAGAATTAAGTTCATTTTCATACATTTCTAAGCATAAATCAAACAAAAATGATTGAGGTTTATTTTTAATACAACATGCCAATGGGGTGATAAACATAACTTACTGTATTTTTACTTACTGTAACAATTTACTGTATTTTCAAAAATACTGCATTCTTGATCACATAAATGCATCCTTGATAAGCATGACACTTCTTTCAAAAACATTACAAAATATTAGACACCAAATTCTTCAACGGTAGTTTAGAAGTAAATTTATCATAAGGATATTTTATAGGAAAATAAGAAAAAAAATACTCATTAAGAAAATTATTTTTGCAGTATAGTTATGTGTTACCAAAAGAACTCCTTTGGAAATTCCAAGGGTTTAATTCAGGGGTGTCAAACTCAGTTCCCGGAGGGCCGGAGATGCAACCCTAATTAAACACACCTGATCCAGCTAATCAGGTCCTTCAGGCCTATTTGAAAACTACATGGTTTGTGTGTTGGAGCAGGGTTGGAACAAAACTCTGCAGGGCTGCGGCCCTCCAGGAACTGAGTTTGACACCCCTGGTTTAATTTGTTTGTTCAGTTAACAAATTAAGGAAAAGGTTGTCTTGCTTTGAGCCTGGAATATTCATTGGTCAGGTCACAAGATCTTTGTTTTAAATTCAGAACAACTCCTCATAGACATGAGCATAAAATCTTTCTCAATCTGGAACGATTTACCACCAACAAAAATTATGTGGAATTTTCTAATGACCTACTTTGATAACAATCAAACATCGTTTTTCAAATTTCACTGTAGTCTATTCCCTTCATCCTAACAAAATGCCCTAATAGACTACAACAGTTGGCCATGTGGTACTTGACCAGACATTCTTCTGTCTTGGGCATATGTGCTACTGTAATATATATGACAGGTGTGAGCGTTTAAATATATTCATGATGTATATCCCAGCTCGATTAGCCTTACTTGCTCACGGTTTGACACACTAAGTCGTGAAGCACATGACGACACTTATGGAGCTTCCCATGTGACTCAGCATAACCATGGCAATGCTATCAGGCAGACTCCAGAACACCTGACAGGTGTCCCGATAAAGGATGCCTGCATGTGGAGCTTTAAACAGATCAGGCGTCTGTGTGTGTGTGTGTGTGTGTGTGTGTGTGTATCATAAGGTGTGTGTTCACTGGATTACTTCAGTGTGCTGAGACTGCAACGGTACACAAAAGTGCCACAATCGCTTTTCAGCACACACAGGCACAAAAAGATTAAAAGCTTCTTTTCTGGGAGCAGATGTTACATAACATTTCCATTATATATTTGCCGAGCAACGAAAGAAAAACGAGGGACAAAAAGAGGGAGGAGGGCAAACAGCGCACCGATCTTTTCTCAGGTGTCAAGGCGAGAATGATGAATTGCATATGACATCAGTGTTCACCAATCTATTGGCCAAACGTTATTAATTAATCATATGAATTGCCACGTGCACTGGCCTGAGTTCGAATGTTGTTGAAAACAACTCTAGTCTCAAGAATTAACATTAATGCAGTGTGATGCACATTCATTCAATTTGTGCACTTGCAGTAAAATGTGATTCTAAGAAAACAGTAATGTTATTTTAAAAGAATAGTTCACCAAAAATTTTAAATTTGCTGACAATTGACTCACCCTCAGGCCATCCAAGATGTAAATGAATTTGTTTCTTCATTTACTGCAGAGGATCCACTGAATGCAAACAAGTGATGTAATGTTAAAATTTCTCCATATCTGTTCAGATGAAGAAACAAATACATCAACATCTTGAATGGCCAGAGGGTGAGTGCATTTTCATTCCTGGGTGAACTATTCTTTTAACAGGCAGCAAAAGAAATAAAAAGGTCATGCTATTGAATTTATTTGCCATGCGCAATAGGCCAATTGCTTGCTCATGCAGATAGGTCACTTTCTATCCTGACAGTTCACATTTGTAATTGGATGGAGTCTTTTCCTCTCATAGTTTAACATGTTAAGCAGTGGATATTTTATTCAGAGTTGTTTGATTTCTGTGCATATAATCATTTTAAGATTAAGATGTAAATGGAAATACCATGTTTTGGTATCAAGTACATCCTGCTAAAAAAAGTTGGTTTGCTGTTCTTACCTGGCTTAATATTTTCTCAGTCTGACCAGCCAAAAAGTTTTCAAAACTGCTCTGAAACCAGCCAACAGCCTTACCAGACTGGAAGACCAATTGAGACCAGCAAACCAACTTAGGCTGGTTTTAGATTAGATATTGATCAGCAGGGATGGTAGCAAGATATAAATGTTACTATTGGCTGAAAGTGCACTTTAACACCCTCTAAAGAAAGAATAAAAAAAAATAAAAAATAACCTAAACCATTTTTAGGTGAACTATTCTTTTAGGTCAAAATTGATGTTCAAAATTAGAGCACCAAGATCAACTGTAAGTCATGTTTTGTTTTGTGTTTCAGAACAGTACTGCAACATTTTAACTTGTACATTCCCTAACAGATCAGAGACATCCACACACCCAAATACTCAAACCCTGATATGCACCCAAACAAACACAGATTGCTGTGCTTGGCTGCTCCTGGCTCGGTGTCTGTTTGGTGAAATCACCAGCTGGCTCAATGCTGTGCCGCCTGGTTGATTTCACAGGAAAAGTCTTTGGCCGGTTCAGCGGGCATTCCTGTGTACATCTCGCAAAGGCTAAGATTAGGGTTACAGCTATTAGAGGGGTTCTGTCTCTGATAAGGGTAAAATTTGGGGGACTCCTCTGTTTAACCTATTTATTCATTCAGATACCACAAAATACTTTCTTATCCAGCTATGCCCATTTCAAAATGCTTGAAGGTATAGATCACAGTAGAGCTGCACAACTTGGGAAAAAGTAATCAAATTGCAATTTTACTGATTTAAAAAAAAAAATAAAAAAAAAATAAAAAAAAGGTTTGCTGTGCTTGCTTGCAATTTGCAAGACTATCCAATTTGGGAGAACATTTTGTGACTATTTATCAATATGGCTATAAAATGTTAAATAACAAATGTATCTTAACCATAAATCAATATGACCACAAAATATTAAAATAACAAAACTAGTGTATTTCACTGTAAAAAAAAAAAAAAAAAAAGATAAATTAATAACAATTTTAACAGTAAAATTACAATATTTATTAATATATAGAATTTTAACAGATACTACAAATAAAAAATATTTAATATTGCACAGTAGTTGATATGGGACAGATGTATTGTGCATCGCTAACAGTAATAATTTTCTCATGTACAAACTGGGCTATTTATGTTAAACATGTTTAGGTCACCATGTGACCATAAAACTGCAGTAAATACGAACAAAACCTATACTCATTTGCATGAACGTGCTATATATCTGCATTATAAATATTCAAAGCCATGGTATTCATCAGCCCTATCCACAGAGTTCACACTAAACCACAAATGGCACGTAACAGCATTGCAGATTCTGCCACAACACAAATTTTCCACAGTATTTCAAGAAAATACAAGATAAATCAGCCTTAAGTAAGAGAAAAGGAATTTGTCAGGTTCAAACCGTCTTCTACTAGCAATGGGTGTTTCTTCAGGAATCAAAGAGCTCAGGCAAAAGGACAGTTCTTTACATGTATGCATAAACGAATTACATCAAATATTGGGTATATGTAACGTTCTAATAATTGCACAACATTGAATGGAACAAGCTGGAATGCTCAGCCCAGGACCTATTTAACATTTAACACCTAGCAGTTTGTGTCTTCAGAACAGCAGCTAGCTCAGACTCTAGACTGACCTACTCCAAAACTACTAGTGTTTCAGTTCCTTCTGAGGTTCATCTTAAATTTAATCTAAGATTTATTGTCAAAAATGGCTGTTTGTGTGGAAGAAGTGCTGATGCTGCTGTTCTTACATTGTTTTATTTAGCTCCATGCATCTGTTGCACTAGTGACTTTATCTGAAACTTGTTTTTCCTCATTAAAAGAGGATTTGTTTCACATGAGCCTCTAGGACATCCTGTTTCCAGCAAGCACACACAACTTTTCTGTGTTCTGGATAGTTCCATGAACATATAGATTTTTAGAATAAAGATTGAACATTAGTAAAATTGGAATTTCTATTCTGAGTTTAGAAGATACAGTGGCCTCAATAAGTATACAGACTAATTCAAGTTTAATAATGAAAATTTGCTGACAATTTACTGACCCTTGTGCATCCAAGATGTAGATGAGTTTGTTTCTTCATCACAACAGATTTGGAGAAATTCAGCATTATATCACCCGCTCACCAATTGATCCTCTGCAGTGAATGGGTGCCGTCAGTCCAAACAGCTGATGAAAACGTCACAATAATCCACAAGTAATCCACACAACTCCAGTCCATCAATTAACGACTTGTGAGGTGAAAAGTTGCATATTTTGTAAGAAACAATTCCATCGTTAACTTGTTTTAACTTTAAACTGTTGCTTCTGTACGGATGTTTACTGGTGTTTGTCAGTTAAAGGGTTAGTTCACCCAAAAATGAAAATTAGCCCATGTTTTACTTACCCTCAAAGCATCCTATGTGTATATGACTTTATTCTTTCAGACGAATCTAATCGGAGTTTTATTAAAATTTTTCCTTACTCTTCCAAGCGTTTCAATGGGAATAAGTGGGTGTTTCTTTTCAACAGTCCAAAAGTAGCAGAATAAAGTGCGCGCATCCATAATAAAATGTGCATCACTCGGCTCCGGGGGTGAATAAAGGTCTCCTGCAGCGAATTGATGCGTTTTTGTAAGAAAAATATATCCATATTGTTTAAAATGTTATAAATACTTTTTTCTCGCTTCCGCTGACTGTCATACGTGCAAGCTGTTCCGGGCGGATGACGTAGGACGTACGCGTCGTGCATGCGCCAGTGATTCGTATCGAACGCGGAAGCGCCGAGGAGAGACAGCAAAACAAAAAGCCGGTCATGAATTTAATGAGGATTTGTAAAGAAAAATGTAGGAGGATTTTGATATAAGCAAAGAGGAGACTGGTTTTCCTTTGCAAAAGTAAGGAAACTTTACTACTGTAAATAAACTCGCGAGACTACCATATCTCAGAGGCGCGCGACGCCTACGTCATCCGTCAGAACGACTTGCACATATGACAATCAGCGGAAGTGAGAAAAAAGTATTTATAACATTTTAAATAAATATTTTTCTTATAAAAACGCATCGATTCGCTGCAGGAGACCTTTATTCACCCCCGGAGCCGAGTGATGCACGTTTTAGTATGGATGCACGCACTTTATTCTACTACTTTTGGACTGTTGAAAAGAAACAGCCACTTACTCCCACTGAAACGCTTGGAAGAGCAAGGAAAAATTTTAATATAACTCCGATTGGATTCGTCTGAAATAAGAAAGTCATACACACCTAGGATGCTTTGAGGGTAAGTAAAACATGGGCTAATTTTCATTTTTGGGTGAACTATCCCTTTAATGGTCATATGGCATGCAGGTAGACAAATAAAAAATATAATCTTTATATTGAATTTAATATTATATCATTATTTCATTTTTTTTAAATTATTGTTTTGACTGTTTTCATTTTCAAAACATTTATTTATTTGAATTATTTATTGGAATTCCCTGCAGTTCCTTCATAAACCTCTAGGGGTTTGCGAACGCCAGTTTGGGAAACCTGCATGATAAGACAAATACACTAAAACAAGTGGTGCTGAAACAAATGATGCTAGAGCTCTTCTCAGAACAAACTTTACTTTCTTAGTCACTTTTGCAATGACCTTTTACCAAGCGATCTCAAAGTGATTTTGCAATGACTTTCATTTATTTTTAAGTGTAGCTTAAGTGCCCACTAATTTTTGGGTTCACTGTATGTTCTCTCTAATTGGTCTTTGAAAGAAACTCTGTTTGGTTAAGAAGTGCTGAGGGACTGAAGTCTTATCTATGAGTCACAGGAAGATACAGAAATCAGACACAGCCTCCATTGTGTTTGCAATCGCTAACGCTGGAATCTCAGTCTTTTTCTCATATCCTGTTTTTACAGAAACACTAAGCACTGCCTCCTAAACCAATCACAGGGCAAACAGAGCGAGAAAGAGACAGAGATGGACAGAAAGTACTAAAAGCACTTAAAATGCGCTGAGGGAACAACTGCTCTTTCGCTTATCAGATGACCTTATGTAGGTCACACACGCCACATATGCTGACATCCAGCAGAAAACAGACAGAAGGCATTAGAGGCTTCATTCAGGTAACTGGCACAGTAGCTCCTCCACTACCTTTTCTAAGATTGATCAAAATAAAAAACGACCCATTTCCTTTTAGTCTTTAACAAAGTACTCATTATCTCTGTGTTCACACGTTCTGGGGATTAGTTAGTTTGAATGTGCTTCTCACAAGCCGTTCATTCACAGACACTTTTAGTAAAAGCACAAAACAAACAAGTCATTATAGTACTTCTACTGTCATTTAGACAGCAAATGTAAATGTAGGACAAAAATTGCTATTGATTCAACTTGTGAGTTTACAGTCGACACAAGAGTTATTTCCTGAGCAATGTGACCTTTGAGGATGTCATGTGACCTTTAGAATGACAAATCTTCCTCTGTACACATCCTCTTCCTTTAGCTCCTCCATCTGTACTGTACATAAGAATTCCATCTGTCTTCACAAGTTGTTATTTGACCTTGTTTGACCAATACCTAGATGGCAATACTGAAATACAGAGCTCAGAGTTTCACATAGTACTGCACATCAGTGATCGACTTGTCTTTTAAGAACTTTTCTTCCACCCTTAGTGGTGACCTAGATTCAGAGTTTGAAAGGACTGGGACATTAGTCCAATCCCAGCAGACACAGGCCCTAGTTTAATACATCCTCTAAAAGATATGTTCAATGAAAAAAGGCTGAATCTAAAAACAGTTCGGACAAATGCCCTCCCTACTGGAAAAGACTTTGGCCAAGGCTGTGACTGTAAAATTATATATACTGCACTGATTCTTGCATCAGCATATTTTTTACATTTGTGATCAATTAAAGCGAAAATTTCTCCACTACCGGCGTCAATAAAAACAGAGAAAAATAATGATTTTCCAAACATTCATAACATCTGTCATCAGTCAAAAAAAACAGATATTTTAACATCAAAAATTACACTAAAATGTCATGAAAAAGCAAGACAAATATGCTCAAAGTCCAAGACCAACATTAGAGCCGCCACACTGAATTACATTTAACTGAACTGCATGAGAAATACTTAGAACTGTTCTGCAGTTTCTCTCTCTTTTATGTGTTTGATGCAGTTTCATTCATGATTTATGATGCATCACAAAGAGTGAAATGGTTGCAAATGCAACAGTAAAAAAAATAATAAAAAATTCCCAAACCTTCCTCAAACACACTTGTGACATTGAATAAAACTGATTCTGCAATTTGGCAAATAAAAACAGAAATACGGACTCATTGGACAAATATCCCTGTGGCGACATTTCTGCACAATGATAATGCATTGCTGTTTGCAAGTTTCACGCCACTTTCAAAGTGAAATATCCAGCGAGTGGCGCTAAAAGGAAACGTACCACCTAGACTCACATGAGCATTAACATGAGAAAAACACATTTGCTCAAGCAATCACACCGGTTTGCTTACAAGTTTTTGAGCTCTTTTTGACAGGTGAACAAGTTTACTACATCAGAAAAGCCATACATCAGTGCCTATGCAATGCAAAAGGAAAAAAAGTAACTGTACAAAAATAAGTACAACCTGAATTCCCGAAATGTTGGGACGTTTTTTAAATTTGAATAAAATGAAAACTAAAAGACTTTCAAATCACATGAGCCAATATTTTACTCACAACAGAACATAACAAATGTTTAAACTGAGAAATTTTACACTTTTATCCACTAAATGAGCTCATTTCAAATTTGATGCCTGCTACAGGTCTCAAAAAAGTTGGCACGGGGGCAACAAGGGGCTGAAAAAGCTAGAAATTTTGAAAAGATTCAGCTGGGAAAACATCTAGCAACTAATTAAGTTAATTGACATCAGGTCTGTAACGTGATTAGCTATAAAAGGGATGTCTTAGAGAGGCAAAGTCTCTCAGAAGTAAAGATGGGCAGAGGCTCTCCAATCTGTGAAAGAGCGCGTAAAAAGATTGTGGAATACTTTAAAAACAATGTTCCTCAAAGTCAAATTGCAAAGGCTTTGCAAATCTCATCATCTACAGTGCATAACATCATCAAAAGATTCAGAGAATCTGGAGAAATCTCTGTGCATAAGGGACAAGGCCGAAGACCTTTGTTGGATGCCCGTGGTCTTTGAGCCCTCAGACGACACTGCATCACTCATCGGCATGATTCTGTAATTGACATTACTAAATGGGCCCAGGAATACTTCCAGAAATCACTGTCGGTAAACACAATTCACCGTGCCATCTGCAGATGCCAACTAAAGCTCTATCATGCAAAACGGAAGCCATATATGAACATGGTCCAGAAGAACCATCGTGTTCTGTGGGCCAAGGCCCATTTAAAATGGACTGTTTCAAAGTGGAAAAGTGTTCTACGGTCAGACGAGTCCAAATTTGACATTCTTGTTGGAAATCACGGAAGCCGTGTCCTCCGGGCTAAAGAGGAGGGAGACTTTCCAGCGTGTTCTCAGCGTTCAGTTCAAAAGCCAGCATCTCTGATGATATGGGGGTGCATAAGTGCATACGGTATGGGCAGCTTGTTTGTTTTGGAAGGCACTATGAATGCTGAAAGGTATATAAAGGTTTTAGAGCAACATATGCTCCCATCCAGATGACGTCTATTTCAGGGAAGGCCTTGTGTATTTCAGCAGGACAATGCAAAACCACATACTGCAGCTATTACAACAGCATGGCTTCATAGTAGAAGAGTCCGGGTGCTGAATTGGCCTGCCTGCAGTCCAGATCTTTCACCTATAGAGAACATTTGGCGCATCATTAAACAAAAAATATGTCAAAGACGACCACAAACTCTTCAGCAGCTGGAAACCTATATCAGGCAAGAATGAGAACAAATTCCAACACCAAAACTCCAGAAACTCATAACCTCGATGCCCTGACATCTTCAAACTGTTTTGAAAAGAAGAGGAGATGCTACACCATGGTAAACATGCCCCCGTCCCAACTATTTTGAGACCTGTAACAGGCATCAAATTTGAAATGAGCTCATTTTGTGCATAAAATTAAAATTTCTCAGTTTAAACATTTGTTATGTTATCTATGTTCTATTGTGAATAAAATATTGGCTCACGTGATTTGAAATTCTTTTAGTTTTCATTTTATTCAAATTTAAAAAACGTCCCAACATTTCCAGAATTTGGGTTACATTTGTAATTCAATAATCTGTCCCTTAAGTCACAAGTTGCAAAAGAAGAAATAAAAGTTGTTTAACTAATATTAGTGGTCATTTCACCTGAAAACCTCAGTGAATTGTATGTATAGGTACATTTTTGAAGTTTTGCAAAAAATGTATGTAAAGGCATGTTTTTCCAATGAGCCTAGCTTGAAAAACAGTCAGTTTGTCTCCTAAATTTTTAATTTTAGAAGCCAATCCAGTCTGGAGCCCTGCAGAAGGTAGTTGGCAATACCCAACTCTACTAAACACTATTTCACCCATCTGTCCACTACAGTCACTGAATTACAAGGAACCAGATAGCTCTAATAAGACAAATATTCATTAGGAATGATATAGTGTCTGATATGGGAAAGCCAGCGAGATGTTTGTCTCAAATTAAATCCACTTGATCTCACTTCAGTCGAAGAGGAACCGAAACTGTAATGAAAACCTACTCTGGTGTTAGACGTGCTGTGAAAGCAGTGATCAGACGCCTGGGCTCAGATATCTTTGATTATATGTGTTAGAACAGTGGAGCAGAACCATCTCGCAAACTACAGGGTGCGATGAAGACTCCTCCCATCATGGAACTGACAGACTCTTCATCATCTGCTTCTGACAGATTGGACCTTGGGAACACACACACACACACACAGAAAAACTTGCATTTAAAAGTTGTTACCTCTGATTTAGCCGGCGCTCATCATCACTTCCAAAGTCCTGGAAAAATAAAAAGAAAGTGTGAGGGAAACAGAAGTTAATCATCTAAAAAAAATAGATCACTAAGACATGTCCACACTATTCTATTTTAATTTTATTGCTTTGAGCCTTGAGATAAAGAATAGAGCAGAATGTAGGATTTTCTGATGTAATAAATCTATGTCTTCCTGCATCTTATACCTAAACCAAATTATAAGTTATAAATTCAGCATCTGTTGTGAAAATGTCAGAGAGGCCAAAATCCCTCAGGCCTCGGAACTTTTCCAAATTCCACAACCTCACCCGACTCAAACCCAGCGCAACGCACAACAATCTGGCCTAAACATGGTTCTTTCCCCCTACACAATCTCTCTCTCTTTCTTTGCTAAATGTGTAACCTTTAAGCACAATACAAGACCACTGTGTCCCAAATAACAAAAAAGCTTTGATATATCACTATTCACAGCAGCACAATATGACAAAGAAGAAATGTTCTCTCAAAGCTGAAACATGAAGAATGGGGCCTCTCCTTAAGATAAGGTTTCATCATAACAAAGAGTGTTTTTAAAATAGTTCACTGTATGTAAACGTGATGGCCCTGATTATTAGGTTACTGATAGTGGTATGAGCACTGAATGAAGGCCGGGGAGTGTGCCATGGTCAGATGTGACAGATGCCTGAAGGCGAAGAAACCGTGTCGGGGGAATTGGCTGTGCCAGGGTTTCTGTCACGTACCAAAATCTCTCCCTTCATGCAGAAGCTAGGGTTATAAAACTTTATAAGCAGGGCAGAATGAGGAGTGGAAACCATGAGGTTTGTGAACAGAAACAGAAATTTTGGAGGTTCCCTGTGATTTATAACGCATTAAGTGGATGAACAGATTGATAGCATGGGGCGAAAAGGTGAAAAATAAGAAGACACAAGTCAATATGTTGCTGAGCATTCGAGTGAAACTGGATGTTCAATTCAATTCAATTATCGCCTAAAAAACAAGATATAATATACAACCAAGAATGTTAATTGAAGTAGGCAGCATCTTTTTGTTGTTTATGTCCTCGTGGGGATACTAGATTTGCACATTTAAGAGAGCACAGAAAACAAAGACTTTCTCGATTGTTGTCATTGCAAAAGCCAATGATGTGCCATCATCAGTCGATGATCATGTGCGATTTTTTTTCATTACTTTATTTTCTACATTATTCAATAAACTAAAACTTTTTTTATAGATCCTACTTTAGTTATAAAAATGTACAATAAAAATTTAAGACCCATTTTTCCTAAACATTATAAAAATAAAAACTAAACTTGACTAAAAACCTTTTCAAGGCAAGGGTATTAACAAACTGAATTAAGTTTCTAAGAGTAGAAATACTGCAATACAGCAAAAAATGTCTAACAGACAATAAGCTCTGATGTGACGGACATATGGGTGGGTTTTCTCCTGACAGTAAATGTGTGTATGTAAATCGTGTGAGTCCTATTTTCCATCAGGTGGAAATAATTTGTCTTATCACTTAAAACACAACAAAATTTAAGTTGTTATTCTCTGGTAACCTTCCTGTCCAGCGAGATTAGAAAGATACATAGATATAGATAGATCACCCAAAAATGAAAAGTACTCACACTCCGTTCCAAACCTGTAAGACCTTCCTTCATCTTTGGAACACAGATTAAGATATTTTTGATGAAATCCAAGAGCTTTCTGACCTTGCATATACAGCAATGCCACTTCACGACTGTAGCGGGGTCAGAAAGCTCTTGGATTTCATCAAAAATATGTTAATCTGTGTTCCAAAGATGAAGGAAGGTCTTACAGGTTTGGAACAACACGAGGGTGAGTAATTAATTAACAGAATTTTCATTTTTGGGTGAACTAACCCCTTAACCTCTGAGGCCAGATCATTGAATCAGTGATTTGAACTCGAGAACTAGATCATTTGTGACTAAATTATTAAGAATAATTATGTGAACTGGATCAACAGATTAGACACAAAGCTATAAAATTTCACAGGTTTCAGAAAATGCAAGAGTTATATGGACCACTCATGAACTAGGACTACTTTGATGTTGTTTTTTTTTTTTTTTTTTGTCTTCAAAAATTTGACTTTAGTGTCGTACAAGTTTGGGACAACATGAGGGTGAGTAAACAATGAAAGCATTTTAATTTTTATGTGACCTAATAAGTTTTTAATAAGTTTCAATTTTGATTTCATGGTAAATTTAACCCAAATACCACAAACAAAGCTTCTGCAGATTTTTACCCTTGAAACATTAAAACCATTATTCCTCCAACAAGTTCTTTTCCCATCTCTCTCTCGTTACCTCTCTACCCATCCTTTGCATCAGTCTATCCCTCTCCCTCTCTCTCTCTCTCAGTCTCTGCATGAGATGCCATCACTGCAGCTGCATGTTCCCCAGTCCTAATGTTTGAGGTTGTGCTGTGAATTCTAAATAGTGTGTGTCCTCATAGCGTAACACATTACGCAATTATTCTTAAGGCCCGTTCACACTAAGAGCAATAACAATAATGATAACTACATTAGCATCCACACCAACACACAATAACATTCCATTTATTATAAGCGCGGGCTGCAGTTTTGACATCTGCTGCTTGAAATGCTTGAGCTCTTTAAAGCAGGATGGATTCTGATTAGCCATCAATGTTTTTATCATTCATCAGTTGGAACAAAATCATTCTGCATGTGATTCCAATGTTATCGTTCCTTTGTGGCATAACCATTATAGTTTTGATGTGGACTCTGCTTTTCTTTTAAATTAGGAATGACTTTTAGAACTAGCCTATATCTTTATCATTATAGGCCTAGTCATCGTCCTTTGTGAGAACGGGCCTTTAAATTTAACACAATAAAGATTTAAACATTAAAGATCTGAACCTAATCTGAAAAAAGCAGGTTTAGTACAACTAAGAAGCAAAAGACCACATTAACTTTCAAGCATACTGATAATCTGACCCTGGTACTGCTACTGAACTGTGTTTATCATAATAATAGTATGCAATTATCTAAAATATCTAACTAATCTGCATTAGTTAGTCTCAGAGTAGAGTATTCATCAGACCATGTCACTGTGCTTTGTGCTCTCCCATTCAAATGTGTAGAGATAGCGCACCCTACTGGGTGTAAAATGGATTTCTAAGGCAACTATGATGTCAAAGAAACTATTATGAAGGTGGGGTGCTTTCATGAAGGAAAGACAATTAAAGCCTACAAGAAAATTGCTTTTCACTTTTTAGAACCACCACCTGAGAATCACTAACAATGAAAGGCAATACAGCTCTCCTAGTGAGACTGGCTAAAAGGGTCTCGCTCCTAATGAAAGGGTAAAAACAGGAGGCCTTTCATCGCATGAGAGGAGCTTAGCTGTGCCAGGGCACAATGACTTAGATTTAAATTTCTGTCGAGAAGAAATGCAGGCCTCAGGAGGCAGACCTTTAACTTTCACACAAAGAACGGCAGCTCATGAAGAGCCACTAGTGTAACTACATTTGGCCGCCTGCAAATCTGCACCATACACATATAGTAGTGATGTTAATGAAATTATAACACGTGATAATTTGGCAAGGTGCATGTGTGGAAGCACAAATTTATCATTTTTAATTTCCTGTGAAGGATTAATAAAGTATGTAATAAATTAGGAACTGTGTGGTGTAGGGAAGGCAATGCTTAGTATTTCTGTTGTTGGATAGTTTCCTTGTATACAGAACAGCTCATGACTGAAAAGCACCCAACCTTTTGACAGTTACCCTTTTAAAATGGCTTGACCAAAAGAATGGGAACACACAGTCCAACACAAAATCATGAGGTGCAAATAAACTTCTCCCTCTACTACTACTACCTACAATGACAGGAGAAACATTTCAATGATATTTTCACAAAAAAAAAAAAAAAAAAAAAAGTTTAGCTGGTTCCTATTCATCCCACCAATAACAACTGTTACATTGTGTCTGTATGTAATTAATTGTGTTTTTGTTCAGATGTATTTTAATTCTTTTACTGAAATTCTAAAAAAAAAAAAAAGATTAACATTAGTGTGTAAATACAGTTTCAAACAGTCTTGAAAAACCTCAAGTGACGCTGTATACTCAAAGACAGTAACAATTGTATTCAGAACAAGACAGAGATATTGGAAAGAAGAGAACACAGAAAAAAATAATGCTAATAACATTAAATATATCACTCACAGTTCATAATAGACCTCATTACAGCCCAAAAGAAAATGTACATTTTTTATTAAGTGTCTTTGAAGATTTAATTAAACTATTACACTAGTAATTTTTAAGATATATTTTAAGATAATTGAAGAATCTATGAAGTTTTTTTAGTAACAAATACCATTCCTAATACAAAGAACATAGTTTGTATTACTGTTATGTTCATGCTTTGCATAGCTCCTTGCACACTGACGCACTCAACTGCATGACAAGACTGGTCACGTGATGTCAACATTGCGGCGACCCGCTCCATATAAAATAAAACCGATTTTTTTTTTTTTTTTTTAATGAACGGCTGATATGTCTTAAGCTTTCACCTTCTGTGGATGTACATCATTTTAATAATTTTTACAAAAGGTGTTCTTCATGTATGTGTATACCGTTTAAGTAAAACATAGAGTCCACATTTATGGCTTGGCATGATATCCATGTATAATACTTAAACCACTCTGTACCAAACAAAACAGTGTTTTTGTACTTTTCCACTAAAATCAGACATATTCCTTCGCAATCACAAATTGCAAGACAATCTGGAAACAAGCCATTAGCTCAATAAAGTATAACAGCCCCGTCAAACACTTTCTCCTGGAGACAGGATTCAACTCAAGAGCATCACTACCATAAACACTGTCTACCAACAAAGATTAAGCACCATCACAAACACAGACAAGATTAGGGTGAATGATCAAGTTAAATTTAAGAAGCCATGTGTAGTGCACAAAACGCCCAAAGGCGAATCATGTCATCTCACAACAGCAGACAGACGCAGTGACACAGCGTCCAATCCTCCATCAACCCTGACGGCATCCCGCTAGCTAGCTTTACAGCCTGAGCCGTATTAGCATTGGGCCTACGTGACTCATATATATGGGTGCTGTTGTGTTTTTATTCATCATTGATCATTCATCATCATCGCATCTCATCTCGCCGTGTGTATGTGCTCTTACCTCCCCAGCGGTGGTGGTGGCGGTGCTGGAAGTGGACGCCGCGCTGGGAGTGGGCGAGCGCTGCAGGGTTACCAGAGCCATGGATGGAAATCTCCAGCACAACGGCCAGTCTATCTGTCACGAGCTAAACCGACTAGCGGATTTCCCCCGAGCAGCAGCAGCAGCGCCAGATATACGGGGATTGCGCTCGACGGGACCGCTGTTAAAAGGCCATGGCTGAGCCGCTGTTCGGCGTTTTTTGTGTCGCTGATTCTGTTTTGACATGAGCTGGATGATGTTTTGGTGCTTCTCACTCTCTCACTCTCTCACTCACTGCCGCGTTTGCCTGTAGTGTTGTCTCTGTTGTGAATGAATCGGTGTTTTTTGAATGAACGATTCACTTCCATAATTTTCGGTCAACGAGTCTCTCCCTTTGAAAGCGCGTTGACCGTTTTTCTGCCTTCAAAGACTGACAGTAGTATGAACCAATAGCATTCGAGTATGAGCTGTGTAGGCGCTTATCATTGGTTGAACTTACTGAACAAACACGCCCTTCACTGAACGAGTCAGTGTTTTGAATCTGAACGAGGCATTTCGTTGGACATTTGAATGAACTGGGAGTCTTGTACCTCTTGTATGTGATAAAGTGAAGCTCGATTTATTTAGGCTGCTGCACACATTGTTGTTTTTATAGCTTGATAAAAGCCATGCCAAGCATTTGACAAAATGAATGTAGATTATGTAGACCTCCAACTGTAGAAAAACGCCTAGATTGTTTCTGTATTTTTGATTTGAAGACGTCGTGCTGTTGCGGTCGTAAACGACTCGGTCGAATAACGAATCGGTTGAATGATTGATTCAATAACTTCAGTGATTCAATGTCGCACATAAAGACACTTGTCGCCACCTACTGGCATCACGGTATGACCGGACCGGGCCGCTGGACCAATCTGAACGAAATCAACGAATGGTTTTTTTTTTTTCTCTCTCTCTCTGAACAGAGATTCAAAAGGTATACTGAATCACCTGAACTGAATCAAAATACCCACTACTAATAAGAATAAAATCCACTCAAGCAAAACATCAGGGTGGTTTCCGGTAGAATAGTAATTTTAGTTGTCAATAAGGTGTTGTGTATATTTGTATGGTGTTGTTAATTGCCAAATAAATTCTTCAATGTATGAATTATTCATCTTGTTATGTGTATTTTTTTTTAAGTTAACATTACATATCAATACTACTGATCATTTTGACCAAATATAGATTCCCAAAGTTGCCCTGTGAATGAATTAGGCTAAATATATTTGCTCAAGTGAAACTTTCACAGACATCAAGAGGCCACTAGAGGCTGGTTCTAATCCGGTGGACTTTACCCCATCATCAAGCTCTGTGTGAAGACAACGAATCAATAGACTCAGGCACTTGTTGCTTACGTTATGGGAGTTAGGTAATAAAGAATTAGTTAATCAGTAAATTCTGCTTTCTGCCAAAATCCATCTGTGATTGCATTGCACACGGCAGTGTATATAAGAGAGAGTGAAGAAGAGTTTGCAGGACTGGAGATAACGTCTGGTCAGCTTAGTTCAGGTGAGTGAGACTGTTTAATAAATTCTTTCCAGCTTTGTATTACAGTACATGCAGTGTATTACCTGTCAAACCATTAAAAGCTTACATGAAGGTGAACAACAAGGAAAACTAAAATAATGTCTTTCAAGTTTGCATATAGGGCTAAAGTATGTAATATTTATTTGTGCATATTTCTCTGAAATACACATGAACGTATTTGCACGTTATTTGCAAAAATAATTTTCACTAATATCAAGTCAGCTGCACGAATAAACACATGGCAGCATTGTCTGGTGATATTTAAAACAGAAAGGGCTACATTTTATTTACACAGCAGGATAAAGCAGAAATTCATTTTAGAATTAAAAAGAACTGTGCAGATAAAAAATTAAATAAAATAAATAAAAAATAAAAAAGCCTGTGGGGTTGTACAAAGTACTTTCCCACATATACAAAACAAATTATGTTTTCAAATCTGCAAATAGATATACTAAAGCCACATTTGCATGTTTATGGTACTTTTTTCTGCAGACATGAGGGTGTGCATCATTGGAGCGGGGGTCATCGGCCTCTCCACGGCTCAGAGCATCTACCAGCACTTCCACAGCAGGGTCAGCCCCCTCACCATAGAGGTGTATGCTGATGTCTTCACTCCACTCACCACCAGCGACGGGGCAGCTGGACTCTGGCAGCCGTATCTCTACGACAAGGGCAACCTGCAAGAAACGTGAGCTTTCATTTGTGTCAAAGTGTTTGAATCTAAAGTGTCAGTGAATCCATATGTTTCTCAGTTATCCTGAAGAACCCAAGATGCTGTATAATCTCTGGCAGCAAGTAAAATGTTTTATTTACTTTTCTCAGTAAATGGAACAAGGAGACGTTTGACTATCTACTAAGCTGCCTCAGCTCTCCAGATTCAGTGAAAATGGGAATCTTTCTTCAGTCTGGCTACAATCTGTGCACCAAAACTTCACCAGTGAGTCATTTCCTTCATTAAAATGCTTGATATTCAAAATACGTAGTTGACATGGCATTTCATTGAACAATGCTATATTTTTAGGTATATTTTGTAACTGTCTGTTTGCTCCCCTCAAACAGGACCCCTCATTTAAAGACGCTGTGTTGGGTTTTCGCCAGCTGACTAAACATGAACTAGACATGTTCCCAGGATACAGGTACTTGTCAACTGTGTTTATTTCGATAATTGATTTAAACTGATATCGCTGACATTGTTTTTGAAGTCAAAGTTTTGTACAAGACATGGAGTAATATTCAGTTTAATTGGACATTCAGATTGAATCAGGGCATACTTATGTATTATATCATATATTTCAGCTCAATTTGAATGTAATGGATCTCAGTGTCATATCTACATTTCCATTTCTACCTATCCCCTTCATTCCTTTCAGTTTTGGGTGGTTCAACACCACTCTCATGATTGAAGGAAAGACATACCTGCCCTGGCTTATGGACTGGTGAGAGATCTTCTCAGTAACATAAACTGGGATGAAGCTGCATGCTGTATGCTTATATATATTTATATAAATAAAGATATACAGGTGCATCTCAATAAATTAGAATGTCGTGGAAAAGTTCATTTATTTCAGTAATTCAACTCAAATTGTGAAACTCGTGTATTAAATAAATTCAGTGCACACAGACTGAAGTAGTTTAAGTCTTTGGTTCTTTTAATTGTGATGATTTTTGCTTACATTTAACAAAAACCCACCAATTCACTATCTCAACAAATTAGAGTACTTCATAAGACCAATAAAAAAAACATTTTTAGTGAATTGTTGGCCTTCTGGAAAGTATGTTCATTTACTGTATATGTACTCAATACTTGGTAGGGGCTCCTTTTGCTTTAATTACTGCCTCAATTCGGCGTGGCATGGAGGTGATCAGTTTGTGGCACTGCTGAGGTGGTATGGAAGCCCAGGTTTCTTTGACAGTGGCCTTCAGCTCATCTGCATTTTTTGGTCTCTTGTTTCTCATTTTCCTCTTGACAATACCCCATAGATTCTCTATGAGGTTCAGGTCTGGTGAGTTTGCTGGCCAGTCAAGCACACCAACACCATGGTCATTTAACCAACTTTTGGTGCTTTTGGCAGTGTGGGCAGGTCCCAAATCCTGCTGGAAAATGAAATCAGCATCTTTAAAAAGCTGGTCAGCAGAGGGAAGCATGAAGTGCTCCAAAATTTCTTGGTAAACGAGTGGAGTGACTTTGGCTTTCAAAAAACACAATGGACCAACACCAGCAGATGACATTGCACCCCAAATCATCACAGACTGTGGAAACTTAACACTGGACTTCAAGCAACTTGGGCTATTGTCTGTGGTTCAGGAGTGGCTTAACAAGAGGAATACGACAACTGTAGCCAAATTCCTTGACACGTCTGTATGTAGTGGCTCTTGATGCCTTGACCCCAGCCTCAGTCCATTCCTTGTGAAGTTCACTCAAATTCTTGAATGGATTTTGCTTGACAATCCTCATAAGGCTGCGGTTCTCTCGGTTGGTTGTGCATCTTTTTCTTCCACACTTTTTCCTTCCACTCAACTTTCTGTTAACATGCTTGGATACAGCACTCTGTGAACAGCCAGCTTCTTTGGGAATGAATGTTTGTGGCTTACCCTCCTTGTGAAGGGTGTCAATGATTGTCTTCTGGACAACTGTCAGATCAGCAGTCTTCCCCATGATTGTGTAGCCTAGTGAACCAAACTGAGAGACCATTTTGAAGGCTCAGGAAACCTTTGCAGGTGTTTTGAGTTGATTAGCTGATTGGCATTAAAAGAACCAAAGACTTAAACTACTTCAGTCTGTGTGCATTGAATTTATTTAATACACGAGTTTCACAATTTGAGTTGAATTACTGAAATAAATGAACTTTTCCACGACATTCTAATTTATTGAGATGCACCTGTACATACTTTGAATATATTATTAATATATATATTTCAGGTATATTTAGTTTCAGGTATAACAATGACATTTTAGTATTTTTCTGGTGTTCTCTATACAGGTTAAAACAAAGAAATGTCAAGTTTCATCAGAGAAAGATTGGTTCATTTAAAGAGGTTTGCACGTTTGTTGCACTGGTTTATTTTTAAACTGCAAAAAATCATTCTGTATGAGTGGCCCCTAAGACAAGTGTAGCAAAGTTCATTTTATTTTTGAGCTGTGTGAACATCATCTATCCTGTTGTAAAGTGACTGTGGTCACAGTATGTGATTACCCAAAAAATGGGCTTCAGTTGGCAGATAGTGGTGCTGATGTTATCATCAACTGCTCTGGTGTCCGATCAGGAGACCTCCAGCCTGACCCTGAGCTCCAGCCAGCCAGAGGACAGATCATTAAGGTGAGGTTTACTGGATAAAATTCAGTCAGGTTTTGAGTTTTAGACAGAAGAGGTTCATCTCTGATTCTGTGCTGTATGTCAACAGGTAGATGCTCCGTGGATAAAACACTGGATCTCCACACATAATTTCTCGTCTAGAGGTAATTCAGCGTACATCATACCCGGGTGAGTTTATTTTTCATCACAGTCAATGTATATTTGAAAGAAAAAAAACATTTAGACATTTAGAGATAAAGGGAAACATGCTGTGTTGGTTCCCATTTTAAGTTGTGTTTATTATAAAATGGAAAATGTAGTCTTGACTTGTCCCAGGACAGATGCATATGACCTCAGTCTCTTTCTGCAGGAGTCGTTTAGTCACTGTGGGTGGAGTTTTCCAAGTAGGAAACTGGAATCTGCAGAACAGTTCTGTTGACCATAAAAACATCTGGGAAGCCGCCTGCAAGCTTGAACCCAGTCTACAGGTAGAGGATCACATGTTGTCAAAATCTGTTATTTAAGGTGTGATTTTCCATATTCCCACAGATGTGCTCAGTTTTCTTTCTCTTTAGCATGCGCGGATAGTAGAGGACTGGACTGGTCTCAGACCCGCTCGCAGCAAAGTTAGACTGGAGAGAGAGACCATACGATCTGGACCAACCTCATTTGAGGTGAACTCATAGTAAAGAGAGCAGTATTTCTTCTTCTTAACTTTGCCTCTTTTCACACTCCATGCTGTTTTCTCTTACCTCAGGTCATTCATAACTATGGACATGGAGGTTTTGGACTAACCATCCATCGTGGATGTGCTGAGGAAGCTACTCGTCTCTTTGGACAGATTCTGGAGCAGAAAGGCCTGCTATCACACTCTAAATCACGTCTCTAATAGATCTGGGCCTCTGGACAATGTTAGACATAATTTCATCAGATATCAGCAATATTCTCCTTAATCCCATAACTACTGTCATACTGATTCCAAAAGGAACTCATAGATTCCATGAGTTTAAGAATGTATCCTAAAGTACTGGGATGTTAATGTACATACATTATTTTTTATTAATAGACTTTAATAGAGTTTTCAAATAAAAGATAACACAGAATCATAACAGAGCAGAATTGTCAACATGTTACTCAGATAATGTACAATAAAGAATCAGATGCTAGCATGATTTAGTTATGCTTTTATCTAATGTTTTTTCAATTAAGCTTTATTGTTATCATGCACATGTACATCACGTGTAGTGGCAAGGGATCCCAAGGTTCCCGCTCTTCAACTGTCTGAACAATAGTCTCAAAGACTTTTTTCAGGTATCTTCCATTTCATATAATGCAACTATCAAAACATGTTCCAGTATACATTGCATATATGAAGGCAGTATATATAAATAGTACAGAAAACATTATATTTAATATGTGAACATTTTTTAGCTGAAAAGAAATCTGCACAACCTGTGATTCAACTGAAATTATTAATCAATTTTTTTGTTTGAAATAAACAGAGAACATCCATCCTTTGGTAAGAGTAGTAGTCACAATTTCAACCTGTAGCCGACTTATTTGGGGGATATCATATTCATAAATTAGGTTCCACAATGAACCCAATTGTTCACTTTTAAGACGTTACTGTTGTGATTAGTAATTAATTGGTTATTCTTTATTAATTGGTCATAGTTCGCAAGTAGTTCTCAATTGTCCTAAATTTGCTACTGCTTACTGCTTAGTTAATCTTGCTTCTCTAGTAGTTAATAGTATTAAGTTAAGTGTTAATGTAGTACTACCTATTACTTCCTTGGTAACAATGGACCGTTATTCTAAAGTGTTACCGAATTTTCTTTTCCAGTTCCCTCAAGAGAATATGTCATTGTTTTTTGTGCAATTCCTGATTGTATAAAACCTTTAGTCTAGCCTGGCCCCAAAGGTTCTTTACGTTCTTCTGTTTTTGACAAAACACATTACAGGGGAAACAGCTATTTTTAACGCTCCAAAAGCGGCACCTAGTGGCAAAGAATGAATTTGCATTTTCATTCAGACCAACGCGAAAAGCAAGTTTTCTCAGGTTTGCGCGCGCAACAAGTGGGCGGGGAATATGCTAATATTTCATGTTGACGTCAACATGAAACGGCTAGGGATTCGTTTTAAAAACGACTCGTTTCAATGATTCAGAGTCGACTCTTTCTTTTGAGAGACAATAACTTTGTACACGGTGCACTTTCAGATTTAAAACTTTACAGGATGTTTTCATTCACTTAGAGCTGTTACACACTGCATGAAAGGACATTTTCAAAAATCCATAATAGGGGCACTTTAAGTGATTCTCTATCAATTGTAGCGGGTACGAAGTGGAATACAACGATTTAATAAGAAAGATGTGCGTCAAAATCTTGTGTTTATTTGTGATACTCTGCATTGTTATGACTGACTTTTGACTAGTTTGTTCCTCTTTTGTAAGTCGTTTTGGATAAAAGCTTCTTCTAAATGTAATAATAACAATAGTAATGATAATAATAATAATTATTTTTTTATTTATTAATATTATTATTTTAACCAAGAACGTCGGCTGTGGAATGGATTGTAACAAACGACCCCACCACTTTTTGCAACATCTCGCGGTGCCGCACGGATGTATCTAAAAACAAGAAACATCTCCATTCGATAATAAATTGGTTGGTGTGTGTTAAATAACAGGCGATCTATCGCTGGAATGTGTTGTTTTTGAAATCATGGCGAGGGCTTGTTGCCGCTGTTATCAGTGCACAATGCGCAGTCTTCACACAGACGATCGAGCGCTTCGTTCTGGTAAAAGCACAAAACAAAATGCACACAAACGTGTCCCAGCTCTTGATACACAACCACTGATGAACACTTTTGGTTTTAATGAGAAAAAAAAAATCTATATGAGGGTGGATTAGAACCCAAAACCTCAGAAATGGTTGACAAAAATTCTACCGGTAGACCATGAAAGAATATAAATAATTCACTCGAATTTATGTATTTATTTACCGCTGTGAAGTTTCTCGGCACTAATTATATAATTAATATTTACATTTATATTAACATAGTCACTTCGTGCGGCTGCACTGTCAGTAGTTACGCCACTGACCAGTGATATAAGATTTTGGCCATATTGCCCATCTAAGTCATTCAGACGCGTCATGTAAGCTACACTTCTTGTATTTGGTTTGGGCACCACAAGGTGTCACTGTGGCCTCAAAATTTACCCCTCGCCTACTCTGGCTCGATTGCTATTCCTGAGGCAAAACACGCCCTCCTTATTACCCTATGGACAAAGAAATGTAGAAATAAATAAATGTGAAAATAAATAAATGTGGAAATAAATAAATGTGGAAATAAATAAATGTGGAAATATATACGTAAATAAATACATAAATGTGAAAATAAAAGTGGAAATAAATAAATTTGGAAAAAAATAAATAAATACATAAATAAGGAAATTAAATTATAAATAATTATTTATTTTAGTTTTTTTTTTTTACTTTTCTTTGTACATTTATTTATATATTTATTTATTTATATTCGCTTTTTTTTACATTTCTTTGTACATTTATTTATTTATTTCTAATTATGGCAGGATTGGCATTCCATAGTAAGTGGGCTGTACAGAAGATTTTGATTCTTTTGTTTAATGTCATGTGGGTTGTAGTATCGGCTCATGCTCCTGGTGGCAGTAGTAGCCTATGGTTGTGGCAAAAAAAACCGAAGAAGACGACTTTCAGTGTCATGGTAGATGAAAGAGTGGGGAAGCGTTTTGTACAATTATTGTTTGTTTTGTAAAAAAAAAAAATATATATATATATATTATTCCTAATTGTGAAAAGTGCATTTTATTGGTGGCTTTTGTACAACGTTTTCTTAGTACCACACACAGCTTACAATGTGCCTGACAATATATTTTTTCTACAAACAACTACAATTTTGCTCTGCATGTTATGGATACCGAAGGCCATTAGCATGGCAATGTAATTTTTTAACGTTTTGGACTGCACTGATTTATAAAGTGTAAATGTCTTAAACGTTTGTAAATAGATTTAGGATAGTTTTCTAAAGAATAAGATACATTTTCAAAAGTATTAGCACATCTCCTAAAACCTCCTAATCCACAATGTAACGTAATTAAAACATGGTTTAAATAATTTGTTTTTATTTTATACTAATAATAATCAGTAAAATAAATATGAAATGTTATTGTGTTTTAGGATCACTTTTTAGTCTAGTTCACGTTTAGTCTAGTTGTGGTTTTCAAAAGGAATACTTTGTCTAAAAATAGTAATAAAGTCTAATTTACTTGGCCTCATGTCGTCCCTTGGGGCTTAAAAGTTAAAAGTTCTGGACACCGTTTACTTGCATAGCATAAAAAGAACGCATTTCCGGTCGGATACGTATCCCTTCCAGCCTTCACCCTGTTTGAGAAGCAACGAAATTCGAAACTTCTTCCGTATGAACGGAAAAGTGTATTGTGACTGCCCCTTTAAGGATAGCATACTAGCAAACTACTCTTACTCTTTCTAACATGTAAAAATAGCAAGACTAATATTCAGAATGCAGCCCATACAAGTTAAAACTTTGAGACCCGTCATAACATTGTTGAAGACTGTTCATGTAAGAGAGGAGATAAGAACCTGTTTAAGTCTCTTTGGAGGTAACAAGACAAAAAAGTTTGGTGAGTGAATCTGACCTTTTATAAAACACACTGGTAAAGTATATCTTGAATACATTTATACTCTAACCTTGTTAGTCGTTATTGTACTTGTTATTCTTTTCATTGTGTCCATATGAGGCATTAGTATTTCCACTTGCATATGCAGTTTTTTTTTTCAAATAACTTTATAGATCGTACAGTATGTCATTATTAAAATATAAAGGTATTCACCCTATTATGGCCATTCTGCAGACATGAGGGTGTGCATCATTGGAGCGGGGGTCATCGGCCTCTCCACGGCTCAGAGCATCTACCAGCACTTCCACAGCAGGGTCAGCCCCCTCACCATAGAGGTGTATGCTGATGTCTTCACTCCACTCACCACCAGCGACGGGGCAGCTGGACTCTGGCAGCCGTATCTCTACGACAAGGGCAACCTGCAAGAAACGTGAGCTTTCATTTGTGTTAAAGTGTTTGAATCTAAAAGTGTCAGTGAATCCGTATGTTTCTCAGTTATCCTGAAGAACCCAAGATGCTGTATAATCTCTGGCAGCAAGTAAAATGTTTTATTTACTTTTCTCAGTAAATGGAACAAGGAGACGTTTGACTATCTACTAAGTTGCCTCAGCTCTCCAGATTCAGTGAAAATGGGAATCTTCCTCCAGTCTGGCTACAATCTGTGCACTGAGCCCCTGCCGGTGAGAACATTAGATTTCCATTGCATGTAATGTCATTATCTACAGAATGGAATGTAATAAACGGCAAGTTCTGACACACAGGACATACTGTAGTATATTGTCAGGTAAATGATTTCACAGTTTGGTCTCTGCCTGTGGGCCCTTAACTATAGTATGAATTACGTTCATGTTTTTCCACTGTACCAGTCCAGTGCAGGGCTTGTTTTAAATTGTAGAACAGAGTGTAAAGAACCTTATTTTATAGCTGAACAAAAAAAGAAGTGGTCAGAATCAAAAGACCTGAACACAAACTGCTGAGGCTTCTCTCTGGCATTGGTTAAAACCAGTATAAACCAGTAATAACTGACCCCTCACTCTCACTGACCCAAGAGAGATCATTGTGAAAATGACTCAATCTCTCTGCTCCCTTCAAACAGGACCCCTCGTTTAAAGATACTGTGTTGGGTTTTCGCCAGCTGACTAAACGTGAACTAGACATGTTCCCGGGATACAGGTACTTATCAACTGCATCTCATCACAAGCTATTTCTTTAATTTGATGATGCTGACTTGTTTTGTTGTTTTACTCTTGGATGGGTATGTATTTCTTTGAATGTAGTGTTTGTGTCACTTTTCCTTTTTCTTTCTATCTTTTCAGTTTTGGTTGGTTTAACACTGCTCTCATGATTGAAGGAAAGACATACCTGCCCTGGCTTATGGACTGGTGAAAGATTCCTATAATCTAATCAGTAACCAAAATTAGAATTGGAATGAAATAGAATATACAGTGAAGTTCAAGAGTCCACAATGAAATCTAATATTCTAAATGTAATTCAAGTTTGAAAATTTTTACATTTAAAAAAATAAATATTTAGACTTAAAATGAACAAGTAATATTTCAAGTTTAACTTATACATGTGTGTGTGTGTGTGTGTGTGTGTGTGTGTGTGGGTGTGCATTCAATTTTTTACATGGATGTTTTTATTCCTTTTTACTGTACATGCATCGAAATAATCATTATGCATTTACATAGTTATGTGAAATCTGTAGTCAATGTGTTACTCATTTTCAGTGTGACTCTTTTCTTACAACAATTTACACTATTTTTGACACCTTGGCCACATTTTTGTTTTCTGCAGGTTGAGAGAAAGAAAGGTCAAGTTTTATCAGAGGAAGATTGGTTCATTTAAAGAGGTTTGAGGAATTCCTTTTTCATTTTAATTGATTGTTTTTTAATAAAAAAAAGGAAATGTTTCTTGAGCATCAAATCAGTATATTAGAATAATTTCTGTTAGATCATGTGACACTGAAGTAATGGGGTAAATTACATTTTAGAATATAATAAAACAGAAAATTTCAATTGTAATAATATTTCACAACATTACTGTTTTTGCTGTGTTTTTGACCAAATAAATGCAGCCTTCGTGAATATTAGAGAGTTCTTTCAAAACTTAAAAAAAAACCCTGCCCCAAACTTTTGAATGGTAGTGTAGATGTTAACTTTATTGTTAAAAGCAGTAAGGAAAGTGTAACACCTGGTTAACTGATAATAGCTTTACCATATAGGTAGATGCAGTAATTAAATTAAATTAATGTTGAGATTCTGCTAGCATTTTAATCATAAAATCTGTGTATTTGTAATGACCTCAAAAATGGGCTTCAGTTGGCAGATAGTGGTGCTGATGTTATCATCAACTGCTCTGGTGTCCGATCAGGAGACCTCCAGCCTGACCCTGAGCTCCAGCCAGCTAGAGGACAGATCATTAAGGTGAGGTTTAGTGGATAAAAGTCAATCACACTTTTACATGGAACTGTTCTGATCTTATGCTTTTTATATCAACAGGTAGACGCTCCCTGGTTAAAACACTGGATCTTCACACATGATTCCTCATCAGGAGTCTATAACTCACCGTACATCATTCCTGGGTGAGCCTCTTTATGATGACACTCTACTGCATACAGTTAGGTCCATATATATTTGGACACAGGCACAGTTTATATTATTTTAGCTGCTGACCAAAACATATTCAAGTTGCAGTTATATAATGAATACGGGCGTAAAGTGCACACTCTGAGCTTTAATTTACCCTAACCCTGCTGGGCATTGCTGCCTGACGCACCTCCACCGGTGCCTTTTGTGCAGGTGTGCTCCTCTGAGCACCTCTCTGGGCATAAACGGGTCATCAGCTGGGGACCACCAGTCATGGATGTTTCGCTCCTTTAACCCCAGTACATCTCCTGGTGGCGGAGCGATGGCAGGAATCTCTCCCTGCCACCCCCTGCTGATGCTCTAGCTGTTATTTGGCCCCCACCCCCTATGCTTCCTCCTTAGCCACAGCCAAAAGCTGCCCTTCTCTGCCTCCTCTGCCAGTTCTTTAATGGCTTTTCGACACCCTGCTCCTGTGCATCCCATGTCGCGGAGCAGGCGAACCGTTGAGGACCCGACGAAGCCCCTGCATCCCACTTCGACGGGACACATGGTGGCTTTCCAGCCAGCCTCCCTGCAGTCTTCTGCCAGGTCTGCATACTTGGCACGCTTCCGCTCATTGGCAGCCTCCATGCCCTCCTCCCATGGGACAGTGAGCTCCACCAACAAGATGGTCTTGCATGGCTCTGACCACATAATAAGGTCTGGCCGGAGCGACGTTTCTACGATCTCCCTGGGGAATTGGAGCTGCCTCCCCAGGTCGACCGTCATGCTCCACTCGCTGCCAGGTGAGAGGACTCTAGATGTTGTTCTCTGGTGAGGGTGGTTGATGTTTTCTTCGGCCCTTGCAAACAGGATGGGACGTCTCGTTGGCACGGAGGGTCTACTATTAGCATCCTGTCTGCATGACTCTGCCACCTCTGCTAGCTTCCTCAACACCAGATCGTGTTGCCACCTATAGTGGCCTTGGGACAATGCTGTCTTGCAGCCTGACAGGATATGCTGGAGGCTTGCGTTGCTGGTACTGCAAAGGGGGCAGAGTTCTTCAGTGCCGAACCACTGGTGGAAGTTTCTGGGACAAGGTAGGGTGTCATAGGTGGATCTAATCAGGAAACTGAGCCTGGCTTGGGGGATCTTCCACAGGTCAGACCATGACAAATGCCTGTCTGTGACACCTTCCCATGACATCCAGCCTCCCTGCCGGCTCCGAGACACCGCCTTGATGTTAAGGCGCTCCTGCTCGTTCCTTGTCACTTCTGCCACCACCATGGCTCTCCGCTCTTCCTTGGAGGCCTTTGACCAGAAGAGGGGGGTCTCGCTCCTTCCAAGGCCTGCTCAACCCTCCTGGACTCTGCCGACTATCTCACGGTGTTTCAGCCTGCTGATTGCCATGTCGACCTCTTCCTGGGCTTTCCACTTCCTCCCTGTTTGTATGTTGGGGCCGGCTGCTCTCAACATTTGGTCAGTGGATTCCCTCAGCTCCAGCACCATCCGAGCCTTCTCCTGCTTGTATCCCAGGCCGATGCATCACAGTGGCAGCTGTAGCGTGTTCCTGCCAAAGAGGCCTACGTCTGATAGGCATCTCGGCAGTCCCAGCCACTTCCTGATGAATGAGTTTGTCAGCCCATCCATCTTGTCTGCCACCGAGGAGGGGACTTCACTCATCTTCGGAGGCCACATCACCCTTGGGTACAGTATGAACTGGTAGTTCCATACTTTATACTTGCCGGGGAGCTGGCTCTGATTGATCCTGGCCAGGCCATCTGTAAGCTGCTTCCTCACTGTTTCCCCCATCTGCCTGTCAGAGAGGTCTGCTGTGTAAGTACGACCCAGGCTACGGACGGGTTGATTTGCCAGCAATGGGATTTCTTCACCACAGAGAGATAGCAGGAACAATCAGAGTGGCCGAATCAACAGTTTGGTACATTCTAAGAAAAAAAGAACACACTGGTGAGCAGCAACATAAAAAGGCCTGGACGTCCACGGAGGACAACAGTGGGTGGATGATCGGAGAATCTTCTCCATGGTAAAGAAAAACCCTTTCTCAACATCCAGCCAAGTGAAGAACGCTCTCCAGGAGGTAGGTGTATCACTGTTAGTCTACTATCAAGAGAAGACCTCACGAGAGCAAATACAGAGGGTTCACCACAAAGTACAAACAAGGCCTGAATAGACTTTGCCAAAAAACATATAAAAAAGCCAGACCACTTCTGTAAAAGCATTCTTTGGACAGCTGAAATTAAGATCAACCTGTACCAGAATGACGGGAAGAAAAAAGTATGGAGAAGGCTTGGAACAACTCATGATCCAAAGCATAAAACATCATCTGTGAAACATGGTGGAGCAGTGTGATGGCATGAGCATGCATGGCTTCCAGTGGCACTGGGTTACTGGTGTTTAGTGATGATGTGACAGAAGACAGAAGCAGCTGGGTGAATTCTGAAGTGTACAGGGATATACTGTCTGCCCAGAATTAGTCAAATGGAGCAAAGTTGATTGGGCAGCTTTTCATAGTACAAATGGACGATGATCCAAAACATACAGCAAAAGCAACCCAGGAGTTTTTGAAGGTAAAAAAGTGGAATATTCTGCAATGGCCGAGTCAATCACCTGATCTCAACCCGACTGAGCATGCATTTCACTTGCTGAAGACATAACTACAGGCAGAAAGACCCACAAACAAACAACTGAAGTCAGCTGCAGTAAAGGCCTGGCAAAGCTGTGTATAAAAACTGTAATTTCTAATATTTTTGTTATATTTTTTTTCAACCCCTTGAATTAAGCTTAAAGTCTGCACTACAATTTCATCCTGATTTGCTTCATTTTAATTCTATTCTGGTGGCATACAGAGCTGAAATTATGAAAATTGTGTCCGTGTCCAACTATATATGGACCTAACTGTATACATAGTCACAAAAAAACAAGCAGACATGCAGAGGTAATTGAAATATAACTAAAATAAAATAAAGTTCAAATATTACATAAAATGAATAAAACTGAAACTACAACCCCAATTCCAGAAAAATTGGGACGTTTTGTAAAATGCAATAAAATAAAGAATCTGTGGTTTGTTAACTGTCTTTAAACTTAATTTAAATGTCAAAGGTACAATTAAATGATTTCAAATGTTTTCACTGACCAGCTTAAATGTATTTTGTAAATATAAACAATTCTTAATTTTAATGGCTGCAACACACTCCACAAAAGTTGGGACAGATGCATAATAAAAGTGAAAAGATTATAGAATATCTAAGTTAAGCAGTTTTGAAACAGTCCACAATAAACATGTGAATTGGTAACAGGTGAAGAGATCATGATTGGGTATAAAAAGGAGCATCTCAGTCTTTGCCAGCAAAGATGGATTGTGGCTCACCACTTTGTCCCAAATGTCAGGAGAGAATTGTCAGACAAATCAAAAATCACATTTCTCAATGCAAAATTGCAAAGAATTTAGGTCTTTCACCAACTACCATATATGATATTGTGAAAAAATTCAGGGAATCCAGAGAAAGGTGTGTGACCTTTGAGCCCTCAGATGGCATTGCATGAGAAACCATCATGCTGCCTTGTGAAATATAGCCACATGGGCTTAGGAGTACAATGGAAAACTGTTCTCACTTAACACAGTCTGCAGCTGAATGAAGAAATGCAACTTAAAGGGTTCCTCCACCCCAAAATGAAAATTTTGCTATTAATCACTTACCCCCATGTCGCTCCAAACCCGTAAAAGCTTCATTCGTCTTCGGAACATAGTTTAAGATATTTTGGATGAAAACTGGGAGGCTTTACAAAATAAAATTAAGTTGGGCAGTAAAAACACTGGAAATTTTTTCTTTGTACTTTAGTCAATTAAAAAACGGTTAAAGAGAATGAACAAATAACACATTCTTGATTTTTATGGCATTGCACAAAATGTCACAAAACTTTTCTGGAATTGGGGTTGTAACTTAAATAAAATAAATATTGCATTGGCAACTAAAATGTAAATAAAAATAAACTGTAGCTAAATGGAAATAGACAAAACCTAATGAAAATAACAAAGGAATATAACAAAACTGCAAAAACTTAAACTAATTTTCAAATTGAAACTGAAAATATAAAAACAAAAGTTAATTCAAAATATTAAAAAATAATATGATAGTATAGAAATAATACTAAAATTACAAACAACAAGCATTGTTGCTCATTTTTTACTTGTGTCTATAATGAAGTGCAAAATATAGTCTTGTCTTAGGTTCTCAGTTTCTTTCTGCAGGAGTCGTTTAGTCACTGTGGGTGGAGTTTTCCAAGTAGGAAACTGGAATCTGCAGAACAGTTCTGTTGACCATAAAAACATCTGGGAAGCGGCCTGCAAGCTTGAACCCAGTCTACAGGTAGTTTCAGCCATTTTAGCCTTGCTAAATTAGTGCTTGTTTGAGTGGCATGAGAGGATTGTATGGCGTTTTTTTCTCTAGCATGCGGGGATAGTAGAGGACTGGACTGGTCTCAGACCCGCACGCAGCAAAGTTAGACTGGAGAGAGAGACCATACGATCTGGACCAACCTCATCTGAGGTGAGCTTGTAAAATGACCATTACATTTAAAGGGTTAGTTCACCCAAAAATGAAAATTCTGTCATTAATTGCTCACCCTCATGTTGTTCCAAACCCATAAGACCTTCATTCATCTTCAGAACACAAATAAAGATATTTTGTATGAAATCTGAGAGCTCTCTGACCCTCCCATAGACAGCAAGGATACTACCACGATCAAGGCACAGAAACGTAGCAAGGACATCAGAAAAATATTCCATGTGATATCAGGGGTTCAACTGTAAGATTACAAAGCAGCAAGAATACTTTTTGTGTGCAAAGAAAACAATAATAACATAATTTATTCAACAGTTCTTTTCCCCAAGTTACCGTCTTTTGCCATTTTGGAGAGTACCCCAGAACATAATCAACGTAATCAGCGTTGTTTTCGTTCAGTAGAAAGTGCGCGCATGCTAAACGTAAACAACGCTGATTACGTTCTGGGGTACTCACCAAAATGGCATAAGACGTTAAACTTGCGGTTGAACCCCTGATGTCACATGGACTATTTTAGCGATGTCCTTGCTACGTTTCTGTGCCTTGATCGTAGTAATATCCTTGTTGTCTATGGAGGGTCAGAGAGCTCTCAGATTCCATCAAAAATATCTTAATTTGTGTTCCGAAGATGAACCAAGGTCTTATGGGTTTGGAATGACATGAGGGTGAGTAATTAATGACAGAATTTTGGGGTGAACTAACCCTTTAAGAGCTGATGCCATCTTTGAATGAAGAAAGATCACTAAATAATGAAGATAATGTATGATTAATACGGAGCTCCTAAATGGAAATACTATTGGAAAAAAAAAAAATGAGATGGGGGAAAAAAATGACATTGCACTATCATTACTGCAATTGGATATTCCAGTTGCTTTTGCCTTTGCTCACAAAACCTTTACTTTCCCCCAAGAAAATTATATAAAATGGGATAAAAAACTATATTGTATAATGTTTTATTTAACTATATTATATAATACTTTCGCAAGAGAATTCAAAAATTTTGCAAGTGAAGGCAAAAGCAAAAGCATTGACAATTTTTTTTTCATCTTTGTAGCTTTTATTTTTTTATTTTCAGATTTATTAGTTTATTAGTATTATTTCAGTTTTAGTTGTAGTAATCTTAGTACTTTAACTTAGTTTTATTTCAGTTCATTTCTTTAAGTTCATTAAGATTAAAATAATTGATTGACTGCATTAGAACCCCAAAAAGAACCATTTTATTCATTTACAAAACTGGTAATGGAAATAATATGAAATGGGCGGGGAAAAATATTTTAATGTTTTTGCTTCTCGGGGGAACATGATATTTCTACAAGTGAATGCTAAATATTTGCAAGAGAACATAAAAGTTTTGCAAGTAAATGCAAAACATTACTAAGTGAAAAAAAGAATAACATTGTGTCTACAACAGACGCAAGTGGCGCTATGCGACAAAAGACAATAAAACCCATTATAATCAGTGATTCTGTCTACACTGGATGCGGTTCGACATGAATCGCAAATCTCAAGACAGTAAACTGATGCCTTGAACTGACACAAGGAACAAACAATTTGCAATGGTTGCTTAAATAGCATCCAGCGTAGACAGCTTCTAGTGTGGTACGGCATGAGCGACAATGGTTGCGTCCAGTGTCAAAGTGGTTAAGGTTTTGTGAACGAACACTAAAGTTTTGCAAGTAAATTATTTTCATTTTTCCTTCCAACTCGTTTTTTTCTCCATCATCATGTCCCTTTAGGGCTCCACAGATTCACACACAATGTTGTTTTCTTTCACCTCAGGTCATTCATAACTACGGACATGGAGGTTTTGGACTGACCATCCATCGTGGATGTGCTGAGGAAGCTGCTCGGCTCTTTGGACAGATCCTGGAGCAGAAAGGCCTGCTAGCACACTCTAAATAACATCTCTCATAGATATATGCCTTGGGATAAGGTTATCTATCTAGTTTTATTCTCATTCTAATCTAATAACCAGTGCCACCCATTGTCACTGATTCCAAGAGATAATGAATCTCCAGAACTGAATACACTGGTCTAAATATATCTGCACTAATCTATAATAAAGATACATATATTCTCTTTCTTTATCTTGAGGCATAATTTATTGATATCAAACATGTACATCTAGTGCAGTGGAAAGAGATCTGTGCACACAGTCAGGGCCGTTCCCATCATGCCTCACACATACCCACTTTACAGTTGAAAAGGCAGAAATACAAATAAGCGAATATAGCATTGAGCAGTTGAGCTGAATAAACAAAGATTGTTGCTAAATGTTGTGTGTTTTGATGCAAGCCGTCTGAAAAATGTGCTTGGAGCCTGATGTGCTAGAATAGACAATAATAAAATACATTTGACCTACAGACCTGCTCTGATCTGATGAAAGCCACTTGCTATTGTTTTATTGTTATTGAGCTGTATTTTAAGATAAGAAGATTCCAATAACCTACAGGTGCATCTCAATAAATTAGAATGTCGTGGAAAAGTTCATTTATTTCAGTAATTCAACTCAAATTGTGGAACTCGTGTATTAAATAAATTCAATGCACACAGACTGAAGTAGTTTAAGTCTTTGGTTCTTTTAATTGTGATGATTTTGGCTCACATTTAACAAAAACCCACCAATTCACTATCTCAACAAATTAGAATATGGTGACATATTCTAATTCTAGCCAATCAGCTAATCAACTCAAAACACCTGCGAAGGTTTCCTGAGCCTTCAAAATGGTCTCTCAGTTTGGTTCACTAGGCTACACAATCATGGGGAAGACTGCTGATCTGACAGTTGTCCAGAAGACAATCATTGACACCCTTCACAAGGAGGGTAAGCCACAAACATTCATTGCCAAAGAAGCTGGCTGTTCACAGAGTGCTGTATCCAAGCATGTTAACAGAAAGTTGAGTGGAAGGAAAAAGTGTAGAAGAAAAAGATGCACAACCAACCGAGAGAACCGCAGCCTTATGAGGATTGTCAAGCAAAATCGATTCAAGAATTTGGGTGAACTTCACAAGGAATGGACTGAGGCTGGGGTCAAGGCATCAAGAGCCACCACACACAGACGTATCAAGGAATTTGGCTACAGTTGTCGTATTCCTCTTGTTAAGCCCCTCCTGAACCACAGACAACGTCAGAGGTGTCTTACCTGGGCTAAGGAGAAGAAGAACTGGACTGTTGCCCAGTGGTCCAAAGTCCTCTTTTCAGATGAGAGCAAGTTTTGATTTCATTTGGAAACCAAGGTCCTAGAGTCTGGAGGAAGGGTGGAGAAGCTCATAGCCCAAGTTGCTTGAAGTCCAGTGTTAAGTTTCCACAGTCTGTGAGGATTTGGGGTGCAATGTCATCTGCTGATTTCATTTTCCAGCAGGATTTGGCACCTGCCCACACTGCCAAAAGCACCAAAAGCTGGTTAAATGACCATGGTGTTGGTGTGCTTGACTGGCCAGCAAACTCACCAGACCTGAAGAGATTCTCTATGGGGTACTATCAAGAGGAAAATGAGAAACAAGAGACCAAAAAATGCAGATGAGCTGAGAGCCACTGTCAAAGAAACCTGGGCTTCCATACCACCTCAGCAGTGCCACAAACTGATCACCTCCATGCCACGCCGAATTGAGGCAGTAATTAAAGCAAAAGGAGCCCCTACCAAGTATTGAGTACATATACAGTAAATGAACATACTTTCCAGAAGGCCAACCATTCACGAAAAAGGTTTTTTTTTTTTTTTTTAATGGTCTTATGAAGTATTCTAATTTGTTGAGATAGTGAATTGGTGGGTTTTTGTTAAATGTGAGCCAAAATCATCACAATTAAAAGAACCAAAGACTTAAACTACTTCAGTCTGTGTGCATTGAATTTATTTAATACACGAGTTTCACAATTTGAGTTGAATTACTGAAATAAATGAACTTTTCCACGACATTCTAATTTATTGAGATGCACCTGTATATGCCTGATTATAAGGGATCAACTGGAGTTTGTTTTATTTAATATAAAATGGGGGGGATATTGTAATGTTTGTGCTGACATCTATGAGAAGGTGGCGTGTAATGCACCCTGGCTTGAATTAACACAAATGTTTCTCGAGTAAATGACTCACAAAAGATTTGTTTCCACCTGCTGGAGTAACCATGTAATGTAAGAGTATAAACGAATCTTTTAGTGAACAAATTAAAAAAGATAAGAATAATTAAGTGGAATCAAAACGCCCACCACTACGTCTGAATTGGGAATAGCATCTAGAATACTACTTTTACTATTTCTACCATGCAGAAATAGACTAGTATTGAGAATCCAGCCCATACTGAGCATTTACTGAATAACACACGAATAGCGCCACCTCACCGTCACAGCTGATGTTACGTAACGTGGGAAAAAAGTTCATTTGTAAGTTTTGCGACCTGTCATTACACTGTTCTTGCAAGAGAGAAGATAAGGACGTGTTTAGGACAACGTCGATCTCTTTTTGGCGGTAACAAGACAAAAAAGTTTGGTGAGTAAAGCGGTCCTTTTATAAAATATGAAGTATACCTTGAATGCAGAGTAATGCAACTCTGCCACATGCATAAATGTAAAAGTGGATTATTTCCAGCTTTACATTACATGTAGTGCATTAACTAATTTATATACACTTCACAAGGATTCAACCAATAAAAACAACTCAAGCTCTATAGCCTTGTTAGTTGTCATTATACATTTTAACTTTGTAATTGTGTCTATTTGGGGTTTTTATGGACATAAGACTTAATAAAACAAATTAAGCCTTTCCCATGACAATGCAAACATATGGCAGCATTATGTATACACTGGTGGATGATTCAGAATACACAGGTTTGTATTGAAATTTTTCTCCAATCAGTTTACAACATTGCAATATGTAATACAACCATGCATTCATTTTTATACTTGCATTTAGTTAGCAGACATGAGGGTGTGCATCATTGGAGCGGGGGTCATCGGTCTCTCCACGGCTCAGAGCATCTACCAGCACTTCCACAGCAGGGTCAGCCCCCTCACCATAGAGGTGTATGCTGATGTCTTCACTCCACTCACCACCAGCGACGGGGCAGCTGGACTCTGGCAGCCGTATCTCTACGACAAGGGCAACCTGCAAGAAACGTGAGCTTTCATTTGTGTTAATGTGTTTTTGTCCATGGCATAAAATGGCAAATGATTCAGCTGAAGCACATTCTTATGTGTTTTCATTTTTTCTCAGTAAATGGAACAAAGAGACGTTTGACTATCTACTAAGTTGCCTCAGCTCTCCAGATTCAGTGAAAATGGGAATCTTTCTTCAGTCTGGCTACAATCTGTGCACTGAGCCCCTGCCGGTGAGAACATTAGATTTTCTTATAATGTCATTATCACAGAATGGTATATAATAAACCACAAGTTCTGACACACAGGACATACTGTAGTATATTGTCAGGTAAATGATTTCACAGTTTGGTCTCTGCCTGTGGGCCCTTAACTATAGTATGAAACATGTTCCAGTCCAGTGCAGGGCCTGTTTGAAATTGCAGAACAGAGCATAAAGAACCTTATTGTATAGCTGAACAAAAGAAGTGGTTGGAATTAAGAGACCTGAACGTCCACTTTAAACTGCTGAGGCCCCTCTCTGGCATTGGTTAAAACCAGTGTAAAATTAGAGTGAACCCATCTCACTGACCCAAGAGAGAATAGTGAAAATGACTCAATCTCTCTGCTCCCCTCAAACAGGACCCCTCATTTAAAAACGCTGTGTTGGGTTTTCGTCAGCTGACTAAACGTGAACTAGACATGTTCCCGGGATACAGGTACTTATCAGCTGCATCTCATCACAAGCTATTTCTGTAATTTGATGATGCTGACTTGTTTTGTTGTTTTACCCTTTGATGGTTGTAGTAATTATTTTTGTAAAATCGCATATGCTACTTTTCCTTTTTCTTTCTATCTTTTCAGTTTTGGTTGGTTTAACACTGCTCTCATGATTGAAGGAAAGACATACCTGCCCTGGCTTATGGACTGGTGAGAGATTGCTTTTATCTAATCAGTAACCAACATTAGAATTGGAATGAAATAGAATATACAGTGGAGTTCACAGTCCACAGAGTCCACAGTGAAATCTAATATTCAAACTGTAATATAAGCTTAGAAATTGTTACATTTTAAAAAAATATATAAAACAAATAAGCATTTTCACTTAAAATGATTAAGTAATCTTTTAGATTTCTAGACTTGCATATTACTTGTATGTGTCTAGACATCTTGCTTATATGTGTGTGTCCAATTTGTACAATATTTTTTACTGTATATGCATCAGAATAACTGTTATGCATGTATATAGTCATGTAAAATCTGTTGTAAATCTGTTACTCTTTTCTGGTCTAACAATGATTAACAGTATCTTTGACACCTTGGTCACATTCCTGTGTTTTCTGCAGGTTAAGACAAAGAAAGGTCAAGTTTTATCAGAGGAAGATTGGTTCATTTAAAGAGGTCTGAGTAATTCCTTTTTCATTTCCATTCATCTTTTTTTTTTAATTGAAAGATCAGTATCTTAAAATTTACACTACCTATTAAAAAGAAATCATTAATCAAGAACACATTAATTTGATCACAATTAAGTGTGACAGTTGAGACATTTACAATGTAACAAAATAATTCTATTTCAAATAAAGACTTATCATTACAACTTTCTATTCATCAAAGACTCTTGAAAAAAAGTATCATCATTCCCACAAAAATATTAAGCAGCACAACTGTTTTCATCATTGATAATATATATGTAAAAATAAAAAATTTGCATATTAGAATGATTTCTGAAGGCTCATGTGACACTGAAGACTAGAGTAATGACTGCTGAAAATTCAGCTTTGACATCCCAGAAATAAATTAATTTTAACATGTAAAATACATAAAACAGTTCTTTTGTAATAATATTACAATAATAATACTGTAATATAACACACTATTACTGCTTTTATTGTATTTTATACAGCATAAGAGATTTAAACATTAAAATATCTTAGCTACCCCAAACTTTTCAATGGTAGTGTATATGTTAACTTGATTGTTAAAATCAGTAAGAAAAGAGTAGCATCTGGTTACCTGATAGTAGTTTTAACATAACATATTATAAGCAGATTCTCTAAGTCATATTTAATTAATTTAATGTTCAGATTATGCAAGCCTCATATATACTGTTAAAAAGTAATCATAAAATGTGTATATTTGTAACGACCTCGAAAATGGGCTTCAGTTGGCAGATAGCGGTGCTGATGTTATCATCAACTGCTCTGGTGTCCGATCAGGAGACCTCCAGCCTGACCCTGAGCTCCAGCCAGGCAGAGGACAGATCATTAAGGTGAGGTTTAGTGGATAAAAGTCAATCAAACTTAAAGCTTTTACATAGAACTGCTCTGATCTCATGCTTTTATATCAACAGGTAGACGCTCCCTGGTTAAAACACTGGATCCTCACACATGATTCCTCTTCAGGAGTCTATAACTCACCGTACATCATTCCTGGGTGAGCCTCTTCATGATGACTCTCTGCTGCATTTACAGTAATCTAAAGAAAGCTGAAATAAAATAAAATGTGAATAGTAGATAAAAAAACATGAACTTGAACTTAAACTTAAACTTAAAGTGCTAAAATTACTAAAGCTAAAATAAAAATAAATTGAAGCTAAATATAAATATAAAAAAACTAATACAAATGACAAAGGCACAATAATATTGATAAAATTTAAACTTAAAATAATAAATTAAAATATTAATAAATACTGGGATGGTATGTAATACTAAAATAACATGTAATAACATAAGCATTCTTGCTCATTTTTCACTTGTGATAATAATGAAGTGCAGTGTAGTCTTATTTTAGCAGTGATGTACTGTTCATTACCTCAGGTAATTTTCTTTCTGCAGGAGTCGTTTAGTCACTGTGGGTGGAGTTTTCCAAGTAGGAAACTGGAATCTGCAGAACAGTTCTGTTGACCATAAAAACATCTGGGAAGCGGCCTGCAAGCTTGAACCCAGTCTACAGGTAGTTTCAGCCATTTTAGCCTTGCTAAATTAGTGCTTGTTTGAGTGGCATGAGAGGATTGTATGGCGTTTTTTTCTCTAGCATGCGGGGATAGTAGAGGACTGGACTGGTCTCAGGCCCACTCGCAGCAAAGTTAGACTGGAGAGAGAGACCATACGATCTGGACCAACCTCATTTGAGGTGAGCTCATAGAGTGACCATTGCACTTAAGATCTGATGCCATTTTACAACATAAATATCCAAGATAATATATGATTAATAAAGAGCCCCTAAATGGACATGTTATTGGAAAAATATGACATGGGAGAAAAAAACGATTTTGCAATATCATTACTGCAATTGGATATTTTGCCTTCGGTACTTCCACAAATGAAGGATTTGCAAGAGAACATAAAAGTTTTGCACGTAAATGCTAAAGTTTTGCCAGTGAACACAAAAGTATTGCAATTAAATGCAAAATATTGCTAAGCAAAAGAATAACATTGTCTACATTGGACGATAAAACAGTAAACCCTTTATAAAACCCATTAAAATCAGATTCTGTCTGCACTGGAAGCGGTTTGGCATGAACAACAAATCTCAGACAGCAAACTGATGCATATTCTATTTAAGACGAACTGACAAAGAACAAATGATTTGCAGTGGTTGCTTTATCGCATCCAGTGTAGACAGTTTCTAGTGTGATACAGCATGAGCAAAAATGGTCACATCCAGTGTAGAAATAGTGTAAGGTTTTGTGAACGAACACTAAAGTTTTTCAGGCAAACACAAAAGTTTTGCAAGTTAAAGTGTTCCAAGTAAATGATTTTTTCATTTTTCCTTCCATCCTTCCATATTTTTTCCTTCATGATGTCCCTTTAGGGCTCCGCAGATTCATGATTCTCTATTCACACACTGCATTTTCTGTTTTCTTTCACCTCAGGTCATTCATAACTACGGACATGGCGGTTTTGGACTGACCATCCATCGTGGATGTGCTGAGGAAGCTGCTCGTGTCTTTGGACAGATCCTGGAGCAGAAAGGCCTGCTAGCACACTCTAAATCACGTCTCTAATAGATCTGGGGCTCTGGAATGTTATCTACAGTATCAATTCTTATTCTCACTAATCTAATAACCATCATCATACTGATTCCACCAAGAGATAATGAATCTTCAGAATTTAATACATTTCTCTACATTTATCTGCACTAATCTATAATAAAGATACATATACTCGCTTTCTTTTGTTGAAGCATAATTTATTGTTATAATACATGTACATCCAGTGAAGTGGCAAGAGATCTGTGCACACAGACACAAAACGTAGTACTAAATCACAAAAGGCAGGCAACTCTCTCCAATCACAGGAACAACTGCACACTTCCCATCATGCCACACACATACCCACTGGATGGTTGAAAAGACAGAAATACAAATGAGCGAATATAGCATTGAGCAGTCGAGCTGAATAAACAAAGATTGTTGCTAAATGTTGTGTTTTGATGCAAGCCGTCGTTTGAAAAATATACTTGAAGCCTGATGTGCTAGAATAGACAATAATAAAATATATGTGACCTACAGACCTGTTCTGATGATAAGCCACTTGCTATTGTTTTATTGTTATTGAGCTGTATTTTAAGACAAGAAGAATCCAATAACTTTTGATATGCCTGATTATAAGGGATCAACTGGAGTTTATACACTTTACATGAGTGATTGCCATTGGCAGCTGGTGAGAGGATGAAGAGAGGTGCTCTTAAGTGCTGAGCGGTGTGAAATGAAGACTTTGGTGTCCAATAGATACGTCACTGTTGTCAGCGAAAGTGTAAAACTGAATGGATAACATTTAACCAGCTTAAAGTATGGTAAATGGTTGAAAAAAATCAAGATAACAGACCACAAACTGGTGCAAATGTCTGATTAATAGCAGCATCCTGTCTTTGCTTCAATGAAGATAAAAGTTCTCATGACTTTGCCAAAGGAATGCTGGGAGTGTAAAGCCCTCTTAACAAATTAAACAAATCCTCTTTCTGGTGCTTTCATACTAAACCTGTCACAATCATACATTCTATTGTGCTATCTTTCAGGTTCAAATCTTTCGTTGTTCAAATGCTCCTCAGATCCTCTGAACATGTGAGAGTGATTTCATGTGTTAAACTGCATAATGCAATTCGTCATGTTTTAGATCCGTTTTCAACCCATTTCCTGTTGTAGTTCCTTAGGGCAAAAGGGAGTATTATGTGATGGGAATCTATTCCACTCCATTTCTCTGGTTTGGAGGTTCATAAAAAGAAACCCTGCAACCTTTGGTGGAGGAATGTGTCATTAATGGACGGATTTAAATCAAAACCAAGAGTTCTTAAAATGTTATTCCTTTGTGGACACACATTGCTTTTTTTGTTTTGTTTTGTTTTTTAACAGAAAAGATTCCCAATTTCTTCTACAAAGTCTTTCCAAACCTATCTGTGGTGTTTCTTAGTCCTGTGATCCAGAGCTGGAATGTGGAATCCCTCCAGGGCTGTGGTCTGAGGCCCGTCCCATCATCTCCTGACCCCACTCTCTGTGACTGGACTCCTGGAGGCCTCGTCCTGTGGTCTCTATGGGCAGGGCACAGGAAGCGATAGCAGCCAGCAAACAGCAGCAACAGTACACTGACAGAGTCAGGTACACGGAAGACTCCAGCATCACCTTGAGGAAAGAAGCAGAGATGGACAAATTCTTCTAGGTCACACATTCAACAGTTTAGTAAGATTCAAGTTTGGTAAGGGTTATTGAGATTATTAATGCTTTTAATGAAGTCTCTAATGTTCACCAAGATTGCATTTATTTGATCAAAAATACAGTAAAAACAGTAATACTGTGAAATATTTAAAAGAACTGATTTCTATTTCAATACATTGAATTTGTCATTTTTTACTTTGATGGCAAAGCTAAATCTTCAGTGTCTTCAGTCTTCAGTGTCCTATGATCCTTCAGAAATCATTCTAATATGCTGATTGATTTCATGCTCAAGAAACATTTCTTATTATTATTACTGTTGAAAATGGTTGTGCTGCTTATTGTTTTTGCAGAAACCACAACACATTTTTTCAGGATTAAAAATAATAATACAGTATAAATAATACTATGTAATAGTTTAGTGTATAAAAAAAATGTGAACACAAACCTTGCTTTTAATTTTTTTTTTCCCATAATTGTAAAATAATTTTAAGTACAAACTTATTAATGAATCATAATTTCTGAAAACATTTACACACATGCAGTTAGTGAATGAGACCCTTTGTCTTTTCTCTCTTTTTAGTCATATTTCTGGTTGGCAGAGAGAGTTTTTTGCAAGCTGGACTCAAAATCATGCAGCCCACACAAGCACCACAGCTCAGCATATCAGATCATTTGCCCAAACTGCCACAGATTCAACACCACTGTATTACAGTAAGTGTTTTAACTGTTAAAAGCCCAAGTAAATAAAAATATTAAGTATATTGGATCTCCAACATTTATAATATCTCAAAATAATTTTTATAACATTTGTTGTTTTTTTAGTCTGTGCATATTTTTTGTTTGGGTATTTACATTATTCTGTATTTTATGTCTTTTATAACTTTCTTGTTATTGTTTCCACACCTGTGCCACAAATGGTGTGATGAGAGCTCCAACCCGAGCCATCCCACTACTGGTGCCCAAACCCAGTGCCCTCGTCGCTGTGGGATACACCTGCAAAAGAGATACTGAGTGATTTATAACAAAGATCTTCTCAGTGAACATTGAACTATTACTTAACCACAGGGTGGTTAGTGAATGGACCTATATGACCTATATGGATCTATTACCTCACTAAAGTTTCTTCAGCATGCTGTTATGTTGTAAACACTTTCAAAACTAGTTAAATATCACTGACAAAGATTAATGTAGTTAGGTAAAACTGGTTTGCTCCTTTAGGTAATACACAGTCAGTAACTACGTTCTTAAGTAACTATGTTCTTTAACAACCTACAGAAGCTATGTGTAATATTCAACCCTCCAATCCTGATTTTGGAGATGAACTCCAGTAGCTCATGAAAAGTAGGATGACAAAGCGGGCTGTTTTATGTCAGGTGAGCTGTTGCAATGGCTGCCAGGTGGTGGGAGTGAGCCAGGAACTGGACGCTTCCCAGGGTCAAAATCCTTCTCCAGCACAGCTGTTGCCTTGAGCAAAACATTTAACACTACACTGACAGTCTACTGGCTTTACTCTCCTTACAATTTATCTGCCAAGAGTGTCAAATTTTCAATTACATATTCCTTTGACAGTGCAAAGAAGGATAGAGCTTCCCTTTGAGCCTCAGTTCTTCCAAAAAATAATTATATATCAACTGAAATGAATTGAAAAGGAGTTCTCACCTCAGGGGTGTACACATATGCAGCCTGGAAACCTCCAGCGATAAAAGCCCTCGCAATGAATATAAATACTGTCAAAGAAGTCCTGCAATATAGGGAATGTAGTTATTCACAGTACGTTCACAAATGTGATTACCACAAGCTTGAATGCCCTAAAAACATGACAGTAACAGAAGTGCTTTCTGACCTTCCCACACAGCCGTAGAGCGGCACAATGCAGAGAGAGAAAACAAAGAAACACAGTGCCATAGTCTTCCTCCTCCCTAATCGATCAATAGCCCACAGGGTCACCAGCAGGCCTGTGATACATCAATCAATACGTTCGTCATATTTTCTTTTTGCCTGCCATATGTTATTTAAAAATAAGATGTTAAAGGAATAGTTCACTCAGAAAATGAACATTTACTGAAACTTTACTCCAAAATGTTTCAATTTGAGTTTGTTTCTTCAGTGGAACAAATTTACTTGCATCACTTGCTCACCAATGGATCCATTGCAGTGAATGGGTGCCGTCAGAATGAGAGTCCAAACAGCTGATAAAAACATCACAATAATCCCAACATTTGTTTAGAATTGTTTTGGACTGTTTTTGCTTGTAAATGGTGCATGACCGTTGCATATTTTCTTCCTGATTCAGACAAGATGACTTTTTCTCTGGAGATATCAATATTATGGATAGAGGACTCATGTTTTAGCTGGAAGCAACAGTTTGAAGTTAAGAACATCCTAATGATGGATTTGTTTCTTACAAACTTCTTACAAACTTCACAAGACGTTAATTGATGAACTTGAGTGGTGTGGATTGCTTGTGGATTATTGTGATGCTTTTATCATCTGTTTCAACTCTCATTCTGACGGCACCCATTCACTGCAGAGGATCTGTTCGTGAGCAAGTGATATAATGCAGAATTTCTGTGCAATGGGTTCAGAATCCCTAGCGACTCCACTGAGCCTTAGAGTGAGTAAATTTCCATTTTTGGATAAACTATTCCTTTAATAGCATTATAATTCAAATGTATACCAGGAAACTCAGAAAGTGTGGTCCACAGAAGGTCTTTGTAATCATCTGAATTCAGATATTTACACTCCAAACTGCAACCTGGCTCCCTTTTACTGCCCTTCGCCCCTAGAGGGAGACACAAGACCAATTTAAGCACACAGATTACATTAATTGTGTATGGTTAGCATTCTACCACTCTATAGTTTGAAATGATATTAAACACACTGGTTGACATACTATTTTAAAAAATATATATATATTAGGCAGTATATAGGTTATACTGTACAATATTGAATAAATGTGGTATTCTATTCTATACATAGTCCTTACATTCTCACTATGCTCCAGTCTGTTTTAAACACACAAAAGCTTTCACTCACTACCACAGGCGCCTCCCTCCTGGAAAAGCTCAGTGGTCAGCAAAACCACACCATAATATGAGAATGCATTAGAGAACCTGCATCAGAAAGCACACAATAAACAGAATATGAACGAAAGCAGCAAGAACAAAACATTGTGGAATATCTGAGTGAAACTGTGAAACAAAAGAGTGAGATGTGACAAATCTCAGGGAACAAAAAGTCCTTTTAAGTTTTAGTAGCAGACGTTTACATAAAGACATGTGATTGAATGAGTGTTCACACAGTAATTAATAGGAATTTGGAGGATCGTCTTACCATATGAACCAGAGCAGAACAGTAGTCCAGCGGAACTGTGGAGAGAAAAGATCTTGGATTTTCCCCCTGTCCTCCTGAACACAGAAAATAACAATTATACCCAAAATAAGGAGAGATAAAATGTCAGAATAGATAAAAGAGAGAGAGAGAGCATTTGCAGCACTGAATTTTTCATTCTTTACTCTAAATGACTTAGAGAAACTTCGCTGAGTGAGAGAGAGAGAGAGGGAGAGAGAGAGAGAGAGAGAGAGAGAGAGAGAGAGAGAGAGAATAAATATGGTAATATTGTGATTTTTTTTATTTTTTAAAAATGTAATTTATTCATGTGATGGCAAAGCTGAATTCAGCAGCCATTACTCCAGTTTTCAGATAAACTTTTCTCACTAGTATCAATGCTGAAATGGTTGCACTACTTAATATTTTTGCAGAAACCATGAAACAATTTTTTTCAGGCTTCTATGATGGATAGAAAGCTCAAAAGAATAACAATATAAGTAGTATAAATAATATTATCTAATAGTTTTGTATAGACAAAAACATGAACATCTGGTTTAAGTTGGTTCTGTTTTTTTTTTCATAAATTTTGAATCATTTTAAGTACAAACATATTAATGAATCATAATTTTCTGCATGAAAACATTCACACACTAATGCAGATTCAACACCTATAACATATTGTATTATAGGAAGTGTTTTAACTATTTTCCAAGAAATAAAGTCCAAGTAAAGAAAGCCATAAATGGAATAAATTATATAAATAAGTAAGCAATATACACAAGTATATTTAACTAGTGTTTTACCTGTCTGGCCACTATGAGTTTTCCCAGCGGCATGGGGACATTATTCTCTGTTGCAATGCGTTTGAGTGTGTTTAAAGCCTTCTCCTGGTTTCCTGTCAGGACGTCGTAACGAGCGCTCTCCGGCAGCCACTGTTGATGTGCATTTGACATTTTGCTTACTCTGTTGCTCACACCACAAAAAAACTGGGCTAGGTCTATCCATATCTAGCTTTAAGAGAACGAACAAACTGATATTCGAGAACTTCATACTTACAAAGCAAAAAAAAGCAAAAATGAAGAGTGGAATGGTGGAGAGGGCCAGCAGCCAGCGCCAGCCCAAAGTTGGCATCACCAAAATAGCCAGCAGCACTTCAAATACTGTACCCAAAGCCCAGAATATCTACAGCAGATCAGAGAGAAAGACATTTAAAAGAGATTTAGAGATTTCGGATATCCATATTTTGGTTCAGCTTATAACTTATGACTGAAACTATTTAATCATTCAGGGCTATGATACCTGTTTTTAACCCTTGTATGGTGTTCAGGTCTGTGGGACCCGTTTTCACTTTTTATCAAAAGAAAAATGATACGATTAATTATTTTTCAAACTCAGACTACCCCCCCCAATTTATATTACATACAGGATGTTCTAGAAGAAGATAGAAGTAGTTAATAAAAATGTGGAAATTTTAGGTCCTGTGTATCTTCACTCTGTCCTCCTATTGTCTGGGCCTGCTATTAGTATGTGTGTGTGTGTGTGTGTGTGTGTGTGTGTGCGTGTGTGTAGGTTTATATACCCTGGTGGGGACTTAAACCTGAATACACACAGACTCATGGGGACTCGTGTCACGGTGGGGACCTAAATTGAGGTCCCCATGGGTACAAAAGCTTATAAATCATACAGAATGAGTTTCTTTGAGAAAGTAAAAATGCACAAAGTTTCCTGTAAGGGGTAGGTTTAGATGTAGGGTGATAGAAAATATAGTTTGTACAGTATAAAAACCATTACCCCTATAGAGAGTCCCTACAAGGACAGCTGGCCAGACAAGTGTGTGTGTGTGTCTGTGTGTGTGTGTGTGTGTATATGTGTGAGAGAGAGTCAGTAAGAGTGTGATGTAAGTGTGAGTTTTGTGTTTCTGTGTTGCCACACAAGGTTGTAGCACTTTAATTCATAAAAGTGATCTAACAAAGGTAAAGGGCAAATATTAACCATATATGCAGTTTATATTGCATGCAATTTGGATGAAGTAAACATCTGTTGAGGATTTTAACATAACATTTTTGATTGTGCTGAATTAAAAACCCAAAAATGCAGCGGGTCCACAAGACCCACGGACACTGGTTACGTAACAAAAATATGAACACCACACAAGGGTTAAAGAATAGAATAGAATAGAATAGAATAGTACCTCTATCAACAGAATGCAAGTGGCTCTGGACCGCATGGGAAGAAACTCAGCATACAATGTTACTCTAATAGGAGAGATCAAAAGTTTACTCTAAGTCTTTAATTATTTCATGATATTGTTAAATAAAATGGCAAATTGTAATGGAGAATTTAGAGATTAAAAGAACTTGCAAATCTTCTTACCATATTTCATTAAATATTTGTACGCTACCATTCAAATGTTTGGGGTCAGAAGGTCTTTAAGGTCTTTTTTTTTCTTTTTTTTTTTTTTTAGCAAGGATGCATTAAATTATTTTTTACACTGTTTCAAAAAAATGTTTCAAATAAATGCTGTTCTTATGAATTTCTTTTATTCAGCAAAAAATCTTGAAAAAAACCCCACAAATATATTAAGTAACACAACTATTCTCAACATTGATAATTATAAGAAATGTTACTTGTGCACCAAATCAGCATATTAGAATGATTTCTGAAGGATCATGTGACACTAAAGACTGGAGTAATGATGCTGAAAATTCAGCTTTGCCATCACAGGAGTAAATTAAATATTAAAATATATTTCAAATTTTCAGATCAAATGCAGCCTTGATGGGAATAAGACTTTCAAAAATATAAAAAAAATCCTAACGACACCAAACTTCTAAACGGCTGCGTGTGTATTTAGATCTGTGTCACACTTACGATTGTGGAGCCCCTCCAATGCCGAAGCCCACCAGAGCTCTGAGGAACAAGATCCATCCGTATATAGGTGCAAACGCACTGAGGAGGCCGTAAAACAGGGTCCATAATACACTCATCTTCAAACCCTACCACAAACACACACACAGCTCTAATCAGTTCCCGCTGATGCGAAGTGAGATTATAAATAACTTTTGTTCCCTTGGATATACACATACTGCTCTTTAATTTATGAACATACTCACTGTTTTTCTCCCATATTTATCAGATATGTTTCCCCATAATGAAGAACTGATCATCATCCCAATGAATACTGCCTGTTTCAGAGAAGGTAAGAAAATCATTACATATGCGTCAGTGCGGTTATTCAGGCAAACACATTTAGGAACAGCTGATGCAAAGCTTAACGGAACAAGAACATTTCTACTGCCAAACCTGTCTAAAAAAGCACGAGGGGAGTCATTATTGACTCAAGGAGTAGCGTACAGTACCGAAGTTAGCAGTGCCACCTCCCAGCTGGGCAGTGCCCACTCGCAGTGCAGTTGAGGGGCCAATATACTGAGAATCATCATCTCCATGGCGTCGGCCATCTGCACACGAATACAACCATCGGCAATATGGAAACAAATATAGCAACTACTCCTTCTGACTACAGAATGAGCTAAAGATTTACAGCTTAAAAATTATACAGTGTTCATTTGAATAATATATCATAAATAAAATCAAATGTTTTATTTATAAAGTGTCTTTCTAAAACCCAAATTAATTGTAATCATACAGGGTTGTGAGGATATGACAATTATTCCCTCTCTGTATTTCGTTTCAGTTTTGTTACCCAGGAAAGTCCAGTCAGGATGGACAGTTTCCACTGGAATTTCCCAAAGCCAATGGCTTCCACTGCATCCTCAACCATGAATGTATCTGTTGAAAGAGCAAGATATTGAGAATAGTGTAGCCTTAAAGGTGACCTATCATGAAAATCTGACTTTTTCCATGTTTAAGTGCTATAGTTGAGTCTCCTGAGCATCTACCAACCCAGAAATGTGAAAAAGAACAACCTAGTAAATTTTTTGGTAAGCCTTTCTCTGCAATCATGTGAAAAAACCAAACGAGACGCTCAGATTTCGCTCCCCCTGTGACGTAGAAAGAGGATCTTATTATAATATTACCGCCCTTTAATCTAAGTTTCAACCTACGGCGCCGCCATTGTGTTTTTGCAAGCGGCAATGGTGTACTAGTTCTAACGCCATGGCAAAAGCTGAAGCAAAGCATGCTAACTGTTCTGTCTTTGGCTGCACTGATGAGCACAGAATACTATTTAGAGTCTCAGCCTCAGAGGAGATGAGAGCAGTGGATTTATTGATTTATTTACTGTATATTGCTGTTTATACTGCCACACAGATCTAATATAAATGTGATTTCTTTCCCAGCTGTTTACCTTCACAGACACAACCGACTGTTTTTGTAATTCATGTGTTTTTAACATGAACTTGTGTGTATTTGACAGTTTAAGCACAATAAGATATGAAAGAGAACTTAGTTTAGTACTCTCATGCCGTGTGATAGCCGCTTTCTGTGCGCGTGCTCAGAAAACTCTATTTCAGATGTTTAAACTAATATGATTTAAAACTCATGATTTCAGCATGATATACATGATAATCAAAACCAAACAGATGTTTTTTGGCAGAGTATCTGAAGAATGAGCTGTAAAGGCACAACTCTATTCTGGAAAAGGGGGCAGGCAGCAGCAGTTCATTTGCATTTAAAGAGACGTGCACTAAAACAGCGTGTTTCTGCTTCCACTCAAAATAGGCATTTTCAAAATGATATAATAAATTATCTGTGAGGTATTTTGAGCTGAAACATTCTGGGGACACCTGAGACTTGTAAAAAGGGCATAATAGGTCTCCTTTAAAGATGTTCAGTGAGCTGTCTGATAATGCAATCAACTCTCCTGTATATAGGAAGCATTTTACATGCTCAAAAGTGTTATTTTAGTATCTTTTAAATCCTATTACAGTATCTTGCATTCATTCTTATTTTTTATTTTCGATTTTCATTTTAATTTTAGTTTACACTTCATTAATTTTATGTGCTTATTTTAGTTTAGTTTATATATTTCTGTTAAACGTACTTTTATTTCAGTTTTAATGTTAGTAATTTTATTACTTCAGTTGAAACTTATTTTAGTTGCCAGGGCAACATTTCTAATTTTCAATTTAATTTTTTTCCCTAATATATTTATATATTTTTAGCTTAATTTCAATTAACAAAACGACATTTTTAAATCAACGATTTTGGTTAACAATAACAGCCCTGAATCAAAATTTCCAAGAAATATTCCTGAAAAACACATTTAGAAAGAAAAGAAACACCTTTTCTAACAAAAATATAACAAAAGAACATAACTGCTGATCAATAAGCTATATTAATTAGCTAATCATACCATCAGTGGGGTTGGCAAATTCCCGAGGCACCGGAGCACCATCGGCCAGGGAAACAGACTCCATATCCGTCCGTCCTCCCTCCACCTGGAAAGCCTCTTCCCTGCTGCCACACTCATCCTCTGAGCGAGTGCTTTCACCTGTACGCCGAAATTTCACCACTCTGTCAGAGAGACAAACAGGCAGACAGATTATAAGGTACAGAATCTCAGATGGACACATTTCTGAAGCACTGCATATGAATGGTTCCAAACCAATGACTAAAAGAACCAATAAGGAAGATTCGGAATGAAATATTCTCTATACCTTTCTGCTGCGGCTGTTTTCAGAAAACATGAAGAAAGATCATTCAATCACAGATTTACAACCCAAATTCCGGAAATGTTGGGAGATTTTTTAAATTTGAATAAAATGAAAACTACAAGAATTTCAAATCACATGAGCCAATATTTTATTCACAATAGAACATAGATATCATAAATGTTTAAACTGAGAAATTTTACAATTTTATGCACAAAATGAGCTCATTTCAGATTTGATGCCTGCTACAGGTCTCAAAATAGTTGGGACGGGGGCATGTTTACCATGGTGTAGCATCTCCTCTTCTTTTCAAAACAGTCTGAAGATCTCTGGGCAACGAGGTTATGAGTTTCTGGAGTTTTGGTGTTGGAATTTGGACCCATTCTTGCCTGATATAGGTTTCCAGCTGCTGAAGAGTTTGTGGTCGTCTTTGACATATTTTTTGTTTAATGATGTGCCAAATGTTCTCTATAGGTGAAAGATCTGCACTGTAGGCAGGCCAATTCAGCACCTGGACTCTTCTACTATGAAGCCATGCTGTTGTAATAGCTGCAGTATGTGGTTTTGCATTGTCCTTCTGAAATACATGTCGTCTGGAGGGGAGCATATGTTGTTCTAAAACCTTTATATACCTTTCAGCATTCATAGTGCCTTCCAAAACATGCAAGCTGCCCATACCGTATGCACTTATGCACCCCCATACCATCAGAGATGCTGGCTTTTGACCTGAACACTGATAACACGCTGGAAGGTCTCACTTCTCTTTATCCGGAGGACACGGCGTCCGTGATTTCCAACAAGAATGTCAAATTTGGACTCGTCTGACCATAGAACACTTTTCCACTTTGAAACAGTCCATTTTAAATGAGCCTTGGCCCACAGAACACAACGGCGCTTCTGGACCATGTTCACATATGGCTTCCTTTTTGCATGAAAGAGCTTTAGTTGGCATCTGCAGATGGCACGGCGGATTGTGTTTACCGAAAGTGGTTTCTGGAAGTATTCCTGGGCCCATTTAGTAATGTCAATGACATAATCATGCCGATGAGTGATGCAGTGCTGTCTGAGGGCCCGAAGACCACAGGCATCCAACAAAGGTCTTCGGCCTTGTCCCTTACGCACAGAGATTTCTCCAGTTTCTCTAAATCTTTTGATGATGTTATGCACTGTAGATGATGAGATTTGCAAAGCCTTTGCAATTTGACATTGAGGAACATTGTTTATTATTGTTTACAAGTATTCCACAATCTTTTTACGCACTCTTTCACAGATTGGAGAGCCTCTGCCCATCTTTACTTCTGAGAGACTCTGCCTCTATAAGACATCCCTTTTATAGCTAATCATGTTATAGACCTGATGTCAATTAACTTAATCAGTTGCTAGATGTTCTCCCAGCTGACTATTTTCAAAATTTCTTGCTTTTTCAGCCCTTTGTTGCCCCCGTGTCAACTTTTTTTGAGACCTGTAGCAGGCATCAAATTTGAAATGAGCTCATTTAGTGGATAAAAGTGTAAAATTTCTCAGTTTAAACACTTGTTATGTTCTCTGTGTTCTATTGTGAATAAAATATTGGCTCATGTGATTTGAAAGTATTTTAGTTTTCATTTTATTCAAATTTAAAAAACATCCCAACATTTCCGGAATTCGGCTTGAAAATAGGCCTGACAGCTTGATCACAGATTTAGCAGTGCCTATGCATAATATAGCGGCAGTCCATACAGCCAATATATATGCTGTTTATTGTAACATGGCAGGCCAAAATAAATCATTCAACAGAACAAGGATCTGTATGTGGAATACAGCTGCAATGTGCAGAACAGAATGATGCACATAATAAGAGACTGTTGCCAAGGTGATGAGAGAGCTTCCTGTTTGTGCAATCCCACTTCTGGGGTTCTGAAACGAAAGCACAAGAGAAAGCCAGACGTGCGAAGAGACTGTGGAGTGATGTTTGAAACTGTGACTCACAACAGACAGCCTTAATGGGGTGACCGGATGACAGGCATCTTCTCACTGAATGAAAACTGCTGTTTGAAGAAAACAATAACAGATGCTCTAGCGGTAATCGGGGGGATTTTACTTCACAAATATCCTCACAGCTATGAAGACAGATTGGATCAGGGAGCAGTAAATAAGAGGAGCACACAGATATCCCATGGTGTAATTACTGTAATTGCAGTGCTCACAGCGACACTATGAGCAATAAAGCTTTCATGAGCAGACAGGCAGTGTAATTAAACAGATGACCTCTCCACGCTCAGCAGAGACAAACGTTTCTCTGGGAGCATTAAAAAAAAATAGAAACCAGGATGCAGATTATAAATAATCTGAAATTTGCTATGGTTTCAATGACAGAACAGACATGAGCTCCTGCAAACATAAAGAAAATGCTAAGAATGTGACGATATCGTCAGTATTATTTTGAAAAAGCCTGAAGCCTTGCTGAAACAAGCTCTACATCAACAATTAAGAGCGCTGCCATCATGATTTCTGCACACCGTCAGATGGTGACTGGGCCTACTGCCAAGCATCAGCAGCACAGGAATAACATCAGCATAAGCAGGCAGTGTATTCAAAACTCTTACATGCATCAGTGGAAAGACCTTTACTGCGACACAGATGATCAATGACACACAAGGACAGATTTACATTTATTTGTAACTTCCAACGTCTTGTTAAGATGCCACTGATGTACTGGGTGATCAGTCATCAAGAACAAGACGTTTGGCTGTTCATTAATGACCTCATTTCTTTTAAAACCAGTCATAGTTTGTGCTGTTCTGAAAATCCTTTACCTACTATGGTTTTCTCTGTCCAAAATGACCGGCCTTTTAAAAACTGCTTGTAAGTTCCAAAAAGATTTACAAAACCTGTGTAAAAGGTGGGGGGGGGAAGGAAAAAATGAATGCAATTCATTTTGCAATGTTTTAACAGAGATGAATGCAATTTTAGCTTTAGCTTTTAGAACCATAATAAAGTATTAATTACCATACATGTAATTTACAATAAAATATTACTTTATGATGAAAATAATATTACATTTAAGAGGACAATACAAGTATAATCTTGTAGGCCTAAGTAAAATTTATAATATACAGGTGCATCTCAATAAATTAGAATGTCGTGGAAAAGTTCATTTATTTCAGTAATTCAACTCAAATTGTGAAACTCGTGTATTAAATAAATTCAATGCACACAGACTGACGTAGTTTAAGTCTTTGGTTCTTTTAATTTTGATGATTTTGGCTCACATTTAACAAAAACCCACCAATTCACTATCTCAACAAATTAGAATATGGTGACATGCCAATCAGCTAATCAACTCAAAACACCTGCAAAGGTTTCCTGAGCCTTCAAAATGGTCTCTCAGTTTGGTTCACTAGGCTACACAATCATGGGGAAGACTGCTGATTTGACAGTTGTCCAGAAGACAATCATTGACACCCTTCACAAGGAGGGTAAGCCACAATCATTCATTGCCAAAGATGCTGGCTGTTCACAGAGTGCTGTATCCAAGCATGTTAACAGAAAGTTGAGTGGAAGGAAAAAGTGTGGAAGAAAAAGATGCACAACCAACCGAGAGAACCGCAGCCTTATGAGGATTGTCAAGCAAAATCAGTTCAAGAATTTGGGTGAACTTCACAAGGAATGGACTGAGGCTGGGGTCAAGGCATCAAGAGCCACCACACACAGATGTGTCAAGGAATTTGGCTACAGTTGTCGTATTCCTATTGTTAAGCCACTCCTGAACCACAGACAACGTCAGAGGCGTCTTACCTGGGTTAAGGAGAAGAAGAACTGGACTGTTGCCCAGTGGTCCAAAGTCCTCTTTTCAGATGAGAGCAAGTTTTGTATTTCATTTGGAAACCAAAGTCCTAGAGTCTGGAGGAAGGGTGGAGAAGCTCATAGCCCAAGTTGCTTGAAGTCCAGTGTTAAGTTTCCACAGTCTGTGATGATTTGGGGTGCAATGTCATCTGCTGGTGTTGGTCCATTGTGTTTTTTGAAAACCAAAGTCACTGCACCCGTTTACCAAGAAATTTTGGAGCACTTCATGCTTCCTTCTGCTGACCAGCTTTTTAAAGATGCTGATTTCATTTTCCAGCAGGATTTAGCACCTGCCCACACTGCCAAAAACACCAAAAGTTGGTTAAATGACCATGGTGTTGGTGTGCTTGACTGGCCAGCAAACTCACCAGACCTGAACCCCATAGAGAATCTATGGGGTATTGTCAAGAGGAAAATGAGAAACAAGAGACCAAAACATGCAGATGAGCTGAAGGCCACTGTCAAAGAAACCTGGGCTTCCATACCACCTCAGCAGTGCCACAAACTGATCACCTCCATGCCACGCCGAATTGAGGCAGTAATTAAAGCAAAAGGAGCCCCTACCAAGTATTGAGTACATATACAGTAAATGAACATACTTTCCAGAAGGCCAACAATGTTTTTTTTAGTTTTTTTTTATTGGTCTTATGAAGTATTCTAATTTGTTGAGATAGTGAATTGGTGGGTTTTTGTTAAATGTGAGCCAAAATCATCACAATTAAAAGAACCAAAGACTTAAACTACTTCAGTCTGTGTGCACTGAATTAATTTAATACACGAGTTTCACAATTTCAGTTGAATTACTGAAATAAATGAACTCTTCCACGACATTCTAATTTATTGAGATGCACCTGTATACTTTTATAGTAACTTTTTAAAGTGAATTTCTGGAAACCTGCTTCTTCCCGTTTTATTTATTTATTTTTTAATTGTAAAATGAAGAGGGTTTTAACTTAACCTTGGGTTAACATATTTTTTTAAACCCTGGGTTAAGCAACATTTCAGTTTGTAATTTTGAAAAGTGCCTAGTGTTGTATTTAACCCTAGGTTAAAAAGCCCTGCCACAGAAATCATTTAAAAATAATTTAAAATGAAAACAAAAAAAGTCCATAAAAAGTGAATCTAAAAATCACGGACAGAGTTGAACATTGTCTATTAGGCCAATCAAACTGGCTACATGTTATTGAGTAAAACTATTTGAACACCATTCAAATTGATCTGTGATCTGTGAGCAGAATGAGTGTCTACCACATTAAAATAACCACTGCGTTATTCAATGGAATCGTCACGTACAATGCAAATGAATCAATGGACGAGGAAATATTCAATGCAACGCAACGTTAGGGCTTTAAAATACATAATTATTTGAATCTACTTGATCTGTTTACCAAACATAGGCTACACCTTTGCCAATCCATGCAACCCAAATATCCATATTCTACATCTGCCTACATCTACAGCAGCCATTATGTAAGCAGTGATTTCTCAAATAAGTTGCATGAATATCAATGTCACATTGTGTACTGCACAATCTAGCAGCTGCAGATCGCTAAACGGGCTGAAATGAACGGAACACGACGGCTTGAAAAGCAGACTCACGGGAGCTGTCTTAACTGAAACAAATCATCGTCCATTATCGGTCTGTTCGTCGGGCTGCCGGTGTCTTTGTCTCATTGCCGTTACATTGCTGTCGGGTCGAGGCTGATTTCAGCACCGCGGGCGCGAGGACAGAGAAGAGCTCAGAGAGGGGCGGCGCGCTGCGGAGCGTCCATGATTCCTGCGTCTGTCGCGTCGCGTCGCGTCGCTCGCTGGTGCTGGATCTCTGCAAAGACTGGAACCAAAGCACCGAATACACCTGGAGATGATGAATCAAGACAATACTCCTCCCATCAATGTCACTGACTTTTTTCCCATTCACGTTTTTATTTCTATATTATGTAATAAAGTAAATTATATTAATATTTAAATGTTCAACGACACAAAACATGTCTGTAAATGTTATAAATTACTGTAATATATTAGATCTTAAAATAAAATAAATTATATGTTTGGATTTAGCTATCCCTACTAGTGCATGAGGTCATGTTTATTAAAAAGATAAAGCTGATAATTCTACAGATATCCAGATTTCTATAATCTGCCGTACAAAATCCAGGTTATAGATATTGAAGAACTACTGACAAATCTAACAAAATATATTTAAAAATGTACTTAGGCAACTGAAAGGATAATAAATAAAGAATATATACATGCACACATGGGTAGTTGACGTATCAATGTGACCTACAGTGTGACGGAAAAATGTAAAAAAATAAAAAATTAAAATTCTAACATTGAAGATAAACCTCTCTCGTCCTATTTGTAACTCTAAGAATGAAGATACATTTTTCTCATGTTATTTGTATGTTGTTGTTTTTTTTCTACATAAAAGATTGGTATTTTGATGGGAAATATAGAAAGAGAAAGAGTGTGTGTGTGTGTGTGTGTGTATATATATATGTATATATATATATATATATATATATATATATATATATATGTATATATGTATATGTATATATATATATGTATATATGTATATGTATATATGTATATGTGTATATATATATGTATATATGTATATATATATGTATATATGTATATGTATATGTATATGTATATATATATATATATGTATATGTATATATGTATATATATATATATATATATATATATATATATATATATATATATATATATATATATATTAGTGCTGTCAAACGATTAATCGCATCCGAAATAAAAGTTTTTGTTTACATTATATATGTATGTGTACTGTGTGTGTAGAAAGAGAAAGATAATGAATACAAACTATTAGCTTTCATTTCTTTTTCTTCAATCGAAATGTGCAGATTTGCAAATAAAAGTCGGATAAATTGGAAATCCAGGCGAAAAAGTATCCTCGAGAAGAAAGTAAATAAATAAATAAATAAAGATACTTAATGTGTGATGAGTGAAATGCCTATAAAAGTTGGTCAGATTTTAAGTCTACTCATCTGTTCATTTGGAACACAAAACAAATCGAAACACATATAAATCCTTTAAAAGCTCACAAATATTTCAAGTCTTCGAGGCTTTTTAATTCAAGTTCTGTCAATGACCTGGTTTCACTTATTAAGACCATAACAGCCTGTGGGCTGTCTATTATCATTCAGCTCATCTGTGCACCTAAGAGGCTAATATTCCTAAACAGTTAAGGCAGGTGTTGAACACTAAACATTGTCTTTAGTACATCTCTGTACTTCTGTAAACACAAACCCTGAGCTTCCTCAGCCTTTCGTCACTTCCGCTTACGGCATCGAGGCGCGTCCTGCTCCGCGGAAGGTCCGTCGCGCAACAAAGCGCAATCTTTAGTTCCGCACTCTCAGGCGCAGTGAAATATGCCTTGGTGCAAACAGGGAGCTACAGACAAGCTCGTTCGAGAGTTCTTACGCACTGGAAGCGCTGCAAGGTTGGAGTTTGTGTAAAAACGTGTGACATGACGGCTGTATATTGACTGTGTGTAGCTCTTATAGACGCAGGGAGCGCGGTAAAGATGGAGAGAGCTGATGCACTGGAGGCCAGCAGACATTCGCTTTTATTACTGTGTTTGTGTTTCATTGATCATCACAGATGAATGAACAAGCGTGTCTGTCTTTTTTACGTTTATCTGTTATAGATCCAAGTGCTGTACTGAATGTACTCGGACGGTTCTCTTTATAGCTTGATAGCTTATTAAATCTACTCCATCTGTCTTGGAAATAGATGTAAAGTTAACATCTAGGTATTTAATGATTCAGAAAGCTTGACTTCAGCGTTCGGCATGAATCTGAGTATGAGATTTGGTTTTGCGTGTTCTACTTTTTTCCACAAAAAGTGTTGTGTAATGATGGCTTATGGGTTTTTGCTGGAGAGCCAGGATTAATGCAAACACAGCTGTCAGAGGTCAGAGGTCAGAGGTAGTCTGCTGTCAGTCTGCCACAGGTGTCCCTCTGACATGTGATGATTTGTAAATGTGCTGTTCATTTCTATCCAGCTGTCTGTGCTGGATACAACCGAAACAGGTCTTTTTTCTTTCTGTTTCAGGAGCAGGATGATGAAAAACTGGGGTGTGATTGGTGGAATAGCTGCTGCCATGGCTGCTGGGGTCTATGTACTATGGGGGCCAATTTCAGACAGGAAGAAAAAGAGAAAAGGTGAGTTGTCGGGTTTCTTTGTGATTTAAAATCTTAGAGCAAGTTTAAAGTCACCATGAAATTAAAATTTTATGGAATATAAAAGCAGTGTTTATTATTATTTATTTATCCATGCACGTCAGAATTTTTCAATTCATGTGCCTTGGTAATATTAATAAATACTTTTAAACATTAACTTCCTCTGCCCCTTGAAATTACATCTCTTCTCTGATGTTACAGCAAATGTTTGTTTTTTTTCTTTTGCGTTCCTATTTGCCAGAATAGAAAAAAACAACAACTTTTTCTTGACAAAGAGGAAAAAATGTGGAGAGATTGATCACATTTGGTCAGATGAGAGAAAGATGTGTTTGCTGTCACTCTTTCAGTCGTTGTATTAGAAACATTCACACAGCAGTTTTGGCCAGTTTTATTGCCCAAGTAATCAAACACAAAATATAGTATTATAAATGTACATGCATTAAAATATAAAAAGCTTGGCTAGTTTTGCAATGTTAATAACTGTTCACAGTCTTTGTAAAGAGTCATTCCTGATGGACAACTATTAACCTTAGTTTACATGTCAGGAACTGTATCTTGTTACACAGATGGCACTTTAAAAGTTGGCATTTCACAAATGAAAATATGTATTCTTAATGTTTAGATGTATAAAATATAAAGAAGTTACCTTTTTATGAAAGCAATAAGGCTCAAGGCTGTGTTATATTCTAGAGATTGCAGGTGTGTTTTGACTATTCATTACTTAAATGTATTATTTCTCTCACAGATATGGTTCTTGGTCTACTTAATAATAATAATAATAATAATAATGATATGTTGTAATTTTATTTTTATTGTCAAATGTGTAATTTCTCTCACAGGTATGGTTCCTGGTCTGCTTAATCTGGGGAACACATGCTTTATGAACTCACTTCTCCAGGGCCTGGCAGCGTGTCCTTCCTTCATCAGATGGCTTGAAGACTTCACAAATGAAAGCAGCGTCCATCCAGAGAGAACTGAGAGAGAGACTCGTCTGTCCAGATCTCTGATGCAGTTACTTAAAGGTTATTTCCCATTTAACAGATAGCACAAATGCACAAAATGTTAATGCAGACTAACAAGGTGACCTCTCCATCTTCCCTCCTTTATACAGCCCTGTCGAGTCATGATCCTGGAGAAGATGATGTTTTAGATGCTGGAGGCCTGTTAGAAGCTCTCAGGCTTTACAGATGGCGCATTAGCTCCTTCGAGGAACAGGTAGGATGTTCTCAAAGACAATGCAGTTGTAGTTTTTTCAGAATATTATTTTCGTATAGGAATGGTTAACCTAAAATGGACAAATTACTCTCATGTTTTTACATCCTTAGCTCAAATGTTGGATTTTTAAAAATTCATTAACATGAAAATGACTGTCAATTCTACATTTTCTCCTCAGGATGCTCATGAGCTCTTTCACGTTCTCACATCATCATTAGAGGAGGAACGGGAACGCCAGCCCAGAGTCGCTCACCTGTTCGACATGCAAACACTGGAGGTAAACATGAACAGTCACTGTTAATGTGGTATTAGAACCCAGAAGATAGTTTGTAAACTAAAGAGTTAATAATTAGAAAGGTTCCATAGACATTCTGTACTGTTAATGCTTTCAGAAATCTGTGGAGTCCAAAGAAAAAAACATAAGCTGCAGAAGTGGAGGTAAATGAAGACTTTTTTTTTTTTTTGCCTTGATTTAGTTTTTATTAGCATTTAGTAATTTAATCTTTTTCATATTCAGGTCCATTACATCCTATTCCAAGTTTATGGAGAACTCGGCACCCTTTTCATGGGCGGTTAACCAGTTATATGGCTTGTAAACGCTGTGAGCAGCAGGTGATCTTTTTCAGACTTTAACAAATATTTATGATTTCAATCTACAGCATTTTATAGAAAGAATGGAATTGTTAAGCTTGTCTGTTTTTGATTTCAGAGTCCTGTGCACTATGATTCTTTCGACAGCTTGTCTCTTTCTATCCCGTCAGTACAGTGGGTAAGTTGACTTCTTCTGTAATACACAATCACATATATTTTATGTAGAAAGCTAATATATACATTCAAAAATCCCAGTTGAAGTCGTATTTCCCAGCTAGTATCTTAAAGACAAAGATATGTGTATGGTTTGCATCACTTGTATTCACATGTATCAGGGCAGACCTGTAACTTTGGACCAGTGTCTCCAGCATTTCATCTCCTCTGAAACCATCAAAGAAGTGGAGTGTGAAAACTGCACCAAGGTATAATGTGTATATTTAGCAGGACAAGTTACTATAGTACCATTGCACCTTATTTATTTGCTGCAATTTCTGAGCATTACTGAACTGATTCTCTCGCCTCTTTGTAGCAACAGGCTGGGCAGCTTGTAAATGGAGAAGTCCTTGAGAGTCAGAGGACAACATTTGTCAAGCAGCTGAAACTTGGAAAGGTATACATGATTGTTATTCTTTCATTCAGACCAGCACACTTTTCTAAACTCTGACAGTTGACACTCTTCAATATCCTCTTGTTGGTTTGTGTGTGTGTGTGTGTTTAATTTCACCTTTAGTTGCCTCAGTGCCTCTGCATCCATCTGCAGAGATTGACGTGGTCTAAAGAGGGCACTCCCATTAAGAGACAAGAGCACGTTCAGTTTACAGAATATTTGTCTCTGGATCGATACAAACATTATACTGCTGGTCAGAACCTCCAAAGCACCAGCAGAACAAATAAGCCCATATCTGCCAAAGCTGCTGGAGACCCAAAAGACAAAACCATTGCTAATGGAGTTGGTAAGAGATGTGAACTCCTCTTTTTTTTTTCTCTTCAGTGGTTATCTGATGCTGTCATTTTGATCTGTGAATATGGATTTGCTCCATTTAAAGTAAAACCAATCAAATATCCTTGCAATCCTTTTGGTATTTTTTAATAATAATAAAAAAATGAAATAATGAATGAATTACAGTAGTAGAAGTAGTAGTAGTAATAATAATAATAATAATAATAATAATAATAATAATAATTGTTTCTATTGTAATTATTATTGTTGTTGTTATTATGAATTTTTATTTGAATTATTATTCTATAGAATATATTCAAAATATATTTATTTTGATTAATAATAATAATAATTATAATAAATTACAATGAATAATTATATTATTATATAGAATCTATACAAAATATAATTAATATTTTTAGTGTCCTAAGAATTTCGATCCTGATGCTGACATTTACATCTGTGAATATGAACTTATTCCAGATAAGATTTCATCAGTAAAATCAATGTAATATCCTTGAATTCCTTTTACTATTTTAATATAATAATAATAATAATAATTAATTTTATTGTTATTATTATTTCTAGAATATACACAATGTAATGGGGGGTTTTTTTTCAGTGTTTTAAGATAAATTTCTATTTCTTTTTCAGATTCAGAACACTGTAACAACAATAAGCCATTGTCCAATGGAACCTTTCCCTCCATCTTTCTACACTCACCAGGCCTGAGCTCACAGCTCAACCTCACTTATGACTACAGGTAGATACACGCATGCATGCTCTATGAGGAATGTAATCTATTTCAATTTACTTCATATAGTAACTTACCTTTTTTTTTTCTCCTCACTCTAGCACCTCAGAGTATCTCTTCCGCTTGACGGCCGTCCTAGTTCATCATGGCGACATGCACTCTGGACACTTTGTCACTTACCGCCGCTGCCCTGTCGCCCTCCGTGGAACGTCTCCTTTTAGCTCCCAGTGGCTCTGGGTGTCTGATGATTCGGTGAGGAAAGCCAGCCTTCAGGAGGCGCTCTCCTCCAGCGCATATCTGCTCTTTTACGAACGAGTGCAAAGGCCTGGTCTGAGGGTGGAAGAGTAGCACCTCAGCTGACCCGAGTAACTTATTCTTAGTTCAAAGCTAGAGCGTTAACCCTCGCTTCTCTCCATTCCAGGCCATGCTACTACGGCCAAGTGCAACTGTGCATCCCTGTGCATGCAGTTTGGCATGCATGTTGTTTCTGATCGCTCTTTGTGACACAGAGAGAGGGAAGACGAGGACTCTGTATATCATAGTTTCCACCTTAATCTTGCTCAGTGTCTATGGCAGTTGTTGTATTAGAAAACCACTAAGTCGTTATCTGAGCATAAGAATGATGCCAGTCATGAGTACTACTAGTTGCCACTGATGTGGGGATTCACACAGAGATTTGAACTCTACATTTCAAGATAACGTTTCATTGCAAATTGACCTAGAATTGTTGCCTTGCCCATTAAGCTAATGATCTGTTAGAGGTACATTTGACATGGTTTATCATGCAGTTTTTTTTATTATTAATAATTTGTCTTTGTCTGTTAATTATCTATTGTTAATAATAATAATATATTATGCAATTTGCATATAAAGGTCTTTTGTAAGACAAACACCACTAAGCTGTTCTTGTTTCACATTTTGAGGGTAATTAAGGGAGAATGCAAAATCATGGGATGTATCCTCATCAGGTGTTGAGTGTCTACATGTAGATCAGCTTTCCTATGAATCCTGTTTTTGTTGTATAATTGACATCCCATGTTATTTTATCTTTAGTGAATATCTAGAAGGGAAACCTAGCAAGAATATGGGAATGCAATCCATATTCCAAATTCTGAGTATTTACCAAATAGATTTTCTGCTGACATAAATATTTCAGTGTACATCCATTTCCAGTGTTATTCTGTAAATTCCTTGTTATACGTTGATTGTACATGATGCTATTTGCACAATTGTATATTTTTATGATATTAGTGTGTATGATTGTGTGGAGGAAAATTTTTTCACGTGTAAATTAAATAAATTCTGCAATAGTAATATGTTGTCATGCCTTTTCTACAGCTTCACATGTTTTAAATCTCATAAACAAAATAAATCAAATAACTAAAAATATTTATTTATTAGTGCTGTCAAACGATTAATCGTGATTAATCACAACCAAAATAAAAGTTTTTGTTTACATAATATATGTGTGTGTGTATACTGTGTATATTTATTATGTATATATAAATACAAACGCCTGTATATATATTTCAGAAAAATATGCTATGTTTATATATTAAATATATTTATATAAAATATAAGAATATAAATGTATATACGTAAATATTTTCAAAATATATACTGTATGTGTGTATATATACATAATAAATATACACAGTACACATACATATATTATGTAAACAAACAAAAAAAAACTTTTATTTTGGATGCGATTAATCGCGATTAATCATTTGACAGCACTATTATTTATTAAATCATGCTGGTTCAAAACGGCACAATATGAGGATGAGTTTACCAGATGTTCTGTCCCTTTAAGAATTGGTCTGGCTTGACAGCACGTGGACTTTAGGGCGTGGTCATGTAGAAGTAAGCCAATAGGATTTCGAGGAGCCCGCTGTTCCATGACGTACACATTCAGATCAGACCACGCACGCTACGTTCGACCCTCCTCATCAAAGATTGTACTTTGTCATAAAACACCGAGCTCTCATGACCCTCTCATAACCTCAACCCATCTCAAGATGCCAACGCAAAGTCTACTTATCCGAGATTCCTCTTTTCTGTCGAGGGTACTGCAGCAGTACTTGAGTTTGTTAAAGAAATATCCAATCGTCACCAAATCAGTTACGAGGTCAGTTTACATCTTTGTTAAAGCTAGTCAGCTAACGTTAGCTGTAGATTTGGGAGAAATTCACTTACAGTCCGTTTAATGAATGTTAGCACGCTGATCGTAATTGTCTTGGCTGTACCACTAACCAATTATTATGAATGAATAAACTCAAACATTACACCCTGATCATAAAACAATACAACATCTGCAATGAATTCTGCTTGCAGTGATATTAGACAAGTAGAATTTATTCTCTTTTTTTATTGTTATGCTCAAAACAATAGGACATAAAAGCTAATATACCAGCAGTTTATTTTCATTTCACAAAAATCATAAAAGCCGTTTTTTTTCTTGTTAGTCACAGAATTCCTGTTTGTTCTTATCATGATAGAATTTAGATAGTTTACTATTTCTACTAGCTGGTAAATTTACACCTATGAATTGTGAAATGCAACTAATAAGATAATGATAATCAATGCTCAATCTTATATTAATACAATAAAATTATTATTAATAATTTAATAATTATTAATATATCAGGGAAACATGAGTACATAATTTAATCAATAATTATATAATTAATAACTACGAGTAATGTATAATTTTATACAATGTTTGTTTAAAAATCATATTTTATATATTTAAATGTATTTTAACTTTATATAAAATATTTATAAGAAAAACGAATTAAAATCACTAAACACTAACAACAACAAAAATCCTTCTTAAACTCTAAATGCTTTGTAGTAGTAGCAGTCATATATAAAGATATCCTTTATCCATTATTTTTTTTTAAGCTTAAGCCACAAAGGACTTTGCACTGTGTGTTTTTCTATTGGTTGTTTGAGGGGGTGTCCTGTTAAAAGTAACACTGACTTTTGGACCAAACACAGAAAGACAAGTGTCTTCATCTTTAGATGCAAGGCCATGTGGGTTCAATGAAACAATGAAACAAACAAGAGATTGTTCTTTCTTGCAGTGGTATTCTCTCTGCTTTGGGAAATCTACTGTCTCAAGCTTTGGAGTACAGGAAGAGCAACAAAGAAAATAGCCCAAAAAAGGAAATTAATGTTCTGGGACCTGTACACTTTGCAATATTTGGGTAGAGTGACAATGCATTTTGATTGCACACACCCCATAATCATGTAAAATATTTATGTTTTACATATTTGAAAGACTAGACATACATGTCACAGTACACATTGTCATTTTACAAAAATATTTAATACCAGGACTGTTAAATGAGTAACAAATTTGTTTCAAATGTCTCAAATTTTTCTTTTTCAGACTTTTTATCACAGGTCCAGTCAGTCATTACTTCTACCATCTCCTGGAGGTGCTGTTGCCAAACACTGTCCCATACTGCCTGATCAAGCGCCTGCTGCTGGAACGTCTAATATTCGCCCCAGCTTTCCTCTTGCTCTTTTATGTGGTTATGAATGCTTTGGAGGTAATGTTTCATAGCGGAGATGAATCAGATTTTCTGCTTTGTTGTACAGAAAAATATGTTTTCTTAAATACAACGCAACGATATTTCTTAATTTCAGCATTTGTTTACACTTACCTCATTTTCTGGGCAACAACTTTGTTGTTATTACTGTCCTTGACATGTTGTTCTACCATTTACTGTCAAGCATGGAGAAGTTGGTAGTAAGTACGGTAAGACGGGTGGAGTGTGGATGAAGCAAGTATGTGAATTTCATAATTCTGTGGAACGTGAAGCAGCAGGACTGTTTGTCACTCACCGATGCAGGCCGTGATCTTTTCTCGAGAAGCAGCTCTTGCAAATGTAGAGAAAACCTTCATGTTGTTCAACTTTGACCAGAATATAGACTTCAGCTGCTGGTCAGTGAACACACTAATCAGTGAACCAGCTCATGGGCTGCTTCTGATTAGTGTGTTGATTACAATATTTTATTTTTTACTCTAGAGTCACACCACCTTGACATCAAACTAATATAGTAATACTGAACTTGTTTTATCTTGTGCCTGAAAATGTACTGAGTCAAGACACTGTTTAACAAATAAGTCTAAATAGAGAGTTATTGAAATAAATTATATAATGTATTTTATTGAGTACAAAAGAATAAAACAATTAAATGAATGTTTCTTAATAAAGAGGCATTAAGGCAGAATGTTTTTATCTTTTTGTAAACTGACTTCTTCCTTGAAACAAAGCTGCTTTTCATAACCTAACAGGTTTTAATGTCCATTCATAATACTTTTATCTGCCTGGCCTTCAAGGTTACAGACTGCTGAAGCTTATCTTGAACTTCTGAGACATGCACAAGGAAGAGAACATAAAAATCATAAAGAATATGCAGATCAACTTAAAAGTTAATCGGTTATGGTGATTGTTTACAGCTACAAATGTGATCTTTGCAGGGCAAGACACTTGCAGATGTTCAAAACAAACTTAAAACAAGTTACTGGCCTGCGATGAAGATGAATTGGAAGGTTTGGACCCCAATTCAGTTTATTAATATCAACTATGTACCTGTACAGGTAGGCGCAAGAACATTACACCAGTCCTCTCTTCCAGATTGCATAAGGCTTCTCTGATCCATTATCTCATTTTCTTTTTCTCTTACTCTTTGCACAGTTTCGAGTGCTGTTTGCAAACCTGGTTGCCTTATTCTGGTATGCCTATCTAGCCTCGGTCAGGAAATGAAACCAAAAAACCAGCTACAGTAGGCCTAGGTTGAATCCAATTTGTGCCTTTAAAGGACTGCTGCACATCGGATATGTTTTAAATGTCTTCCAGGAAAACTGATGGGGAATATTGGTCAGTTTCTGTAAAATAACTGTGATGTGGATCAGTAATGAGATTGTACTGCTACTTCCACTGACAGTTAATGAATTGTTATGAATCATTTTAGAAAAAAAATCTGCTGATGTCTTTCTACTGCTTGTGGCAGCACTGACAGTGATGTCAGGGTTTTGATTGTTGTATTTGATTAATTAAAATATATTGATTATAAACTTATTTTAGCGGTTACTAATACCACTGCTGTTATCTTTACTGTGAGTTGATGTACATAAATAGCAGTGGTCTTGCTAATATATTTTGTATACTTTCATAGCCTGATAAATGCATACAGTGTTGTTTTTATGACACTTGGTTTAAAATAATTACCAACATGCACACTCATGCACACCAATAAAAAATCAAAATGTATTTTAAGTCACTTAATATTATGATTTAAAGGCTCTTTACTGTATGACAGTGTTTTAAAGAAGGTAATGTTGTATTTAAAATGTGAAAGGCACATTTTACACAGCATTTATAGCAGCTCTAATGTTAACATAAAATATACTTATTACTTTTTTTTTTGTTATGAAAATGAAGTTGCCTCTTTCACAAACACACATTCGGTTCTAAATATTCATGATTGTTTTGAAACTCACCGCCTTGCTGAGTTTCCTTTTCAGGGATTATTCAGCAACTTTCTGTTTCCATACTTCAGAAAAGCAGTGAGCATAACAGGCCATAAACATGACGTATGGTACAAACATCTAGGTGTGTTCAGAGCTTGAAATCTCATGCACAAGAATTACGTCATAGTGGAATTTTGTAGATTGAACCAATGTGAATTTATGTTTGTTCCCTAATGCTTCTATTATTATTACTTTTACTATTATTTCTTTATTTATTTGTGTAACATCCATTAAATATGCAATTATACTCAACACTCAATAATAAAGGTTCCAAATGGGAGTTTTCACAGTGATGCCATAGAACCATTTTTGGTTCCCCAAACCTTTCGGTGAACAGATCCTAAAAGATTTATTTTATAATAATGCTAAATCATGTTGACTTTAGATTTGTTGTCAACGAAAAACGAAAAGGTGTTTCATTGACAGCTACTTGCACAACCTTCATTTTCCATTCTGCTCCTGAGTGAATCATTGGAAATAGAGGGTATTCCCCATGATCACATGACGAGGGAAACCCAGGTGATCCGAAACACACCCTACAAAGAGCAACCACACCCACTCCGATAGTGTGCAGAGTATCAGTCTGAGAGGACTGAACACTTTCCAGTTATTATCATGTGTCTTGTACCATGTTATGTATTTGGTGTCTGGAGACATGTCACCCTTTTTTTCCGACTTAGACAAAACACTTTGTATAGTTGTTCAAGTTTGCTTTTTACTTCAATACATTGGCATGACAAAAGGAGGCAAATAAAATCCCCACATTGATCTTTGGAATTGCAAGAATGTCTTCCTTATTGCTCTCCATTCCTGTGTGCAAGCATAAACAACTCATGTGACAAGTTTATGTCCGGCATTGTGAATATGTGTGTGATGAAATATTTGTTTACATAGATCTATTTTGTCCTCAAATGGCAAGATCAGTGGTTCTTAACAAGGGGGCCTCAAGTATTAATATGAGCTAAAAATAAATATATTATCTTAATTTTTTTCTTTGAAGTATCAGGGATCCATTTTGGAAAACCTGGGTATATGAGGTATCCTGAGTATAAAAGTGTGATTTACAGACCTGGACGTCATGTAAATTAATAAAATTCCACTTTCATTTTTATAAAAAATGAACATTTACTAGTTATGGCAAGCTTTTTGAGAAATTGTCCCCCGGTTTCACAGACAAGGCTTAAGCCTAGTCCTAGACTAAAATGTAAGTCTTAGCTGTTTCAGCTGAAATAAACTTGCAATGACTGATCTTAAAATATATCAGTGCCTTTGTTTTGTCTCAAGATGCACCCCAGAAATGTTTTTTTTCTAAGCATGTTTATAAAAAATTACTTAAATGTCCTAATTGAACTATGGACTAATCCTGGCTTAGTCTGAGCCCTGTCTGTGAAACCGGGCCTATGAGTTTCAAAAAATCTTATTCAGTAAATCACAAAAACTTGAGAACCACTGAACTACAAAAAAGACAATACTGAAACGCACATCTGGGGAATGATTGGAGCATTTATTATTTTAGTCACAGTGAAAGATCATTCATAATGCTAAAAGATACAGAATAAAATCCAGATAAATACAACGGAATTAGCCTACACGAGTTCTGCAGACGGTTACACTTTATTTTAAGGTGTCCTTGTTACAGTGTAATTATACATTTAAAGGACACCTGAAAGGGTTACCCTGAAGACATCTGCAGGTTAATGCAATGGAATTACAAGAATTCTGAAGACATTATGAAAATAAAGCCCACAACATTGATAGCGAGTATAACTGGCCTATCGTATTTACATGACTTAACACATATAACGACAACACTTTTTAGTCCATTTCCACACATTTAAGCGATCAGCCTCCTCGCAGACGGAGAGTCATGTGAATGGTGCTTCCTGAGGCGATGTCGTATTCCTGCAACTTTCTGCCAGACTCCAGCTGTCTTCCGTTGAAAATCAGTCTCTGCTGGTCCACAGGGACTCTCTCTTTGCGGTAGATCTTAGCCTGGAGCTGATCTACGGTCTCATTGATATCAACTTCATACGTTCCGGTCTGGCCCTTCTCATTCCTGACGAACACTTGGAAAGGTCCTGCAGGGTTGGTGATGAGCAGACTGACCACTGATCCAGAGTGCAAGCCGTAACTGCTGAGGGTTCTCGAGTCATCCTCAAGACTGATACGGGTGCCGTTATCGGCAGACAGCTTCTGTTTGACTGCAGGCTCTCCGAAGAGCTGAGAAATGATCTTCTTGAGTTCTCCAACCGTGGCATCACCTCTCACTTCCAGACGCTTCACTTCTCCTCCCAGCAGTCTTATTGTCAGCTCCATCACCTTTCTAAATCAGATCAAATAAAAAATAATTAAAATTTGACAACTACAGCATCATTTAGTTACTTAAAACTGGAGATTACAGTTAATATCAATGCTCAATATTTTCATAGGTGTGCTGCTTACCTGGCTGGTTGTTCGAATACTTCGCTGAATATGGCTTTCGTTGGATGTTTTCTTCAATAAGTCTTGTAAGTCGCACCGAAATCAAATAATGTGCTTCTGGTTTCACTGAGCAAAGGCATGAATATATAAAGCATCAGCTCAAGCCCCGCCTCAAAACAATGTTTCGTTTCTGAAAACTTGCTCAGTCGCTTTCGGTTTCCATTCTCACCAAATCGCTGATGTATGTCCTGAGAAATCACTGAACAACAAGTTCAGCGGAAATAAACAATGCCCATATTAAATATATTTATTCATTTATTATTATTAATGTATATTATTATGAATAAATCTCGTGTATATTTACGCATTCAAACATTTTTGGGTCCCAAAACGTTCTGGGAAGCTAAAAATAAAAACAAAAATAAGCATTATAGAACGTTCTGTAGGCCTGCAGGTTCTCACAGAGAACCTCTTATTTGGATGGAGGGATAAACAAACAAACAAGTTAAATAAATGTATCAAACGATAAAAACCGTTTTTGCTGGGTATCTTAAATCCTAGCCTTTTTGTTTTATGTAATATAAAAGCAGCATATAGGTTATCTACCTGCTTCATAAACATAAAAATTAACTTTAAAAAATAAATGTAACAAAAAATTGTAATTAGTCATCTACTTGAGAGTTTCAGGAAACCAGAGATCATTGGAATGCGAAAATGTTCCACCTGATCATGTGATTGGGGAAATCCAGGTAAAGTGAAGCACGTCATAGAAGAGCGAATACACCTGCTCTATTGTGACTACACTGCAGTTCAAGCTCAGTTTTGTTTTCTCTTCTGGTGTTGTTTGCTGTTAATTAGCCTATGCCTGCTGCAGCCTACAACATGATACAGTCCAGACTAGTCCCACCTGAGAGGTGGCAATCTTACTATTTATAATATGAGCAGTGTTTGTGTTTATTGCCCAGAAGCTTGAACTTATTATTCACTAAATATTCTGAAGACGCTTTTGAAGTTAAAGCAGCCATATGGCTACAAAACTGAAATAAATGTTCATTTACCAAGGAACTATTTTGAATTATTTAACATGTTTAGAGGCAACTGAGATATGTTTGGGTGCAAGCCACTTCTTTGTCAGTTTTGTCACAAAATGTGTATTTGTTAGTCAATATGTGTCGGTTAAAACAATAATCTGTCAAATATTTATTATAAATATTGATAAATTTAGCATTCACCTCAGTGAATGAATGAATGAACTGAGACATCAGTCTGACTTCAAACTGAGACTGAATTATCATCACAGTCAAATAACATTGTTGAAAATATCCAACTATTTATTGATCATTTAATGTAATGACAGTTTATGGTTGTGACAGAAAATATAAGCAGCTACTTGCAATTGTATTTAAAAAGGCTAAAAAAAATTAAAAAAAAAAACACAGAAAGGCTCACCAAAATGTGATTTTGTTGAAAATAACCAGTAAATTAAGGGACCCTTCAGGATGAAAGCTGACATTACAGTTTTCTGATTTTAGAAGTGTTTCAGAAATACCTGACAGTGTTAGGGACACAGCTGTAACGCCTTATGAAAGGCTAATATATTTTATCAATATAGTTTAATTATCATTATTTATAATGCTGTTTTTTCTAAATATGTTTTAATCTTAAGCATGGCAAGGAGTTATGGTCTGAGGCAGTTGTATAGGCATAACAAGTCAATAAAACATGCAAAATACACAGGACTGGTTTGAGCATTTACATTTTATTCAACAACAAAGGTTGGCCAGCAGCACATGTAGAAATCTTAAACTGGAATTGTGTGAGGAAAGTTACACTTATTCCAAATCAATTTAATAAATAACATGAATACATGAAATCGAAATCAATCAAATAAAATAATAAATTAAATTAATATTCTGAGACTAGTAGATATTAAATAGAATAATTAATAGGCCTATGTGCATTTACATAGTAGATAATGTAAAAGTGTCTTTCAATATGACTTTTTTATTATGGTATATTTACCCCCGGTTTCACAGACAAGGCTTAAAGTTAGTCCCAGACTAAAATGTAAGTCTGAGCTGTTTCAACTGAAAGAAACTTGCACTGACTGATCTTAAAGTATATCAGTGCCTTTGTTTTGTCTCATCAGTAATGTTTTTTTCTAAGCATGTTTATAAAAAAAATACTTAAATGTCCTAATTGTACTATGGCCTAATCCTGGCTTAGTCTAAGTCTTGTCTGTGAAAACGGGCCTGTGAGTTTAGTCATTAATAATTTGAATTATTATAAATCTCCTCTATTAACCACCTCGCAGACAGAGAGTCATGTAAATGGTGTCTCCTGGCGGGATGTTGTAGTCTCGCAACTTCTTGCCAGGCTCCAGTGTTTCGCCGTTGTAAACCAGTTTCTGTTGATCCTTTGGGACTCTCTCTTTGTTGTAGATCTTAGTCTGGAGCTGATCTACGGTCTCGTTGACATCAACATCATACGTTCCTATTTTGCCCTTTTCGTTTTTAACTAACACCTGTAAAGGTTTGTTGATGAGCAGGATCACAACTGAGCCTGACTGCAGTCCGTAATCGCTGAGTTTTCTGAAATCATCCTCAAGGCTGAGACGGGAACCGTTCTCGGCAGAAAGCCTCTGTTTGTGAGGAGGCTCTCTGAAGAGCTGAGAAATGAGCTGCTTGAGTTCACCAACCGTGGCATCACCTCTCACTTCCAGACTCCTCTCATCTCCTCCCATCAGTTTTATTTTCAGTTCCATCACCTGTCAAAATATTAATTACAATTATGAAATAAAAAACTATCACATCATCCTTAGCGTATTTTAAAACCGGAGTTTACTACATTGCATTTATGATGAGCTATTTACGTGGAATGTTTGTGTTTTTCATAAGACGTAGGCTATATGTGACTTACCGAGCTGTTCATATCTTCTGCTGCTGAATAGTCTGTGTGAAGTCAGGTAAAGCACTCCAGCATCAGATAATGCGTCTCTGGATGGAGGCGTGCATTTAAAGCCTCAACTTAAGCCCCGCCCACAAACAATGATGTTTCGTTTCTGAAAACTTCACAACGTCACTTTCTGTTTCCATTCCACCTAATCGCGGATGAAGGTCTATCATTGATCAGCAGATTATTGTTCAGCAAAGTTTAATCAACGATGCATTCTTGTTCAGTTACATCAGAATCATATATATACAGGTGCATCTCAATAAATTAGAATGTCGTGGAAAAGTTCATTTATTTCAGTAATTCAACTCAAATTGTGAAACTCGTGTATTAAATAAATTCAATGCACACAGACTGAAGTAGTTTAAGTCTTTGGTTCTTTTAATTGTGATGATTTTGGCTCACATTTAACAAAAACCCACCAATTCACTATCTCAACAAATTAGAATATGGTGACACGCCAATCAGCTAATCAACTCAAAACACCTGCAAAGGTTTCCTGAGCCTTCAAAATGGTCTCTCAGTTTGGTTCACTAGGCTACACAATCATGGGGAAGACTGCTGATCTGACAGTTGTCCAGAAGACAATCATTGACACCCTTCACAAGGAGGGTAAGCCACAAACATTCATTGCCAAAGAAGCTGGCTGTTCACAGAGTGCTGTATCCAAGCATGTTAACAGAAAGTTGAGTGGAAGGAAAAAGTGTGGAAGAAAAAGATGCACAACCAACCGAGAGAACCGCAGCCTTATGAGGATTGTCAAGCAAAATCGATTCAAGAATTTGGGTGAACTTCACAAGGAATGGACTGAGGCAGGGGTCAAGGCATCAAGAGCCACCACACACAGACGTGTCAAGGAATTTGGCTACAGTTGTCGTATTCCTCTTGTTAAGCCACTCCTGAACCACAGACAACGTCAGAGGTGTCTTACCTGGGCTAAGGAGAAGAAGAACTGGACTGTTGCCCAGTGGTCCAAAGTCCTCTTTTCAGATGAGAGCAAGTTTTGTATTTCATTTGGAAACCAAGGTCCTAGAGTCTGGAGGAAGGGTGGAGAAGCTCATAGCCCAAGTTGCTTGAAGTCCAGTGTTAAGTTTCCACAGTCTGTGATGATTTGGGGTGCAATGTCATCTGCTGGTGTTGGTCCATTGTGGTTTTTGAAAACCAAAGTCACTGCACCCGTTTACCAAGAAATTTTGGAGCACTTCATGCTTCCTTCTGCTGACCAGCTTTTTAAAGATGCTGATTTCATTTTCCAGCAGGATTTGGCACCTGCCCACACTGCCAAAAGCACCAAAAATTGGTTAAATGACCATGGTGTTGGTGTGCTTGACTGGTCAGCAAACTCACCAGACCTGAACCTCATAGAGAATCTATGGGGTATTGTCAAGAGGAAAATGAGAAACAAGAGACCAAAAAATGCAGATGAGTTGAAGGCCACTGTCAAAGAAACCTGGGCTTCCATACCACCTCAGCAGTGCCACAAACTGATCACCTCCATGCCACGCCGAATTGAGGCAGTAATTAAAGCAAAAGGAGCCCCTACCAAGTATTGAGTACATATACAGTAAATGAACATACTTTCCAGAAGGCCAACAATTCACTAAAAATGTTTTTTTTATTGGTCTTATGAAGTATTCTAATTTGTTGAGATAGTGAATTGGTGGGTTTTTGTTAAATGTGAGCAAAAATCATCACAATTAAAAGAACCAAAGACTTAAACTACTTCAGTCTGTGTGCACTGAATTTATTTAATACACGAGTTTCACAATTTGTTGAATTACTGAAATAAATGAACTTTTCCACGGCATTCTAATTTATTGAGATGCACCTGTGTGCATGTGTGTGTATGTATATATATATATATATATAATATGTACATAATTCTGATTGTCTTTTATGTTCTGAACAACAGGGATAATTGGAATGAGGGAATTTCCCACCCTCACATTTTGTAAAGGCAAATATAGCATACTAACTAAACATTTGATATAATATGTAAAAATTGTAACATTTGTTTTGTTAATGAAATTATGATCATTATTTGATACTCTCTGTAACATCTCCTTCTTGTTTGCTATTTCTTAGATTTGTTTATTTAAATGAATTTTTATTTGTGTTTGCTTTATTTCATCTATCGCTATAAAGGGACCATGAGTGATAGAAAGGCATCACCCATTTCCTTAAATATGTTTAGAACATTACAAGACAGCACACAAGATGAAAATAAATATTTATTATAATGCAATTCAGATCTAATGTTACATTTCAGTCAGAATTCAGAGTGTTTAAGCATAGCAGATCTCTCTTCTCTCTTAGGTAGTGGGATGTTTCCTGCATTAAACAGAAAGATTGATTATTCATAAGTAGTACACATATTCAATTAATTAGAAAGAAAGCAAAGCAAAGCATTACAAAGCAAAGTTAACTAAGACGCTTTTGTTCTAATCTGATGGGCAAATTTAAACAGTGAATCCTAGTTCAGGCCTTCTCTGGTTAAATCAATAAATTATACAACCCTCAATACTAAATGCTAGAATGGAGATGAATTTCTTTTTAAGTTCTAATAGAACAGCTCGTCTTTTTACAGTTACTGTTGAGTTTTGTACCTGGAGGTGCAACAAAGTACTCCTCTACAGTGTGTTTGGCCAGATGGAGCAGCTCCTCTGCACATTCACCCTCTGTTACCGTATCATCTCTCAAATACAGCTCTCTGTACACAACAGAATATTCAAAGGAATAGTTTAGCTCCTATAAAATGGTAACATACTTGGAGTGGCTGGGAAGAGCAGGGCTGTAACCACCATTTTGCATTGAGGAAATATAACAACATTATATAACATTAACAGACAACCAAAGAAAACACCATCAAAAAGGGTCTTAATTTAGTGGATACCACTAAATTGACTGGAAGTTGTACCCAGAACAGCTAGCACAATGTCACATAACGTATATGAGATGATGTGAGCATCAGCAGGATTCTTAAGTACCTGTCCTCTAGAACTGAATCCATGGGCTCCACACCATCAGTATTAATGACATGAAGCTGATCAGCGAATCCAATGGCTTTCTCCAGACAGTCCACCCCTTCTTTACTGCCAAAGTCAACAAGGGCTAATCTCTCCAACTTGTCCACTAAATCTGGTGAGACTCTTGTTGGCTGCAAATATAATTAAATATGGTTATATTGTTACGTCTTTTAGGAAAACATAAATTCTTCATTTTTATTAATAAGAAATCAGAATGACATTGATTGACAAGTATTCTTAAAAACGGTGTGTAACGTATGTACAAAAACTAAATACCAAAGTACAAAATAATCTATATAAGCAAAATGACATTGTAAGCGTGTTTGTATATAATTATATGTAATGTATGTACAAAACAGACACACTAAATATGTACAAAATAATCTATAAACAAATAATATTACGTTATTATTATCAAGCAAAACTTTTCACATAAACACAATGGCGGAGTGCTGCTCAGTTTCTGAACTATGTTTTTTGCTGCCATCTACTGCGAGGTTCAAGAAACATTATGAAGAATGTCAAAGTAAAGCTTTATCTTTATGTGGGCTTCTGTTACCATGCTCCAGTCGTGCTTTTCTATGCTTAGGTTGTTAACTAGGCATGGAGAAAAATTTGGTGACATGACAAAATTGTCGAGAGTGCACATTTTACCCCACTGTCCCCTGCTACACATTCCTGTATTTCATGTGTAAGTCACACCATGCATTAACCTGTGTGCAGAAAGAGGCATTACCGGTGGAAGTTGATTTTCTGCTTTGGGCTCCCATGTGGCTACCTGAGGAACCTGAAGATTATAACAATGTGCGAAATATTTATATTGGCATTTCATAATATGTTCAACATAAAATATTTGCTCGCATATTGATGGGTTAATTTACATCTTACACATTTATTCATCCCAACACAACCGTCTGCAAACAATTTACCTTGGAATTCCAGGCGGAGTTACTTGATTCCCGTTTGCATGTCCACCGTGACCAGGACGTTCCGCTGCCCGATACAGTGTCGCTTAGGGCGGGCAGCGTTAATACTCCACACCGAGGATGCGCAGGCCGCAGCGCCCTTGAAGCTCGCGCTGCACATTTCCAGAACATGTTAAAAAGACTTTCCTAAGTTTGTCACGTTGCTGTGCGCGCCGATTCGAGTTAAAATCATAAGGATTGTAAGGATTTCTCTATTGCGAAAGACACATAACTAAAGACGTCCTACCAAAACAATGCAAATGAAAAAATGCTCTAACGTTACTTTTCCGGAAGTTGTTTTTTTTCTTCTTCTAGAAATCATGTTGTATCTTCTAAGAGGGGACTGTGGGAGGTGCATGCAAGAGCCCGGATAGCTCAGTCGGTAGAGCATCAGACTTTTAATCTGAGGGTCCAGGGTTCAAGTCCCTGTTCGGGCGTAAGATTTTTGATCTGTTTTTCTTTTTAGTGAAATAGGCAGGCACAGACAACGCAAAAATCAACCTTCTGACTAATTATGTATGACTATGTACTGCATATGTTATATTTGCAATTAACATAGTTATACACATACATGTTAATGTTATGCATGTTAATAAAACATTTTTTATATTAAAAATTACATATTTTTATATAAAACACTCTAAATTCTAATATAAGGAATTAAACTAAAATTTTGTATATAATAACATACTCTTGCATGAAAATAAAAAACAAAAGAGAAACTATATAAAATCTATATTTTTATATATGCACACACACACGCACTTAATTATTGCCTACAGAAGCAGAAATATGATGATTACATTTGTTGGAAAAATAAGAACAATTCCATTTTATTTTGTTTTTTTAAATAAGTACATTTACCATTTAATATATATTTAGAATTTAACACTTTGTAGTAATTGACCACAGTGTAGCAAGAACATTCACATAAAAAACAGACAAAATGCATACATTCAGATTTAAATAAATACATAACACACACAAATTATAAATTAGGTTTTTTTCTCTCTTCTTAGAATATATTTTCCACATGAAGAAATCAAGATTCAATGTAGGAGAATTACTAACACCTGCTCATATCGGATCACATAAATTATGTAGATTAGATGCTAATTCATGTATTCACAGAAGTCTGGAATACACTTTGATTTTGATCTGCTTTACTATTCTTGCTTAAATGGTCATTTTTAGCCTTGTGTTACAGATCAGATACATGAAAAATGATACTTGGGATTCGATAGAATTTCCGAATGCACCTCACTGTGGATACACCAAAGGTTTCAGACCCGTAACTGTACTGGTTTGATCATAGGATCAATACTTTATAGTGATTACAACATGTTATAAGGTACTATAATATTAAGATCTATAGCAGAGGAGTGTGGTTAGTGTGGATGAAGAAACACAATGTACATTTTATACAACAATTTCATAATGAAAAATAAATAAGAGCACTGATGATTTTCATTTCTTTGTGTGAATATTAGTGTCCATTCAGAAAACCATGTAGGCAACGACACCAAAGTTAATAATATAGATTCTCTCTATATAATAAATATAGCATGTATTTTTCTGTACAGTCCACAAACAGCAAGAATACATCAAGCAGACAAGGCCTTGTGGTAGTGATTGAGATTTGTCCCGGTACACACACACATACACACACACGCACTCCGACACAAACATCAAATCTAAAAAATAAATCCTAATGCCAGGTATTCATAGGCTGACTGAAAACATGACACCAATGCACTTAAACACAGTACTGACTCAAACATGACATAAACCCATGAAAAACCCAAATCATTACTCAGTTCTGTAACACAAAGAGAAGAAATTTACGGACAATTTTTTTGTGTTCTAAATCTAATACCTAGAGGCATTCCTTGGTAATGTCCAATAATATACTGTGTGATACAATAACCTGATCTGAATCAATGAAATAACTCACAGTAAACACACACACTTGGAAATAAGCAGGTTACAGAAACACATGCAAAAGGTCAGTAGACTCAAAGCACAGCGCCCTCTACTGCTACAGTTGTACACAGATGAAAATCTACATGATATTAAAAGTGGCACATCAGAATACTAATAAAGTGTGCAGGTCAGGGCGGTCACACTAGATTCAGATGTCACAACAAATATCTGTAACAACATATATCTTGCTCTCAGGCTTCTTTTGAATAAATGATAAATGAAATGTTTAAATATACTATATACTATCTACTACACAAATTAACTACAGTTTTCCATGGCATTACAAATCAAACGTCTTTTTAATTTAACTTTGTATGCATGATTGATGGAAATTTTATGAATATACTACTGTTCAAAAGTAAGTTTAAGGTAAGTTTTTTTTTTTAAAGAAATTAATATTATTCACAAAGGAAGAATTTAATGCATCAAAATTGACAGTAAAGACATTTATAATGTTGCACCGAAGACAGGAGTAATGATGCTGAAAATTCAGCTTTGCCATCACAGGAATAAATTACATTTTAAAGTAAATTCAGAACAGTTATTTTATATTGTTTTTACAGTACTGTACTGTATTTTTGATCAAATAAATGCTGCCTTGGTGTGCATTAAAGACTTCCAAAAAACGTAAAAAAAAAAAAAAATCAATCTAATCCCAAACTTTTGAACAGCAGTGTACATATCTGCACTCCATATATTTGAAAGCGAGTGGAGCATGAAATCTAGTGTGAGCGCCTCTTAGCAATAAAATGCACCTGACCTGAACTCCTGAACTATTGCTCTGTTTTCAAACCTAGTGAGCTGCCTACATAGGCAGCATTTTAAGGCATCATAGGCACACTTCTGCAACATAATGCTGCTTTCTAAGATATGTTCTTTTGATCAAATTCTAAGACAGCATCACATGAACGAAGAAAATGTTTATAAATACTTGTTTTCACAGACAAGTATCAATAAAAGTTGAAATCTGATTTAAACGGACTATTCTACCCAGAATGTGTGTGTGTACTATGTACTGTATGAGTGTCATTATATTAGCTTAAAAACATACTAACACCAAATCCTACTGGAATCAAATTGGAAACAAATCAGTCACTTCTGATGTTCAGTTTCAGTTTCTGTAGGCAGTAGACAGCAAGGCAGCTGACTAGGTTTTGGAACAGAGCCTATGAGTCACTAGTGACTGGTAATCCTGACTGCATTTTAGACATAGGACAACATTCCATGTCAAACAGTGAATGACCACTCATTAGCAGCAACTGCTTATAAAATTGTATGTCCTACTATGTTCAGTAAAACCTGATTAAAGTGCCAGATGACTCTATTAAAAATTACACAGACTGATTCTAGGTAGATCAAGAAGTTTGGCATTTGAAATGTAACCATATGCTTGAAGCTCATTAAGCTTTGGCCAAATGTTCCCTGTTGTTTTGTAGCAAGGGCTGAACATGATAAACAACAGAGGTGAGAGGTTTCAGAGTCACTTGTTCTCTATAAGCGTCTGCACTTTGCACACCAGGTCTCGAGCCAGAGTCAGAATTTGCTTGATATTGTGATGCTCAGCCATTTCTGAAAAACAAAGGTGATATGAGGATGCATTTATTCAAATGACCTGACTATTTAGCATGAACTAAATCTAAAATAAACAATCAAATAACCCTAAAGCAATTTCTCCAAATTTAAATTGTGGGTACATCCAAGAGCAGCTAAAAAATGATCACACTCAGCTAGAATCAACATCTATGTAACTAAATGAAAAACTAAAATGAAAAACTAAAAAATGTCAATAAATCAGTTCATGAATTGTAAAATGAATACATAAATTTAAAATTAATACATTTTATTGTTTTAAAAATAGTTAAATGTAACTAACAAATTGATACATCATTTTAAAACTAAGTGAAAATAAAGAAAACTGATTTGGAAATACTTTCTAAGAATGCAATGTAAATGTTGCATTTGAAATGACTGATCAATTTATTATTTACTGTTGCATTTAACTACATTTGAACATGAATAAAATCATTTTAAATGAATTTAAATGTCTATTTGTTTGTCAGTTTAGTAACCGATTAATTGATAACTGATTCATTCATTTCAGTTTTAAATGGCACTACCAGTTCTCCATAATCATGAGATGCAACAGGTTGTGAATCTGAATTGCATTTGTACTCTGCTGTTAATATTAACTATGGTGGTGGATTTTGGTTAAACAATCCTCTTTTCTTTAGATTTGAAATGCTCGTGAAGGGCAGGTTATATAGCTACCTTATATACTTGTTGCTGATGTCTTCAAATTAATTTTTTTTAATAGAGTTTTATGACATTGAGATTTATGTTACCATACCAGGGTGAACAATGAATATATAATCACCATTGAAAAACTTGATGATGTCTGTGAAGTCCATATTGTTTTCTAGAATGATGTCTCTGTATATCTCCACCAATGCAAGAGCAATGAAGAGCACAAAATGGCTGGAGGAGACACACTTAGCAGCCCAGATGACCTCCCAAACAGCAAACACATCATCATACACCAACTCTGAGGAATTGAAATATGTATGTTAGGAAAAGAAGGCGATAGTACCTTTTTTATTAGGCCAACTGTTCAAATTTTAATAAATAAGAGAGCCAAAGCATCACTGGAGAAAATCATGTTTCAGTCATAACTTAAACACTCTGCATGGACAGCAGAGGGAGCTGTCATTTCTGAATTGCTTTATAAGCTTGGCCCTGGACACAAGCTCATATTCTAGTTTTTAATATAACAGGGCTTTAATGAAATTAAATATTTCTCTCATAAAGCACATGGCCATTAATGTGAGTAAAGCTTTGTGCTTAGCCGAATATCATATAATAGGTTTTAAATTACTAAGTCACAATTGACAAAAAAGCAATGCAATTGCTAATTAGGAGATTGAACATTCATTAAGGAAAATATGGCTTCATTTCATTGCAGATGAGAACTAACAGAAGACATTTCTTCTGAAGTGTCACCTGTAAACGCATTGCATGCTAGGCAGCATCGAAGGCAGTTTAAACCATATTTTTTTCTCATTCTACATTTTATTTGAAAGATATTATTACCTCTTTTAAAGTCAAGAAGAAACCAGCGATAGCAGAAGTAGAAGTGGGTGTAGTCTCCGTTCTGATGCATTAGCTCAAACAGCTCTGCGTCTAGAATCTAATTATACACAGTGAAAAGTGAACAGATCAGTCACATCCACATTTTACATTTAAAGGCCAGTTTTCAAACAAACATGAGAGGAAAATGTCTAGAGCAGACGTTTGACCTGGATGAGAGATCTCATGTTGGCAAAGTGTGTGTCCATCGCACCTCCGTGTGGAAAATTTTGATTCATCCTTTTCATTAGTTCAGAGAAACAACTGAAAGCCATGGCCTCTAAAAGATTCAATAAAAACAAACGAGAAAAGCTAAACATACTTGTTATTTAACTTTTTAAACGGTGGCATGAACTCAAAAACAGATGAAGAACAGCAGTTTTCACAAAGACAGACTTACCATCATCTAGAATAACTAGCAAGGGAGCGAGCAGGTCACACATGCCTTGGACATATCCAATTTCCAGGTGCTGCCAGACATAACTGCAGAAATAGACAAGTCATTATATGCGTTTGTCAGGGATATTTGAGCTACATCACAACACCAGGTGTTCTGAGGGGTTTAATGTGCTTTGACACGCAGTTACAGTCAAAGAGCTCACTTCCTGTCTGGCCCCAAGATATGACTTAATCTAAGTCTGTGGGATTTTTTTGCATGTTTTAGCAGCCATATCACCCTGTAGCCCAAGACTGATTGCCCACTGAAGCTAAGCAGGGTTGAGCCTGGTCAGTACCTGCATGGGAGACCTCCTGGGAAAACTAGGTTGCTGCTGGAAAAGGTGTTAGTAAGGCCAGCAGGGGGTGCTCACCCTGTGGTCTGTGTGGGTCCTAACACCCCAGTATAGTGACAGGGACACTATACTGTAAAAAGTACCATCCTTCGGATGAGATGTTAAACCCGAGGTCCTGACTCTCTGTGGTCATTAAAAATCCCAGGATGTCTTTAAAAAAGAGTAGGGGTGTAACCCTGTCATCCTGGCCAAATTTGCCCATTGTCCTCTGACCATCATGGCATCCTAATCATCCCCATATCTGTTGATTAGCTTCATTGAATAGCACTGTCTGTTTGCTTATGTGCATCAATCCGAGTGTAAACAGTGAGAGATGTTGAGGCAGGTGAAAAGCGTTTGGTTAATGGTGAATATTGACAGGTAGGGGGCGTGCTCGGCTCGGAATGCATTTTCAAATCCACAATGACTTAAACTATATTCATTGCGGGTATTAAATGAAAATGCAATTGAAACATCATATATGTAAGTGTCAATCCGTTTAAGAAAAATAAAAGACATTTAAATCACCATTTTGCTTGCCTTTTGCTGCACCTTTGGCTCAGAATGCATTTTGAAACTCTCATTGCATTTTGCTACAATTATCACGTGGTATCACGATGAAAATGCAGTCCCAAGTGTCCTACCCCTAAGTTTAAATGCATTTAGGAAAAACAGCATTTAAATGATAATTTTGCTACAGTTTTTGCTTGGACATCTTAAACGTATCTAATCAATTTGGGTAATAGATTTTAATTTTGCAACTTATAAAGCTTTAAAATATGTTTTTAATTTGCATATTAAAACTAGTGTAGAAAATGGAAAATTTAAATTATACAATTGAATTTTCATTTTCATTTTGCACTAAATGTTGCACATATGTATGGGAAAATGTAAATTTAAATACAGAAATACATTGCCATTTTACATATTGCATTGCCATTTTGCATATTACATTTCAAATTGAATTCTGCTACACATATGGTTCCATATTAATTACAATAAATTACAAGTTAATTTAAATTGTAATAATATTTCACAATATTACTATTTTACTGTATTTTTGATCAAAAACAACACTGAAAGCAGAGCACAAATAGTGAAGGTCAATAAAGGAATGATTTTATTACCTGCACATGATGTTGCGCAATTTTTCCAAGTTAACAGGAGTAAAATACCAATAATTTCGGTCACAGCGCTGAACGTCTTTATCAATGCGATGCAGATTTAGAGTGTACAGGTCCAAAAGCTCTTGCTGCAATTACAATGGTGAACAGATTTATATAGATAACATAGTTAACTATGTTATTATATAAAAATACCTCTGTGAAACACATGCTTACAGAATAAGTGGTGCCTATTGAGGAAACTGGAGAGGTAGCTTCATTCTTCTCAGCGTTTACAGCCAATGAATCCAGCTGTGGGCAAAGACTCTCCATCTCTGACTCCTCAGAGTCCATTTCTTCAGAGCTGGTCTTTCCATGAGCTTCCTCCAGCCGGAGCTCCAATACAGGTACAGCTGCCTCCTCATTAGCCTTGCTTTTGGGTGAAC